>CP092868.1:58743734-58782386 GCA_030710605.1 Cordylochernes scorpioides
ATCCTGAGTTCAACTAACCTGGTTATGATAGACCTCAGCAAGGATTCCTCTCCAGGGATACGGAGGAGCTGCGTTTGTATTCATGTTAGAGTCGGCAGAAAAGGCTTCCATGTTATAAACAGCCTCAATTAACAGACAAAGTCAGACTTTCACCAAAGTGTGCCTGGATCATGGTGCCATGATCAATGAAAGCTGCATCCTTATACCTCCTTCCATGTCAGCTTGAGAAGCATGAACTCATAGAATTCGTGTAATCTTTACACAAGGGGATAAGAAACAACAACATCCCTGATATGCTTCATTTCTCCTCCTGTCCTCTGATAGTTTCCCTATTTATATATATTTGCGGAATAGTTTATGACACTTATATACAATGATATGGTTCTGAAAATAGAGCAATCCATATTTAAATCATAAGATAAACGCCAACCTTTATCGAGGCATTACATTTTTGTATACACAAACTCAGCGTAGAATGTGATATTATAACACTATGCGGCGCTAAGTTTGTTTATACAAAAATGTAATGCCTTGATAAAGGTTGGCGTTCAGCCAACCGAAATATTGGCAAATAAATCTTTTATTAAATCCAATATATGCCTTTTATTTTCTAATATAATGCTATATAATGATTATAAATGTATAGTGAAATAAAGAGGGATAGTAAAGAATAGTCAAATAATTTAGAATGTTTAAAATATTAGAAGCTGTTTATTTTTCCCTTTTTTAAAAGGATAGATTTCGGCATCAATATACTGTGACATATTGGAAATTTTTGGAAAAATCTTTATCCACTACATTCTAAAAATTTCTTATTTTAATATTCAAGTCCCATAAAATACTATATTTATCTTTCCATTATATCACACAATTAGTTTTATAAAGGTATTTTTATATTGTGTAAAAATTCCAATTGCGAATTGTTTAATGAATATTGATTGCATGATATGTTTTCAAAGTTTTCCTAATGGTAGTTAATCTTTATATCAAGGTTTTTTATAATGTTAATGGATTTTTCCTGTCAAGGTCGAGTGTCCACTTTACAGATCTCAATCATTGGTAATTTAATGTCTCTGACATATCATATGTACTAATTTAGAGATTTTTATATAACACATTCAAGCTTTTGGAGTGTGGTTTTAATGTGAAATATACTTCGGTGCAGTAGAAGCTCTCTAGGGACCTACGTCCTGTACCTATCCACCTCCCCGGATAGGGTGAGGCACTCCTAGGTTGGCAAGCTGGTGGAATCCTAGGCTCAATTTCGTCAATATTTATCATATAGTCACCCAGTGTTGTTGGTCTCAGTGGAAAGCAGTGAAAGACTCGAGTTGTTTTTGTGGACATGAATAACAAACCTCAATACATCTTTTACTAGATTGTCCTGTTTTTCAAGAATATAGAATCGACAATAATTTAATAGTAACAGATCCAAGTATTTTTATTTACAGTAAATAAATGTATATCAAATCCAATACCTTTTGTAGATATATTTTGATTTATATAGCAACAAATATATTTTAAGAGAGAAAATGATAATTTATATTACGCTGTTGTGCATATTGCCAAACACTTCTTTCTTTTGTATACAGTTCTTTTTTCTCTGTTTTTTTCTCTCACTCTCTCTCTCTCTCTCTGAGCCACTCCTCAATGATCTCTCGCCTGGAAAAAGAAAAATTCTGTAAGAATTCCTAGGCGGCCAATTGAGCACGTTGGAGACAAAACCCCCTTATAAGCACGGGCCTTACCGATCTCAGGGCGGCTTTAAGCATTTGAGATGATTCAGATGTCCCTTCAGAGAGAGATCGTGTCTGATGTAAATATTTAAAAATTTATATATAATTTTCTCTTATAACTCTGTATTATAATTTTTTTTTCTTTTATTTGGCACTATATAATTTAATTTGGGCGATTAATAAAGCTAGTGTCAATCTCAATCTCTCTCTCTGTTGTTAATTTCATATGACTAGTCTATTCAGGGCCTAGAATTATTGTATATATGTATAGGCAAATATAAAGGCATACATGTATTACAGCGCAAGTGTCCCTAGGGAGAGATAGCGTTTCAAATCGAAATATATATTTTTTAAAAGTGTTGTTAGTCTCCTTGGTTCCCTACTGGCGCGGGCATCATCAAAAACTTGCCTTCTCTCCCGACAATACCTGACGACATGACCAGGTCTTTCACAATGGAAACATAATGGGCAATCATCTGGCGTCCTCCATTGCTGAGATTTTGGCAGAATTGGGGGATAAGCTCTCTAGGGGGATCGGTAGAAGGGTGATTTAAACCATTGGTTTTCGACCGCTACAGCCCAGGATTGAATCCCGCATTGGGAACTTTTTTCAAATTAAAAAAAAAATGCTCCAATAGCCCCCCGATTCTTACAAAAGTCCAACCCCACAAGCGATTGCAAGTAACTAAACGGGGCTCTGGCACATTTGTAAGTGCAAAGTTGAACAGCTTTTCACATGTGTAGACATGTGGTTCACTTACAGTAAAAGCAGTCGCTAACTACCCACCATTATTATCATGGCCTGTACACCACGTGTACTAAGTATATTAAAGAAAAAGAATCTCTCTGAAAAGGAAAACATTTATTTAAGGAATAAAAGTGTCCTTTAGGAATATTTTTTACGAGAAAGTTTCAAATTAATAAAATTGATCATTTAAGTAATGTAAACTGTCCCTTATGGTGGGATGTTCTCTAGCTGAAATATCCTAATATTGAGGATTTATTCTCCCTTTTCATCAGGTAGGTTATTTGTCATCTTTTAGCATTCATTATAATTCACATCGAAATTAGGTTAAATCAATGTTTAGTTAATTTCTGTTCCACTAGATGGCGCTTTGCCATCTAAAAAGCACATGTGCTCCTGTTCAGGATATGCCTTCATTATTTTTAATATATCTATATATATATAAATGAATGTATTTGTGTGTGTCTGTCCTTTATGCCTGACCCAAACCACTCAATGGAACGCCATGAAACTTTGGGAAGGTATTTAGTATAGTACTGGGAAGGTTTCTGAAAAATAATTACTTGAATATCTTGAATATCCTTAGAGTTATTTGCAGATTTGTAGATTTAACTCGCAAGCAGCGCCCCCATTGCGACGATGATAACAAGTTTTTATCTATAAGTTTTATTATCACTAAGTTTATTATCTTAAAGATTATTTATCAAAATTAAGATTTTCTACCTATTAATTGCGCACAAGTCAAAGTTAGTTATCGAGTATTTTTCAAGGTACCGGGAAATATTGTTCACTAGATAAAACGATGGTTTTGTAATGTAGAAAATTAGGAAAGACAAAATTCAGGATGACACGGCCCCTTATTTGAGACAAGATGAGACAAGGGACCGGGAAAAAATGTTCACTTTATCGAGAGATTCAAATTTACGAGTTTCAAATTATCAAAATATATCTATTATTTTTTCTATAAGTTTATAGAGAATTGTTTTAACAGATGTTCGTTAGACAAACCTTTACTCGGGTAAAACCCGGGCGAAGCCGTGTACGTCCGCTAGTATATAATAAAATAGGCATATCCTGACCGTTCACATGAGCTTTTTAAATGACAGAACGCCACCTAGTGGACTAGAAATCAACTGAACATTGATTTAATTTGTTCCCTGATATCAAGGTTTAGTTGATTTTTGTTCCACTAGATGGTGCTCTGCCATCTAAATGGAGCGTGTGTTCGGTCAGGATATGTCTATTGTGTTTTTAATATCAACACCTGATCTTTTCTAATTTTTAAAATTATCTTTTCACATACACACACATATATATATATATGTTGTAATATATTCCAATATATATCTATGTCTCCATGTGTTGTATAGATGTAGTGTAATTGCCAAGGTAACAAATAAAATTTCGAGTGAGTGACAGTCGGCGCCTGTAAGAGGAAAGAGGTCTGAAAAACAAGTCGTGCCCCAAGGGTATGCCCCTTGCTTACTCAAACAGATTAGTCCGCTTTGAGACACGATTAACAGACCTCTCTAGACAGTTCTCCCCTGACCGGTGTCGGCTTCACTTACTCTCTCGCCATCTCCGTGGTGACATCTACCATGTCTCGTTCTTTGGTGCAATACATTCACGCCTGAACCCACTCTAACATTGAGGCCACAACGACTGCATTTAACCAACACACTACAGTCATCCTACAGGATCGACTACCTTACTACATATATATATTAAAAAGCCATATATATTGGATTGAATAAAATATTTATTTGCCAATATTTCGGTTGGCTAAACGCCAACCTTTGTCATGGCATATGACATTTTGTATATAAAGAAACTATATATATATATAACCTCTGAAACAATTGACAATGACCTAAAAAATGCATTAATATGCTATCTTTGTGTGAAAATGATGTTCATAAAAGCGAAAGAATTCATAATCATATTGGAAAAATATCCTTATGAAAGAGAATTGAAGTTGAGAATTAAAACGTCTACTTGTCTAAAACCATAGAGTTATTAGGAATTGGTGTTTATAAGACGAGCTAATATTAGAACATCAGCCCGATGTAAGCTAGAACGACAATCACTTTTAAGTCATATTAAAGTTGAACTTAGTAAAAATTTGCTTAATATGTTGTCCCACCATAAAATATACTATACACCCATATACCTAGCTTCGCGTCGGGGTTACGTTCCAAAAAACACGACGCAAAGTGTAAATATATGAAGGCGCAATCAAAAACAAAGGGGTTGCCATATTTTAGGGAAAAAAATATATTAAAAAAAAATTAAAGACTCGAATCCAAAACAACGCAACTTCGAAAATCTAACGATGCGCAGTGAAAATCAGTAAAAATTAAGCAGCGACGCAACTTCGAAAAAAAAAACGCAAAACGAAACGACGCAAAGTGAGGTATTGGTATATATAGAATTTTATCTCGCAATGTCTCCTCTCTCTCTCTCTCTTGTTAGAATTCATTTTATATGGTGTGTCTAATAAATTTGAATTACAGGATCCAAATTTACATTTTTGTTTGCATAATGTGGTTTCAAAACTTTCCTGGTAGCATATTTCAATATCAAGTTTTTCTATTTTTGTGTTTAAAATGCATCCTTATCAATTTCGAGAACCATTTCACCATAAAATTTCAGGTATTTTAACGAAATCTTTATATGTATGTGCTAATTTGAAATATCTGTATTCTATATTGAGTGTTATAACGTACAAAATACCTAAACATTCCTATAACCATATAGTTACTGATTTGTTACCTTTTGGCATTCATTATAATAAAACAAATTCGTATTAAAATTAGGTTTCCTTTTTATAAAATGTTAATATAGTATAAATTAAGTATAATAAAATTGTTAAATGTAATGTGCAAATTAATTTTATATTGTAACAATATATTTATTATTTTTTATTAACAGAGTATCATTTTTAATGTTTATATTTTCCTACTCTGTAAACTTCCCTCATAGCGATCAAAATTGGCGTGGAGCATTGGGGGATCGACCAATCAACGGCTGCGGCGGCGCTGCGGTCGACGTCAATATATATAGTCCTTTGTCTCTCGCCTTCCTACATGTACTTGCCTTTAAAATTTTGCTACTTTAACATCTTGTTTTAAGTTACTTTGTTTAATAAATAATCCTTTTATTCCTTGATTCAATCTCAAACTTCAACAGGTTATGGGCCCAGCACGCTTCCACTGCGCCTAAAAGGATTTACCGCCAGCAGTGAGTAAGCCTTTGTTTTGCTTGAAGTTTAGGCGTCAACCGCCAACCATAACCCTAGTTTCTTTTTGTCGTTGGCCGATTCCAAGACAAAGAAGATGAGCGAAGATTGTCTTTCAAGGATTAAAGTTTTTAATGGTGAAAACTTTTCACTATGGAAATTCCAATTCAGGCTTCTTTTGGAACAACAAAAATTACTAGAATTATTGGAAGGCTTAGAAATAAAGCCGAATGTTGTTTCCTCCGACAGTAACTCTGAAAGTTCACTACAGAATTGGAAATCAAAGGACGTTAAGGCAAGGATGTTGTTATCACAGGCAATCGAATTAAGGTTTCTTCAGCCCCTGATGAACTGTACTTCCGCTTCACAAATGTGGCAGAAATTACTTGCTATTCATGAACAAAAATCCGAATTTACTATTGGCCTACTTTGGCAACAATTCTTCGATACACGATTGACATCGGAAACAATAAGTGATTACATAGCAAAAATTGAAAATATTTCTGCACAAATTTCACAAATGGGCGGTACCATAACGGAAGATCAAATGGTAGCAAAAATTTTAAATACTTTGCCTTCGAGTATGAGCTACTTTGTTGCAGCGTGGGAATCGTTAGATCCGAAAGCTCAAACTCTTAACAATTTAACTGCAAGACTTTTGATTGAAGAAACAAGGAATCAACAAAGCGGTTCTTCTAAACAGGATGAGGCCTTATTACACAGGCAAGCACGAACGAAGCCTAAAGATACACAACGTTCTTTTCAAGATGCCAAGAAGAACACTAAATGCCACTATTGTCACAAAATTGGACATTGGAGCCGCGAATGTAGAAAAAGATTAGCTAATGAGAAAAATAAATCCAAAAATCTTCATGATTCAAAAGGAAGTTCAAGTGATTATGGACTTATTTTGTGCGATAATCAAGTAGAGCCCAATGATATTTGGTATGCTGACAGCGGTGCAAGCTGCAGCATGACATTTCGACGAGAGTGGTTCAAGACCTACACGCCGTTCACCAGTGATCATCCAATCTACTTGGGAGACAACTCGACACTACTTGCAGAAGGCATGGGAGACATCGAGATTCAAGCCTACGTCGACGGTGGATGGTACAATACGTACATAAGAAATGTGCTCTACTCGCCGCAACTAATGAAAAATTTGTATAGCCTTTCTACGTCCACAAGAAGAGGATTCAACGTCATTATCAAACATGACAAGCTACAGATCTTCATGGATAATGACCTAAAAGCCGTAGGAGTGCGTCATGACAGCCTCTACAGGATGCTCTTCAAGGTTACGTCATCATCACAAGGATACATCACCAGCGAGAACAAGCTTCAAGTTGTGGCACGAAAGGCTTGCGCATCTTCCAGTTGCTACACTTCGAGAGATGGCGACCAAAGGATTGGTGGATGGTCTGCAGCCTCAAGATTTAGAGGGAGAATTTTTCTTCTGTGAAGGATGCCAACTTGGAAAAGCCCATAGAAAGTCGTGCTATCCCTCAGATGGCAAAAACTACCAGCTAGGTGAGTTTATTTATGCTGATATTTGTGGCCCTATGCAGACTCAATCATTAAGTAAATATCTGTATTTCTGCTTATTTAAAGATTACTTTAGTGGTTATCGCCATATTTATTTTATTAAAAACAAATCAGATGTGCTAGATATATTCAAAGAATATGCTACTCTTATCTATACCCAAACTGGAAATAAGATAAAAGTTCTTAGGACTGATAATGCGCTAGAATTCAAAAGCGATAATTTTGCAGATTTATGTAAAAGATTTGGGATAATTCACGAGTTCACTGCACCTTATGTGCACGAACAGATAGGACGTATAGAAAGAGACAATCGTACGATTGTGGAAGCAGCCAGGTCCATGCTAAATTCACGAAATCTTCCAGGATTTTTTTGGGCTGAGGCATGTAACACAGCAACTTATATTCTAAATAGAAGTGCGACTAAGCAAACCACTGGAACGACACCTTATGAACTTTTCTTTGGCACAAAGCCTAATGTAGCTAACTATAAAATATTTGGCTGTAATGCTTATATGCATATTCCCAAAGAAAACCGTAAAAAGTGGGATAATAAATCGATAAAACTTATGTTTTTAGGTTATGAGAATACAAGCAAAAATTTTAGATTATGGGATTGGAAAACTAGAAAAATAAGAATTTCTAAAGATGTCACATTCGATGAGAAAGCTACTCCACATTCAGATAGAGAATCTACCAAACCGAAAGAAATAATATTTCAGATTAACAGCGCTCCGGATGAATCACCAGTTGCAACAACAAACTTCCCAGTGCAGGAAATGCTGCCAGTATCCGATATCAGTTCGCATCCAATGATAACACGCTCTAAAGTTTCGGATAGCCAATGTAACTTTGCGCTCGCTGATGAACCCAGTAACTATATAGATGCAATAACAAGTTCAGATTCAGAAAGATGGAAATTAGCCATGGATGAAGAGATTGATGCATTAAATAAAAATAAAACATGGGCTTTAGAACGTCTGGCAGATGGTCATAAACCTATCGGTTGTAAATGGGTTTATAAAATTAAAACGGAGTCCGATGGTACAATTCAACGGTTCAAAGCCAGATTAGTTGCAAAAGGCTATTCTCAAATCAAAAATGTTGACTATTTCGATACGTTTAGCCCAGTAGTCAGGTATGATTCGTTACGCATTATTTTATCACACGCTGCTTCTGAAAGGATGTTTCTTAAGCAATTCGATGTAAAGACAGCTTTTCTCAATGGCGAATTAGAGGAACTTGTTTATCTTGAACAACCAGAAGGCTACAAGAGAGATGATAATAGCTGCTATAGATTATATAAAAGTCTGTATGGTCTGAGACAATCTTCTAGAAATTGGAATAAGAAATTTACCAATTTTTTGTATAGCCATAACTTTAAAACATCAGACGCCAACCCGTGCATTTTCATTGGAACACACAATGATTCAAATGTTATCTTAGCTCTCTATGTTGATGATGGAATTATTCTATCTAAAGATAAAGAGGCAATAGCTATTATAATGGATGAGTTAGAACACGCATTTGATATTACATCTGGAAGTGTTAACTTTTTTGTTGGGCTACAAATAGAGCAGTCAGAAGATAGGGCAAGTATTTTCATTCACCAGTCATCATATATTGACAAAATTTTGAGTAAATCTAATATGGCTGACTGTATTCCTGCTTCGGTGCCTATGGATCCTTCTGTCATCTTAACAAAGCAGGACTGTCCTACTCCAGAACAAAAGGAAAAGATGCCTAAATTCCCTTTTCGAGAAGCTGTTGGATTCCTTATGTTTGCATCATGTGTTTCACGTCCAGATATCACTTATGCAGTTTCACAAGTGAGTAAATTCCTAGAATATCCAGGACCTGCACATTGTACAACAGTGAAGAATATTTTCCGTTATATGAAAGGCACTCCACACATGGGAATTCTCTTCGCTGGACAAGACCAACTTGTTGGCTACTCTGATAGTGATTTTGCTCGTGATGTTGACTCCAGAAAAAGTACGACTGGTTATGCCTTCATGATGAACGGAAGAACTGTTTATTGGGCAAGCCAACGACAACCAATTATCGCACTTTCAACCACCGAAAGTGAATACATCGCTGCCTGCAGTGCTGCCAAGGAATTGATTTGGATCAGAAGACTTCTACAGGGCATCGGCTGTGATATTACTAAAGAAACTGAACTTTATATCGACAACCAAGCAGCAATAAAACTTGTTGAAAATCCAGTATTCCACAAACGAACGAAACATATTGATATTCGCTACCACTTCATTAGATCCAAACATGAAGAAGGTGAACTTAAAGTGCATCATGTTTGCAGCTCAGAACAGCTAGCTGATATAATGACTAAACCTCTTCCACGAAACAAATTCCACTACTTAAGAGGTCTACTGAACATTTTGGATCGAGAGGGAGTGTTGGAATAGCGATCAAAATTGGCGTGGAGCATTGGGGGATCGACCAATCAACGGCTGCGGTGGCGCTGCGGTCGACGTCAATATATATAGTCCTTTGTCTCTCGCCTTCCTACATTTTCTCTTATGGCCAATTAGTCTCAACAACAACAACAACGCCTTCCTACATGTACTTGCCTTTAAAATTTTGCTACTTTAACATCTTGTTTTAAGTTACTTTGTTTAATAAATAATTCTTTTATTCCTTAATTCAATCTCAAACTTCAACAGTAATGTGCAAATTAATTTTATATTGTAACAATATATTTATTATTTTTTATTAACAGAGTATCATTTTTAATGTTTATATTTTCCTACTCTGTAAACTTCCCTCATTGCTTATCTTTTGATTATCATTCATAGTTTGTTCTTTTTTAAATAAATTGCATTGTCATCCTGAAGTTTTTCTTGAAAATAAAGATACTTCGGCCAGTAAATCTTTTTATTACCTCGACGTTTCGACAAAAATATTTTGTCCTCGTCAGGAGCAAACAAAAATTAAACATTTAGCAAGGCGTTAAAAATCTTTGTCATCCTGAAGTTTGTCTTTGCTAATTTTCCACGTGGCAATATCTATTTATATAAATACGATATGGTTTATAGTTTCTACTTGGTAACCATTAAGATTAGCGACTTGACTTTTGGATCGATTTTTTTATAAAGTAAAAGAAATTATTTAAAAATTAAATGTTTCTATTTCAAACCTCCACACTTAATTATAGAAAAAAAACCTCTAAATTAACGATAAATGTTAAATTATACGTTTTCATTAAATAAATATTCCAAGTTCCAAATAACTTTATTAGGTGCCGCTCAAAAAGAGCAACCTAGATCATCATATTTACAATATACTGTGGGGGATGTACAGGGTTTGTTCATTTACAATTATAATTTATATTGATGTCGTTGGGTCCTCAGGTCCTTGGGGATATTGTTCTTGAGAAGGTTTTGTCTGGCTTGTTTGATATTCAAGGTGGGCTCAAGGTTAAATAAATATGTTCAAATTATCATCATGGAAACATAAACCATGTTACACGCTGTTGTTTATATGCATATTTACTTCTTGTATCTGCACTATTTTTGCATAGTTGTTGATTATGCTTTTAGAATATATAAATACCGTTGTTAGGTTTAGAGCGGCAGTCCATTAGCACGTTGAGGAAGTTTTGTACCTTATCTTGTGTTGGCAATATAAAGCCATATTTTCCCATGCAGTCGTTTTGGTAAATGGAGAGACACGACGACACAACAAAGTGGCGACAAGGATGGTATCATCTGCAAAGTTGATCAATTACAAGGGAAGATAGTGTCCACGGGATCATATTCGAAATACAAGACTTCTAAGAAAGAAGCAAATATGCTAATACATAGCATACACAACGGATGATCCTAGCTGCTTCTGTGGAAACGGAAACCCAGACTCAGTACATTTATTATTAGAATGTCCAATCTTCCACAGCTACAGAAGGAATCATTTTTATCCCATCGAAGAAATTTGCGAATTTGTATAAAACAAAGACACTTATATAAAATTCAATAATTTTTGTAAATTTATTTTAGATTTTCTCTTCTGTTTGAGAAAACCAACGTTTCAGTTTAATTGTGTTTTTAGTCCTGTTATTGAATTGTATATAATGAATTGTATATAGGTTGCTAATATATTGTATATAGGTTTTGGATTTTCTCTTCTGTTTTAGAATACCATCGTTTAAGTTTTAATTATGTTTTCAGTCCGATTATTGAATTGTATATAATGAATTATATATAGGTTAATAAAATGTGTTTAGACGCAAGTATTTCAAGCTGGGATATCGCGTCCGATATGTAAAATAAAATACACCTTAAAGTCTTTTTCTGATGAGACCAACACTTTATAACCAGCCTCTTTCCATTTGATTCAACCATTATGACTTCTTATTTTATTATAACCTTCAATTTCTCGCATTACAAGGCAAAAGAAACAAATCCGGATAGATTTCGTTATATGTCGTTTCGGTAACAGCATTTTTGCCATCGTTGCTGGTACTTCGCAAGCGATTTGTCTCATGGCAAGTTGTCTTCTCACTTGATCATTCTTAGCTACAATCAATATTATACTACATCACTTCAATTTCATAGCTTATATTGTTATACCAGCTATATTTTTAGATATGCGCAAATTTTAGAGTAATCCATATAAATTTTATTAAAGCTAAACCACTTATATATTGGATAAAATTATTAAAAAAGAATACAATAGAAATTATCTTATTCTCAGATAATATTAAAGTAAAACCTTAATGTTTCTAAGATCATATATAAAATAAAAAATCAAATAGTTGAAGAAAATTATTTTTAAAAGAATATATAAATAGGTGAAAAATTTTCTGAAACATTTGATAATAACCAAACAAATGCATCAATATGTCTTTGTGTGAAAATGATGTTCATAATAGCGAAAATTTCATAATTCTATTGGAAAATATCCTTATGAAAGAGAATTAAAGTTCAATAAAAACGTCTAATTGTCTAAAACTATAGAATTTTTAGGGATATTATGAGTTATTAGAAAAAGCTTATAACACTAAACTCTAAATTATTATTCTGTTGAGAGAGAGTTGAATACTTCCTTTAAACAATCCAAGTGATACCAAACATTTTCATTATCCTTTATCAACCGACAAACAGGGTCGACCACTTTTTACCGATTGACGTCAAATAAAAGGAAAATCTTTTAGATTAACACATTCAAATACCACATGTAAAGATTTCCTCATACATTTTATCATTTATTTTCCTTTTATATAAAGCCTGTTTAAATATTCGCAGATAATTGAAGAAATAAAACACATTGGCTATACTATAGTCAAAACTTAATACGCTATAAAAATATTGAGACATTCACGAAAGTCACGCAGACACTAGAATAAATGTTGACAAACCAAATAACGCTCAGCTTTACCGGGTTCTTCCTGAGTAAATGTTTGCCAAACGAATATTGTTTTAACAAATATTATTTATTCTTATTATATATATCATTATACTCTATTTATAAATATATATATATTATATAATCTAAAAACTCAAATATATTCTATATTTTAAATATATATATTTTATTTTTTATTCATTGAAATTTCTACTTTTTTTATCATTGTTTTTAAACATACTTTCAGTTTTGTTGTAAGTTTATGATAAAACCTTTTGGCCATAGGTGCTGTGATCTACATTTTCTGAGAGTGACTCAAAGATTCCACCGCTGTTTCAAAGCCAAAACTGCCTTCCATAATTATGATGTTCTTATAGACGATGTGACGACAAAGCCTCTCTTCAGACCGCAAGAGAAAGGACGCAAAGCTACTAGGGACAGAGTTCCAAGACTCCGAGGGAATCCTTGACAGAATCACGTCAGATCCATGTGTGTGTGTGTTGTGTGTGTGTTGTGTTGTGTGTTGTGTTGTGTGTTGCTGTTGTGTGTTTGTGTCAGTATCTACAATATTTTCAAGCTATGGGTCACAGCTCCAATAGGGTAGAAGCTATGTAGCAAAGTTTTTAATTATTTATTTACAGATTATTAATTTTGATGTTTATATATATATTTTATTACTCTTCAGAAACTTCCCTCATTGCGCTTCTCTTATAATTTATCCTTTTTTTTTAATTTACACTTGCCTTGAATAAATTTCCGTGTCATCCTGAAGTTTGTCTTTCTTAATTTTCAACGTTATAATTTATTCTATGGTTTGTCAAAGTTAGTTCAAACTTTCCTGATACACCCTGTATTTTATCATTTCACCAATTTCATTTTTATACATCCTTATCCATATACATTTTGCTGAATTTCACCACCAGAACCACTGAATGAATAATTAAGTGATTTCATATTAAGATAGCTGAGATAATAGAGTTCAACACACACACACATACAACTTTATGAAGACCACCGGTCTTATACAGATTCACTACAGAAAGAAAGTGATGTGGATGAACTTATAAAAATAATTAAATATTAGTGGTTGAATATTAAATAATAATTGAATATTAATTAATTTATTTTTTTATTGTTTTTTGACCAAGAAAAGGTAAATTCATTCTGTCAAGAGATATGTAAATTTGGTTCGTTCAATTTTTATTTTTATTTTTGTATTGTTAGTTTGCTTGCATGTAAATATTCTTAAGGAAGAGAAATAAACTTCTTTTTTTATAAGTGCAGACATCTTTTGTTTAATATAAGATTCAAGAAAATTATTTAATTAGCAAAATAACAATGGCAACAGGATGGGATTAATTCTTTTAGAATACTATAAGTATTTGCTCCAATAGACATAATAAAAAAGGAACAATTTTCTTACCTTCGATTTCATTCACAAAAATGTATTGTTTGAATCGTTGAATATAATTTTCAAAAGGTTCTTCTTTCATTACATATGGTTCGAACGAAAGCCTCGTCGCCATTGTTATTTTTGGAGGAAAGAGAATTACCCCTTGAGTTTGCTTTGATAAAGGCATTATATGCATATAGATTGAGTCCTTTGACTAGAACGGAAAAATCCCCTGCTGGAATATTTTTAAATCGCGAGATTAGAACGAAGATTTCCATGTTGAGCAAGAAATCAGTAAGAGTGGGGAGATTGAAAAATAAAAGACAGAGCAATAGCTACAAAATAAATGATAGAGTAAGATACAGATGGATGGAAAGAGGAAAACCGAAATGGATGTTTGGGATTGTAAAGAGAATAGTGGGAAGCAACAGCTGTATGATAGAAACTGATGGAATTGAAAGGAAAGTACACACTAACTATATGAGGAGAAGTATGGAGAGAAAGGATGTTTCGTCATCAGAAGAAGGAATAAGCTACCCAAGGCCTCAGACGTCAAGTCCCCTGACTCCTGCTACAATAGTAGCAGAATCTACACCTGGACCACCGACTGAATCTACACCTTCCCGGAGATATCCACTACGAGAGAGGAGACCACCGGATAGATATGTACCTTAATGAGTATTGCTATCTTAAAAAAGGGGGAGTTGATGTGGATGAACTTATAAAAATAATTAAATATTAGTGATTGAATATTAAATAATAATTGAATATTAATTAATTTATTTTTTTATTGTTTTTTGACCAAGAAAAGGTAAATTAATTCTGTCAAGAGATATGTAAATTTGGTTCGTCAAATTTTTATTTTTATTTTTGTATTGTTAGTTAGCTTGCATGTAAATATTCTTAAGGAAGAGAAATAAACTTCTTTTTTTATAAGTGCAGACATCTTTTGTTTAATATAAGATTCAAGAAAATTATTTAATTAGCAAAATAACAGAAAGTATAGATGAAGCTCCTATACTCCAGGCAACGCAGAACCCAACAGCCTCCACGTCCGACACATATTCAGTAGCCACAGGTCGCTTACTACCCACCATAGTTATCATGGCCTGTACCACGTGTACTTGGGATAAATTAAAAAGAATAAAATTATAAGATAGGTCTAGATTGATTGTCGATCTGGTATCACCTCGTAATGAGCCACTTGGCGAGTAGTTCACCAGATACAGAGCATGGTCTTGCGTGGGTATAGAGGAGGTCTGGCGGGGAGAGACTGACTGTCCTGTTTTGACATCAAATGGCGAGGACACTTGAAAGTGCCATACGGGACCCACATTCCGTCACCAGTGACCAATATAGACTAGTTAAGATGTCGAAAAAACAATAGAAAACTGGTTTACATTTTTTTTTTATTTTTTGGCGGCTCAAGGTGCACACTTGCTCCACTTTAATACCTTTACAATACAGCTGAATTATAATTGTCTTGTCATAAAGTCTTTTAATAAAATATTTTAAATTTTAATAGCGACATTTTATGGTACAATATCAGCATTTTGAAGTTAAACATCGTATATTTTAAGATTCTAAATATACAAAGGGCACTAGGAAAGTTTTGTGATACGCTCTAAACAAATATCTTGTTTTTATTAAGATTAGATATGTGGATAAACTGTGATTTTTACTCTTGTATATTCTTCCATATACATATCATTAAAGTCTGTCTTGGTGGTTGCAGGATGTGTCAGAAGAGGCTTCTCTTCATATCAGAAGGATTGACTCGTGCCTTCCGAGGTTTGGGTGCTCTAGTGGCCCGAAGACCTTGGTGGTTCATCATTGGACCTATGATCTTCACAGCACTTGCAAGCTATGGATGTTTTCATATTAAAGTTGATGGAGACACTGTCAAACTTTTTGGCCCATCAGGTTCATCTTATTATCGAATTCGTGACCTAATTCGTCACAACTTTCCTCCCAGCCATCAGGAACATTATGATATTGGCAGAGAGACCAAGTTCATCAGTGGCTATGGCAGACTTCTTATGGAAACTTTAGATGGAGGTTCGATCTTTCGACAACATATAATGGATGAGCTTTTGCAAATTGATAAGGCTGTAAAATCCATGTCGATTACTGATTCAAAAGGTAAAAAATGGGATTATGAAGGTCTCTGTGCAAGATATTATGGAACATGTTTTGTTAATCCGACTACTACTATTGCTAATAATTTTTATGAGTATCTAAGTGGAGATTTTAAAATCAAATACCCATTGGAATTAAGTAAGGATCAAATTCAATTTCATTATTATGGAGCTTCATTGGGTGATGTTACATTGGATTCCAAGGGGAATGTTATCAATGCCACTAAAGCTCAGCTTCTCTTTTTTCTCGACAATGTAGATCCAGAGAAAGAAGCTTTAATCTCAACTTGGGAACATTCCTATCTGGAATTGATTGACAAGATACCATTAAAATACTTACGAGTATGTAAATTGGTCAGTAGCTCGTACCGTGATGAATTTATAAAAATCGGAACTCGGTTCTTTCCACTTTTTATTTCGACGGGGTTCATCATGGTAACTTTCTGTATGGTGGCTTGTTTTTCATTTGATCCTCTTGTCACTAAACCATGGCTGGGAGTCTTCGGATGTATCTCCTCTCTCATGGGAGCAGTTGCTGGAAATGGAATCTGTATCTTAGCAGGACTCACCTTCCCCCCTATCAATTTTGGAGTACCATTTCTTCTTCTTGGTAAGTCTTTTGAAGACCCATTTTACCTTTCTTTCTTATTATATTACAATTTTTGTGATATAGAAATATGTATTTTTTGTTTATGCATTCTCAATTATTCCTTCCTTCTTCTTCAATGCTAATTATTTTACTTGCTCTGCCTGATCTTTGCAACAAATATTCTTATCTTTTATTTTTTACTATGCATGTAAAAAATCAAATATTTTCTTTCTTTTTTCTTGCTTCTTCATGTTTTTCCCATATATATATAAATTGATGAGCATATTTTGGACCGAAAATAAAAAAAAAGTATGTATTACCAAAATCTTATATTCCGCTAGGCTGTACTCCTATCTTCGTTAGGGTTTTTCCTTATTTTGGAATGTTTTGGTTAACCACGCGATGCCTTCACGCAACGATTTATAAAATATTTTTAAAATGCACTCTGTGGCTGGAATTTCAAATTTATACGCACAAATTTATATAAATATACTATATATGTACATTTTGATTTAAATATATATATATATATATATATACAAGGGGGATCAATAAATAAGGTGAATTATCTTATTTCTTAAAAATTAAAAAAGCAAAAATAATTTAAACCACAGAATATTAAAATATAACATCGAGAGACTATTTAAGGTGTTCTGTTCTTTTTTCCCACGCGCGGCGCGAGACTTATAAATAAACTAAAATGGAAGCTCCCTTGAAGGATTGCACCACGCTTGAACAACGTGCAGTTATTCGTTTCTTGAATGCAGAAGGTATTCAAACATCTCAAATATGCCAAAGAATGAAAAATATCTATGGTGAGTCTTGTTTGTCTCAAAAGAACATTTATAAATGGGTTAACGAGTTCAAAAATGGACGAATTACATGTACCGATATTGAGCGACCTGGACGACCAAGTGTTACAGCGACGCCAAGCACGATAAATGCGGTTGAAAACTTAATTTTGGAGGATAGAAAAATATCCATTTTAACCATAGCCGACAATTTGAATATAAGCTATGGAACTGTGTACACCATTATTAAAGAAAAATTGGAATTTAGAAAAATATGCTGCAGATGGATTCCACATTTCCTTAATTTGGACCAAAAACTTAACCGTATTCGGGTTTCAAAGGCTCTGTTAAAGCGGTATGAAGAGGAAGGTGATCATTTCCTTGACCAAATTGTAACTGGAGATGAGAGTTGGTGTTATCATTATGATCCTTCGACAAAACGTGCATCTATGGAATGGAAACGAGGCGACTCTCCAAGACCAAAAAAAAATCAGGTCTCAACGTTCGGCCGGTAAAGTTTTGTTAACAATTTTTTGGGATGTTGATGGACCAATCTGTCTTGATTTTTTTATCCTCAAGGCAACGTATGAATAGCGACCTTTATTGTGACATTCTTGTAAATAAGCTAAAGCCCGGTATAAGAAACAAAAGAAGAGGGATGCTTAGTAAAGGTGTTCTCTTCCTTCATGATAATGCAAGGCCGCATACATCATGTAAAACTGTATCTACAATCATTAAATTAGGTTTTGAAGTTTTAGAACACATCCTGCATATAGTCCAGACCTAGCCCCCTCTGACTATTTCCTTTTTGGACTACTAAAGAAGGAGTTAAAGGGAAAGCGATTTGACTCAGATGAAGATGTCCAGAAAGTGGTGCAAGATTTTTTTCACACGCTTCCTAAGAGTGCCTATAAAGAGGGTATTCACAAGTTGCCAGAACGATGGAGACGATGTATATAGAAAGCCAAGGTGATTATTTTGAATAAATCAAGTCCTAATTTTTAATAAATTATAATTCACCTTATTTATTGATCCCACCTTGTATATACAAAGACAAAGCGCCATCTACTAATCATCTCCGCAAATTATCAGACTCAGGTCGATGACAAAGCCACGACACCAGCTTTGGAAAACTGAGAAGCCTCCACCTATAGACTATAGTTTCGATCTAATGGCCTTCGTCAGTCTAGGGCGGATTTTATTTTATGAAATCCACAAGGGATCAAATGAAATATTCACAATTTTCCAAAGAAGTGTTTAGTTGGCTAATTGGCTAGTCCAGATCTATTGCCAAAATACATATGAAAATATTGCCGGGAGGAAATTAATCCATAAAAATAAAGTCGCCTTTCCCGGAAAAATGAACGCTAAAACTAACCTTTATTTTTATAGAAAAATTTCCTTTCGGCAAAATTTCCATCTATATATATATATTAATTAAAGGGCATATTTTGGATCTAATATAAAACAAACATTTTATTTAATATAAAAATGCCAATATTTCAATAGGCTATACGCCTAACTTCATCAGGGCGTTTCTTGTTTTTAAACTGCTTCGGATGATCACGCGATGCCTTCACGCGACGATATATAAAATATTTACAACTCTGGGGCTAAAATTTAAATATATACACACAAATATCAATAATAATAGACTATATATACATGATTCATAATAAGTATAAGAATAAGAAAAGAATTTTAAATCGATTTGAACTGTAAATATAACGGAGGGATGTCAATTTTTCTATTAATACTGTTGGTATCTTTCATTGAGGTCCAACTTTCTAAAAATAGTCTTGAGTGTTTATCCTGAATGTTGTTGTATATAATATTTGTATTTTCAAAATTTGGTATATGGTCCTGTTTGAGTGCGTGATCTACTAGAAGTGATAATGGGCTATGATTTTTAAAAGCTGTTTTGTGTTGATTTACTCTTTCTTCAAGAGTTTTACCTGTTTCTCCTATGTAGGTTGCTGGGCATGATTTGCATGGAATGCGATATACTATATTTGATTTAAATTCATGATTAAATATATATATATATTTAATTTAAAAGGCATATATTGAAAAAAAAAAATATATATATATATATATATATGGAATCAACATATATAGTCACGACCGTCATGGGCGGCCGGTTCTGTCACGGATGCGCGCGCATCATCATTATGATCATTATCATTATCTAATGATAAATTTATTTTCCAAAAGGTTACAAGTTTTTCTCTAAAAAGTGTAGCGAATGGTCAGTCTATTTACATATTTTTATTTACAACTTCAATAAATGACAACAGTAAAAGTAAACAGAGATATTTACATTTGCTATCATGACTCCTGGTCAGTGCTGTGGCCCTTGCCGTTATGGTCCCCTGATGTCCTGCAGCTCTCCAGCAGTCTTTCTATGGCCTCTACTAGTGGCTCCTCGATAAGATGGTCCCCTGGCCTTGATCCATTCTTGTCTGTCAGGTCTCCTGTCATCTGCTCTAGGTCGTTCTCCTGGATCTCTTCTATGGTCGTCGTATCCCTGTGCTCCATGTCCGGTGTTCCACCTTCCTCGTCATCACATGCCAGCTCCCTACATCGTTCCAACAATCTATCCATGGCTTCCATTTCTTTATTTCTCTGTAACTTATCGTATGGTTCATTCTTCTTTTCTGTTGAGATAATTTCCATCGTCTTTTTTAGCACCAGGGATTGAATATATGCAAAGTCCCTTTTTCTTATGTTTATTTCCTTCCTGTATTGTTTGTTATATTTGGTTACTATTCCATCCCATGTTAAGACTATCGGCACTACTTTTACGGGCATTTTTTCAGTTTGGGCCATTTCCCTCGCCAGTAGCTGGTATTTTCTTTTCTTTGTCAGCTCCGTAGTTTGGATATTGTCTTGGGAGGTAAAACGCCTAACTCTATGATTGTTATGTCTTTTTTTATTTTGTCATATACTATTATATCAGGTTTGTTAGCTCTGATATTGATATCGCTTATCATTGGCAGGTCCGTTATTATCTTGGCATATGAATTTTCAATCTTAGTCGTTATTTTGTGGAGCTTTATCTTCTTGTTCTCTGTGAAATTATATTTTCTTGCCAAGTTGAAGTGGACGCATCTCACCACTTCATTATGCCTCTCAGTGTAGTCGCAAGGAAGCAATCTTCCACAGTTTGTAGCAAGGTGGTCCACCGTCCTCTGTACCTTTTCACAGTGAGGGCATTTCAGGTTCTTATCCTTCGGGAACACGTTTCTATCTTGTATGAACATGTAGAATCCTTCATTTTGTGGTGTGTTGTTTCCCGTTTTGAGCCACTGTGAGGATTCTATCATGTCCAATAGCGGTTGGTCTTCATTTTTAAAGAATGTTCTGTGGATTATTTTCTGGCCAATGATTTCTCTTAGATTTTCAATCTGTTTTTCTTTCAGAGTTTTCATTGTGATGTTTTGGGCTTCTATTTTGTACTTGTTTTCTATAATTAGTTGGATGTGCGTGAGCATTGTGTTTTCGCCCTGTTCACACGCTTTAATGGCTTCCTTTCTTTTTGTTGTCTCCCCCCCAAATATATACTTGTAGAGGCTTAGCAGAATTCTTTCGTTTTTTTGGACCAAGTTCACCAATCCTCTTCCCATTTCTTCGCGTTGAAGATATAATCTTTCTTTATTTGCTGGCTTAAGATGGATTTTGAATTTGCTCAGCGTTGTTCTCACCTTTTGGTCCAACATTTCTAGTTCTCGCTCACTAAACTCCACGATTCCAACGTAGTAGTTTATGAGCGAGAGCTAAAATTCGTTGAAAGCAGCGAAGAGGTTTTTAGCGTTCAGCTTGGTTTCCGCTAAAGATTCCATTCTGGATACTATTTCTCTTTTTATTCTCTCTTTATTTTCTGGGACGATAATAATAATGATAATAATAATGATAATATTAATAATAATAATTATTATTATTATTATATTATTATTATTATATTATTATTATTATTATCAACATATATAGTCACGACCGTCTTTCCTCATCGCTGTCACGGATGCGCGCGCATCATCATTATGATAATTATCATTATCTAATGATAATAATAATTATTATTATTATATATACAGGGTGTACCAGGTAAATTGGGAATTTCAACAATGGTATTTTAATTGAAATTTTTTGCAAGTAAAAATTAAAATATCCGAATGAAATTTGACACAGTAGTAGATAAAAGGATATAGTTTTTATTTATTCAATGTAGTTTCCATTATTAGCTACAACAGTCTCGAGGCGAGTGTGGAATGAAGCACAGGCGTTGGCCACGATGACCTTGTCCATTTGGGTCATCACCGTGTGAACTGCTTTCTTGACAGACTGGATGGTGGTATGAGGAGCTTTGTTGACATCTCTCTCAACAACGCCCCATACATAGTAGTCGAGGGGATTGCAATCTGGAGAATTAGGGGGCCAAATATCAGGACCCCAGTGACTAGGGACGTTAAGTGTCAGCCACGATTGTGTCTTTTTTGCCTTATGGGCTGGAGCTGAGTCCTGTTGGAAGACATACTTCCTTCCTGCGGCCACCATGTCCATCCAAGGCTTCACAACGGTCTCCAGAACATTGATGTAGGTGTCAGCGTTCATCCTAAGGCCCTTCTCAAAGAAATGGGGAGGCATGACATCACCTTCACTGCTGATAACGCCAAGGACCATTACGGAGGCAGGAAATTTCGTGTGCATCACGACAGGTATCTCTGAGGGGTCTTTACAGATCCAGCGATCATACCTGGGATTTACCTTTTGGTCCACGTCAAAGTTATTTTCGTCAGAGAAGAACCTTAGCATGCCAAAAGAGTCGTGTTTCAGGTTGTTGAGGAGGGCAGCAGCCTTTCCTTTTCTGTTATTCTTCATATTCTCAGTCAGCAACTGACCTTTCCGAAGGGCATAAGACTTGAGACCAAGGTCCTCATGGATAGTTCTGACAATTGTCATAGAGCCAACGTCCATTTCCTTTGCTATGGCCCTCATGCTCTTCCCAGGGTTTCCATCAATCTTCTCCTTGACATTTTTGACAAATTCTTCGCCTCTTACCCTGTCCGATCGACGCGAGTGCTTTTTCCTTGTAGCTATCCCCTCTTTGTTACTGTCGGCCTCATCAAACTGCTTCTTGACACGATAAATAGTGGTTTTGGGCAACTTAAGAAAATCCACTATCTCTTTGGGGCTCCTTCCGGCGCGCAGAGCAACGATGATGGCAGCTCGATTTTCAAATTCTCGGTTACTCTTCATCACTACACTGCGCACACATGTACTGTTGCATTTTACATGAATATGGCTACGTAATGAAAAAAAAAACAAGTTTTTAATCTTAAGTAGTTTTTGTTTTATGGACTGTCAAAGTTAGTCCCAATTTACCTGGTACACCCTGTATATAGTCACGACCGTCTTTCCTCATTCCTCATCGGCCGCCTCTGTCACGGATGCGCGCGCACAGTGAGGTCACGTGCTCGCTGGCAGCCAACGGGCGCGCGCCGCCGGCATTACGTCATAGATTATAAACACAAGGTAATAAGGCCAAATAAAAAAATAGTGTGTAATAAGGCACAATTTGGATTATCTACTTATATAATTGCCATATTCTGTCTGTGTGAAGTTCACTGTGTGAAGTTCACAGATAGATTTTGGTCAGAATGGATAAAATAAAAAAAGTGTCAAGGGATGGGAATCGAACCCACGACCTTCCGCTTACCGGGCAGATGCCATGACCACTAGGATACCCTGGACATATTTTTCCGTTCACATTTTTATTTTTATATTTTCAAGACACACACAGTTTGGGGCGGGACGTTTCACAAGAGAGACATCCACGGCGCCAATTTATAATTGTAACGAATAGTATTTTAATTAAAACATTTTTAAAATATATACGCACTCGGGTAAAACCCGGGCGTTGCCCGGGCCATTCGTCTAGTATATATATATATTCTTGATTAATCAAGAATGGGTATTTGGCCAATTCTGGAATAATTAAAAATCAACGAATAGTTGATATTTATTCCGATTGATAACGCCAGCCATCAGCAAATTTCAGTTGTACGATAAGGAGATGCCTTTTTCTCAATATATGTATATATATATATATATATATATATATATGTCGTAATGTTGAATCAATTAAAGTATATCTAAATTATTTAAACATTTTGGCTTTCATTTATTTCAATCGATGTTTTTCTATCCAAATACATCATTTTGTAATCCTATCTTTAAAGTTAATAAAGAACGGCACGACAACAGCTCTGAGAGAGAGATGAACACATCACTACCATCATATATTTAAAAAAAAATGAAAATAAGTTCCTGTTCATATACGTTTCAATAATATTTTAACTATGTGGATCTAATTTTTAAATATTTAAATGAATATTTTTCCACATTTTATACATATGCAAATTATCCAAATAACAGACTAATTCACTTTTTTGGAGTTCAGAAAATGATGATAATATTGTCGCATCAGACGCTCGTCAGACGAGCACCAACAGCGCGAAACGCGTTCTTGGATGGCTTTTCTTGATTTATCAAGAAATTGGGTTGGCCAGATATCAGGGAACAGGCTAAAATCAATGAATAGTTGATTTCTGTTCCACCAGATGGCACTCTGCCTTCTAAAAAGCACATGTGCTCTTGGTTAGGATATGACCTTTTCATTTTTTTTTTCTATTGTTTTTTCATATATATATATATGGCTTTTACAACGTTTTTATCGAGTAAATATTCGCCAAAAGAATATAGTTTATGCCCATCAAGCATAATGCGGCAATATTATCATCATTTTCTGAACTCCATATACGTATATATGGAAGTATGTAGCGAAAAAGGCCCATCTCCCTTTAATTAGCATCGTTCTGATGTATAATTAAAAGAGGAGGAGCCTTTTTGGTACATGAATATCATCCCTTTACTTTATGTTATAAGGAAGTATCAAAAAGGTCATTTTTACTTTTCAATTGAAACTAATAATTTGAAAAATCATAAATTTATAACAGATATAGGTAAACGAAGATCTAGTTTAATATTATAGTCTTTTCAAGGCCTATTCAAATTAAACAAGTAACTAATTTACATATTTTATAGTAGAAAATGCTGATGATAATGTATTTCTAATACTACTGAAAAGATATTGTTAAAACAATGTTCCTTAGGCAAACATTTACTCAGGCAAAAATTACATAGCCTGGTTGTATTAAAAGATATTATAAGAAATTTATTTTGTTTTCTAATCACTCAACAGATTATTAATATTTATTATACTTAGCGTATTTTCTCTTATTGTCTCTCTATTATTTGATGTTAATAAGTTGATAATTATTCGGAATATATATCAATCCATAATATATTGTAGCGTAGAAATCAAGTCTTGAAATATCTTAAGATGTGAAGTATTTATTGGTGACGTCACAGCGACGAGTCGACAATTATCAAACAAGAACAACTATATTCAGCTAGAGAATATTGAACAAGACAGCTAAGGACCATGTATGATGATTTCACAAATTCATAGTAATAATCTGTATTAAATGCTTTCATTGATTAGATTAAATTAAATATAAATTTTATTCCTTCGCCACAATATACATATATTTCAAAAATAAGGCTTATTTTGGATTTAATAAGAGTTTTTATTTATACAATATTTCGATGGACCAATCGTCTATCTTTTACGACCTGCTGTGTGCTTCAAAACAAAATCTTCGGTGGACGATTGGTCCATCAAAACATTGGATAAATAAAAACATTTTTTAAAGTAGGTAATTGTTTTGATAAAAATAAATTGCCTTTGTCATCTCTAGTGTTTGTTTCCCACATTTTTAGCTATATTGTTGGCGCGCTGTTGGAGCCTTTAATTTACATGTCACATTTTAATTTATTTGTTTAGTCTACATCATTTCTTATGGATCCAATTTTAACTTTCAACATCTTATTTATTTTTAATAACTTTCATGTATAATTATTTTTACATAATTTTGTTTTCTATAATTATTTTACATACTTTTGTATCGTAAAATTTGCATACTTTTGTTTTGGATTATTTAAGACAATAATCTTTAGTTAAAAAGTGTTTTGCCTTCAAACTTTTGGTTTGTGAATAAACGTTAGAAAGACTGCTCGAATGTTTCTTCCCAGTACTTCAGGTCACCAGCGCAACACTGGTGGAGATGCTGTTTCCAACCCAAGAAGAAGCAGGCGGACACAAGGCCTACCACCAATTAGATCTTTTAGCGCCTCGCCAACAAGACGCATAAAAGTTGATCCTGAAGATGCCGCCTTGTGGAATAACAACGTTTTCTTCTGTCAGCCACCAGCCCCAAGCCTAGAATATTTCGGAGGGTATTCTGAAGAGGACCCAGCAGAGTGGCTAGAAGAACTCGAGCTTTTAGCAAGACAGCAGCGATGGCCCGAGGACGTGATGCTGGCATATGCCAGAAGTTACCTGAAAGGTCCTGCAAAAAAATGGGCAAAGCTAAACACCCCCCAAATATTTTCGAATTGGACAACCTTTAAGAAAACACTGATGCGAGACTTTAGGATTGCAGATACGACAAAATTTAAATTAATCATGGAGCTCCAGAATAGAGTACAAGGATATAATGAATCTACTCTACGATACGCTGAAGATGTACTCAACTTGTGTAACAAGGTAAACTCTAAAATGTCCGCTGAGGATAAACTTTATTATATGAAAACTGGACTAAACAAATATCTCTCTCGCTCGTCGTATTAATGACACCTTGCAGTACAGTTAAAGAATTCTTGGAACTAGCAAGACGCATTGATCAACATCTGGTTGACTTCGAACAGAGAAGAAGCTGCAGACAAAGATCTAATCCTATCCAACCATTTCAGACAAGAAAATATAATTATAACAACTATAGAGGTCCAGCACGACCTTCAAACGAGAGACCCCAAATATCAAACGAGCGCCCAACTGACTATGGAAGGCAAAATATAATTCCGAGTAAATTCGAGGGAAAAAGAATAATTGAAAATAGAGCAGGAACAAGTGGCATTAATCTGCGAAATTCACACCCACCTCAACAAAATCGCAACAACGAGCAAAGATCCACACGTCCTAATACCTATTATCGAAGGCAGTATCAGGTTGACAAAAGAATCTGTTGGAACTGCTCGGAACAAGGACATATTTCGAGGTATTGCCCGTATAAGCCCCAACACCAAAACTACAATATCAGACCTATCCGAAGACAATATACGAGGTCTATAGACGAACCAAATACACCACAAGAGGATTACCTAAAGAATTGTAGAGGCATCGAGGATGGGGAGCGAGAGGATCCAGATTTCGACATTCATAGCGAGGAAGACTTCCCTACTCTAGGGGAAGCGTCAAAAAACTAATTAAGTCAAAAGGATTGCAACGCTCCGGTGATAGAATAAATTTAATTGTAAATCTTCAGGAAAACAAAACCATTCGCATTGTAATATGTGGAATGCCAATAGAAGGACTGATAGACACCGGAGCAATGGTCAGTTGCATTGATGAGGACCTTGTTAAGAAGCTCGAATTAAAGATTATACCCGATAAAAATCTAAAATTAAAATCAGCAGGTGATCAAAAACTCAATGCAATAGGGAAGTCAAGAGTTAAATTTAAAATCAATAAAAAAGAATATGAAATAGAAATGATTATCTTAAAAAAATGCAACCCTGTAATAATCCTTGGAGATGACTTTTTAAGTCAAAATAAAGCACTAATAAATTGTCAAAACAATACCTTGTGGGTGGAATCCCCAAATGTATTTGACCAAAATGAACCAAATTTAAGATATGCTCATATAGCTGAGGATAAGATCATTCCTGAATTTTGTTTATGTTTAGTAAAAGGATATAGTAAGACTAGCATTACAGGCAGAGAAATACTAATTGAGAATATTCCTTCTCTGACAACCAAATATAATCTTATAACAACCAGATCCCTATTGAGTAATACCAAGAAAAACTTGAACATATGGATTTTAAACGGTACGAACAAACCTGTAAAACTCTTCCGGAACACGAAGATAGGAATACTTTCGGAGGTAGACAGGCTGTACCAGACGGAGAACCAAAGAGTAGCCTCTATTAGAACTGATTTTGATATAAATCCTGAATTATGTCCAGAAGAACGCAGCCAGGTTTTGACCCTCCTTGGTGGATATGGCGAGATGTTTACGGCACCGGATGAGTATAAGGGTAGAACACATCTCGTCAAACACCAAATTAGAACAACGAGCGATATCCCCATTAGGAAAAATCCTTACAGAGTATCTTTAAAAGAACGGAAGATAATTGGTGATCAAATAAACAGTATGTTAAAAAATGGAATTATTTCACATTCCTCAAGTCCATGGGCATCCCCTATAATTCTAGTGAAGAAAAGGAATGGAACATTCAGATTTTGCGTGGATTATAGAAATCTGAACTCAGTCACAGTAAAAGACCAATATCCACTACCGCGCATAGATGACTGCTTCGACTCCCTTCATGGCGCCAGGTACTTTACTTCACTCGACCTTTGTTCAGGCTACTGGCAAGTGGAGGTGGAAGAACAGGACCGTGAAAAAACAGCTTTTATCACTCCTGATGGACTTTATCAATTTAATGTTCTTCCTTTTGGATTGTGCAACGGGCCAGCAACTTTCGAGAGATTAATGGATACTGTTCTTAGAACCCATAAGTGGAAAATATGCCTATGTTACCTCGACGTCGTCATTATATTCTCAGAAGATCTACAATCCCACTTGAACAGATTGAAGACAATCTTAGAATGTTTGAAAACAGCAGGATTGACACTCAATGCTTCGAAATGCCGATTTGCATATACCAAGCTTCTTATTTTGGGACATGTCGTTTCAAATGAAGGAATCGCGCCAGACCCAGAAAAAATTATAAGTATAAGAAAATTTCCAACGCCCAGAACAGTCAAAGATGTCCGAGCTTTTCTTGGACTTTGTTCATACTATAGAAGATTTATAAGAGAATTTTCAAAAGTTGCATTGCCTTTACAGATTTTGACCCGTAAAAACCATTCGTTTGCATGGGGTAAAGAACAAGATTTGTCATTTAATTCTTTGAAAAACCAACTCATCTCTCCTGAAGTATTAATACATTACGATCCAAATAAGCCTATAGGCCTCCACACAGACGCAAGCGACCAAGGACTTGGAGCAGTGCTTGTTCATTTAGATGAAAACACTAAAGAGCGTCCAATTTCTTATGCAAGCAGGACATTACAGAAAGCAGAAACCAACTACTCTACAACCGAGAAAGAATACCTAGCTATCATATGGGCGATTAAAAAATTTAGACCATATCTTTACGGAAGAAAATTCACTATATATACCGATCACCATAGTCTGTGCTGGATGGCAAAAATGAAAAACCCTGCAGGGCGATTAGCGAGGTGGTCACTAGAACTACAAGAATATGATTTTGCCATTAAATACAAGTCTGGAAAAACTCATCTAGATGCAGATGGATTGTCACGATGTCCTATCCCGGATAGAATTATTTCCACAATTAATTATGAGGAACATGATTATGATTCTTATATAAAAAAGATCGATAATTTGGTAAATCAGAATCCAAACAGCTATGGAGAGAACTTAACCAAATTTAAAGAAAAATTATTCAAGAAAAATCCTTCTGTGACTGGCGATCCTTGGTTGTTGATAGTCCCGAAAAACAAACAGAAAGAGCTCTTAGAAAATATGCACGACCATCCAACATCAGGTCATATGGGCATTAAAAGAACTTACAATCGTCTAAAGAGCAAATATTTCTGGCCCTCAATGCTTAAAACTGTGGAAGAATATGTATCGAGTTGTCCTGAATGCCAGTTTCGCAAGACACCTTCCCAATTGCCTCAAGGACTGTTGCAGCCGATTCCACCAGCTTCAAGGCCTTTTGAAAAAATGGGAATAGATTTGATGGGAAGATTCCCGAAATCTGGAAGAGGAAATAGTTGGATCCTGGTATGCACAGACTATTACTCCAGATATATCGAGACAGCGGCATTATCTCGCGGGACGGCGGAAGAAATTGCAGACTTTTTCTTGCAAAGAGTGGTATTACGACACGGCGCACCCAAAACAGTTATATCTGACCGGGGGAGTTGTTTTTTGAGCAAACTATTCAATGAAGTGCTTAAGATATGTAATACGCTCCATAAGAAAACGACGAGTTATCATCCCCAGACTAACGGCCAAACGGAGAGAATGAACCGTACGCTCGCTGATATGATGGCCATGTATATCGATGAGAGACATCAGAATTGGGACGAGATACTTCCATTCGTAACTTTCGCCTATAACTCGTCCATACAGGATACTACCGGCTATTCACCATACTTCCTAATCCACGGACGAGAGCCATTGACCTTCTTAGATTCTACTTTTGATATGCCAGAGCTCTCTAAGCACAAAGACTATGACGAATATGTATCAAACCTTTTAGAAATAATAGAAGATGCAAAAGTAATATCCACCTCTAGAACAATCGCCAGACAGAATAAATCCAAACAGTTATATGATAGAGCCCACCGAGAATTTAAATATGCCATCAATGATCTGGTACTGATTTGGACACCAATAAGGAAAGTAGGAAGAGCGGACAAACTACAAAGAAGATACGTCGGTCCTTACCAAATACTGCGACAAACATCACCAGTGAACTACGAAGTCATCGAAATTGCAGAAGGAAAAAGGAAAAAGAGACAAATAGTACATGTGACAAGAATGAAACCATACAGATCACCAGACTTGAGGACAAGTCTTTTTCAAGAGGGGGAGTAATGTTGGCGCGCTGTTGGAGCCTTTAATTTACATGTCACATTTTAATTTACTTGTTTAGTCTACATCATTTCTTATGGATCCAATTTTAACTTTTAACATCTTATTTATTTTTAATAACTTTCATGTATAATTATTTTTACATAATTTTGTTTTCTATAATTATTTTACATACTTTTGTATCGTAAAATTTGCATACTTTTGTTTTGGATTATTTAAGACAATAATCTTTAGTTAAAAAGTGTTTTGCCTTCAAACTTTTGGTTTGTGAATAAACGTTAGAAAGACTGCTCGAATGTTTCTTCCCAGTACTTCAGGTCACCAGCGCAACAATATGACAATATACTATAATGTATCTTTACTAACCTTTCGTATTCAAATAGTACTAATCTGCAACATAATCATAGTTTGAATCATATTGATGCTCTAAATTCCATAATATCTTAATGCTAAAAGGTCCTAAAAGATCTAACAAAAATTATGTGGCTGAAATGATTAACATTCTGTCACATTATATATTCAAATAGTACTAATCTGGAGCATAATAATAGTTTGAATCATATTAATGACCTAAAATCCACAATAGCTGAATGCTAAATGTTCCTACAAAGATCCAACAAAGATTGTGTATACCCAGCTATCGGGATCGACGATACCTTCATCTTTCTGGCAGCGTGGAGGTCTACCGACCCCAAGGAGAGCGTGGAGAAACGCTTGGCTCTGACCTATGAGCGTTCTGCGGTGTCAGTAACACTGACGTCAGTGACCAACTGTATATCATTTCTGGCCTGCACTACCATGCCCTACCTAGCTACTCGTGTATTCGGCATCTACGCTGTCGTATGCTGCTTCTTGGTCTACATCAATCAGCTCACCTTCATGGGCGGCATCATGGCCCTCACTGGACGTCGTGAGGCAGCTGGATATCACGGCATGTGTGGATGTATCCAAGCCAAAAACAGACCTGGTAAATTTCACTAAAATATTTTCACATATACAAGGTTTTCCCAAAAGTTTATAAACATATTATTATGATTTATTTTGTATCCCTCAAATTTGCTACATGACAATATACAATAATGTATCTTAACTAACTTTTCGTATTCAAATAATAATAATAATAATCTAGAACCATAAGCACGCGATCTACGTTTTATTCGTAGATCGTGAAATACGTGGTGTCGCTGGAGACCCGCTGGCGATTCTCCACCAAACTCTGGTAGAGGCGCCATGTATATAGTGTCATGTGCATATATATTAATATCAATTCAATCCAAAAGGTATATATATTGGATTGCAAGTGTTTACGAACTTTTGGAACAACCTTGGTAATATTTGTAAACTTGATGTTTTGTTTCCCACTTGGCAAATACGCAAGGAGGAAAAGCAGAATGATTGTTTACAAAACAATTTGTTCTCGTTAGGCTTAATTGAATATAATGTTTTATAATAGCTTAAAGAAACAAATGTACTTATCTTTGGTCAGGCAATCATCCCAAGCTTTACAAATGAATTTATTTTAACTCTCTTTACAATGAATATTTAAAGAATTTACAAAAGAATTAAAGCCGCAGCTCTGAAAGGCATTGTTCTTTAGTGGCGACCGTGCGAAGAATGTTTGAGAAGGTGGCGAGCTCCCTCTGGCGGCGCAGCCAGACGGCCTCCCATTGGTCAGCGATGACGTAGCTCTACCTTCACCGCCGCGCGCTTTCTCTCACCGCCGCACGCTGCTTTCTGCCACCTATGTTCAGAATAAAACGAAACATACTCCCCTCCTGTGGACGTAGTCCACACACAAGGCAAAAGAAAAGGATCACATATTGTAGTAAGTTTTTTTTTAAGAAGAAGAAGAAGAATTAGAATGGCAGAAGTGCAATCTTCGAGATGGGTCTTATTAGATGATGTTGTTTCTCTGTTTGAAGTTCCACAACTCGGACATTGCCATCTGCTCCAGGTGACACCTTGGTGATGCGGCCAAGGCTCCACTGCATTGAAGGCATAGGAAAGTCTTTTACCAACACCAAATCTCCAACCTTCAGGTTGGAAGAGGGTTTTTTCCACTTGGACCGTTGTTGCAGATTGTTTAGATATTCCCTGGACCATCTTTGCCAGAAAACATCTCTGGCCTTTTGAATAAATTTCCATCTAGTTAAGTAGTTGTCATTAGGGTGATAACTGTGCTCTGGGAGTGCTGTTAATGGTCTTCCAATCAAAAAATGTCCTGGAGTGAGAGGGTTGAAATCATTTGGATCCGAACTCATCGGATACAACGGGCGAGAATTCAAGCACGCTTCAATTTGACTTGTCAGAGTATTGAGTTCTTCAAAATTTAAAACTGCAGATTTTAAACACCTTAGGAGATGATACTTCAATGATTTAATTCCTGCTTCCCAAATGCCGCCGAAGTTTGGAGCAGATGGAGGTATAAAATGCCAAGTGATGTGTTCATTTGCGACATAACTTTGAATTGAAGAATCCTTTACAAGTTGATGTATATTATTCAAAATATTCTTAGCTCCTTTAAAGTTAGTAGCGTTGTCGGTGAAAATATCAGAGGGTTCTCCTCGACGAGAGATGAATCTTCTAAAAGCAGCGAGGAAGGCATGGGGTTGACAGATCTGAAACTATCTCAAGGTGAATAGCCTTCGTTGAGAAACAAATGAATAATGCTATATATGATTTTAATGTTACTTTTGTTCTTATGAAATTAGGTTCAGTTATAAATGGTCCTGCGAAGTCTATTCCTGTTTTGCTAAAAAGGCTTGAGGGTATGATTCTATGGATAGGCAGATCTCCCATGATTTGTTTTGACACTTGGCGTTTCGTCTTGAAACATGTCATGCAACGATTAATGAGCTTTTTTACTAGAATTCTACCGGATGGAATCCAGTACTTTTGTCGGATGGCACACAGAGTTAATTGGAGACCAGAATGAAGATGCTCTACGTGGAATTGTTGAACAATCAATTCTGTAACAAAATGGTTGTGAGGAAGAATTATTGGATGCTTCTCATTGAATTGCAGGTTGGATTTGCGCAGTCGACCTCCTACACGTAGAATTCCTGATGAATCAATAAATGGGTTTAAGGATAAAAGTTTTGAGTTTGTTGGTAGTACTTTGCTTTGATTACAACATTGAATTTCAGTTTTAAATTCTGAACTTTGAATGATTTGAATAAGAGTTCGAATTGAATTATCGAGCTCATTAGAGGACAATTCTGTGTGTTTTATTTTGTCGCTGTTTTGTCTAGCATTGTGGATAAATCTTAGGAGCCATGCCGTAACTCTGCTCAGCTTCCTGAATGTTGAGAATTTAAAAATAAAGTCTATAATAGGACAAGTAGTGAAATGAACAATCGGAACAGTCTTTCTTTTTTCATGACAAACTTCTTTTGGAAGTTCATGTGTGATTGGTAACGGATCTTGTAAACTTGAGTTTGATAGCCAATCAGGACCATTCCACCAAAGTGAATGGTTTACTAGTTCTGAAGAAGTTATACCTCTGGAGGCGCAATCTGCAGGATTATCCTTGGTAGACACATAGTACCAAGAAGATTGCAGAGTTAGTCGCTGAATTTCTGCAATCCGGTTACCAACAAAAGGTTTCCAATGTTTTGATTCAGATTTTATCCAACATAAAACAATCTGGGAATCTGTCCACAAAATTACTCGGTCAATCTGCAACAGCAATGAGCTGCAAATAGAATCATATAAATTTGCAAGGAGAAGAGCAGCACAAAGCTCCAGACGAGGTATTGACGTTGCCTTCAAGGGAGCGACTTTTGTCTTGGCAGCAATCGATGTGACTTGAACATGACCAGATTTAAAAAGAGATTTCATATAAACAACTGATGAATATGCAGATTCGGAAGCATCACAAAATCCATGGAGTTCTAAAGAATGTATAAGTCCCTTGCAGGAAATATATCTAGGAATTTTAATATGATTTACCATGGCCAAATCCATTTTCACTTTCCTCCAATGAGAACACAACGATTCAGACAAGGGATCATCCCAATCCAAATCCTGTTTCCACAAAGTTTGGAACAGAATCTTGAAGCTAATGATCACCGGTGATAACCATCCCAAAGGGTCATAAATTCGAGAAATGTCCGATAACAATTGTCTTTTAGAATATACGTCTTTTAGTGAATTGACTGTAATTGTGAAATTATCCGTGGATGGATTCCAATTTATCCCAAGAATCTTAACAGATGAATTATCTCCGATTTCATATGAATCATGTGCTTTCAGCGCTTCTGGTACCTCTGAAAGAACCTCAGGGACATTTGACATCCATTTTCTTATGCAAAAGCCACCAGAAAAAAAGGATTTTCCGGATATCATCAATGAGAACTTTTGCTTCTTCGATTGTTGTTGCGCCAGAATGTAGGTCGTCTACATAAAAATCAGTTTTTATGATTTTGGATGCCTCTGGGAACAGGAGTTCTTTGTCGGTGGCAAGTTGCATCAAGATACGGATTGCAAGATATGGTGCACATGACATTCCATAAGTTACTCTGAGCAATCTATACTCCAATAAAGATTCTAATAGACTATTTCTCCAGAAGATTCTCTGAAAGTCGAGATCAGAAGAGTTCACTTTTATCTGTCTGTACATTTTCTCAATATCTCCCATAAAAGCTATAGGATTAGTAGGAAACTTCACAAGAATATTGAAAATATCATGCTGCAATTTTGGTTCAGTATGAAGAAATTCATTTAAGGAGTAATTGTTGCTCGTTTTGCACGATGCATCAAACACTACTCTTAATTTAGTAGTGCTGCTCTGCTCACGCAGAACGCAATGGTGAGGTATATAATAGCACTTGTCTGATGGTTTGTCACGTTCGTTTTTCGGAATGAGCTCCATGTGGTTGAGAGAAAGGTATTCCATCATGAAATCCTTATATTGCTGAAGAAGATTCGAAGATTTGTGCAATTTTCTCTCAAGAGCAAGAAATCGTTTCATGGCATTATGACGTGAGTCTCCGAGATTAGGCACAGATTTAAACGGTAGACCAACAGAATATCTTCCATCTGTTGATATGCAAAAGTTCTTGTCATAAATGTCCCCGCAACTCTTCTCCTCTTTAGTCAATGGAAGAGCGGCAGGAACCGATTCCAATTCAAAAAACTTTCGCAGATTATCATCTCCTTGGGATGTTGAGCATAATGAGATATAGCTGTTTCCAGTCTCAGAACTGGAAACATTTCCTGAAAGTATCCATCCTAACTTGGAACTACAGGCAGTGGGTCCTGGATGATTTTGAAACCGTAGTTTTCCTGTATATAAAAATGGGGCTAGGTCTGCACCAATTACTAAATCAATGGAACTTGTTTATCAAAATTGGGATCTCCTAATAAAGTATTCTTAAGATGAGGCCAATTATCTCTATTTATCAGAAAATTAGGTAAATCAACAGTGATTTGATCGAGTATTATGGATGAAATTTTGAATATTCTATCAGAAAAATGAGGCTTAAATTGAAGAAAAGTCTCACTAGCAGACTGCTGTATTGGTTGGTTACCAATTCCAAAAACTGTGAGTTGGCTCTTTTTAACAGGAAGATTCAACTTTTCACGACAATTTTCTGTTATCAGACTTCTTTGAGAACCAGTATCAATCAAAGCTCTGCATGGATGAAACGATCCATTTTCTGCTCTCACTCTCACGATAGCAGTAGATAATAAGATTGTCTCATTGGGCTTTGTTGTATCACTGAGAAAACATGAAACGCTAGATTGGGCAATTGGGGCTTCAATTGAAGTGGTATTCAAAGGTTCGGGTTGGAAGGAATGCAAAAGAGTGTGATGTTTTTTGTTGCATGATTTACAATGCATAGTGAATTTACATGACGTTACTCTGTGGTTGGATCGCAAACAATTGAAACAAAGGTTATTGGTTTTGACTATGTTCCATCTTTCAAGGAGAGAACTTTTATGGAACTTGTCACATTTGAATATAGGATGTGAATTTTTGCATAATAGGCATTTATCATCACCTTTTGAAATAGAATTATATACATGTGTTTGTTTCACTACAGATTTATCCTCTTTAGCATAACCTTTTATCGATTGCAAACTTTTTGCTTGTTTTTCAAGAAACATAATAAAATTTTCGTAGGATGGAAAGCCATCATCTATCAACGTCAATTCACATTGCCTTTTCAAATCATCACCTATTTTTCTTTTTAGGAAATGTATTAGAAAGATATCAACAAGTGTATTTCTTTCCAAACCCAGTGATTTAAAATTTCTCATGGCTTCATTACATATATCTAGTAGCTCGAAAATGGCATTGGAATTTATTAGTTTTAAAGGTTTTAAAGTGAATAATTTTGTACATTGTGAAAAGGCAAGTTCTTTTTTGTTATCATATCTGGAGACCAATGTGGCCCAAGCATGGGCATAGTTTTCATCAATAACAGGAAATCCCCTAATAAGTCGTTCAGCGTCTCCAGTAACAGCTGATTGTAAATATTGCAGCTTTTGTGAATCAGTTAGAGCGGTATTGGAATCAATAGACAGAGAAAACAATTGCTTGAAACTAAGCCATTCGTTAACATCACCAGAAAAGGAAGGTAAATTAAATTTAGGAAGTTCTATTTTACTTGTGGTTGATTGATTTAGATCATCAATTTTGCTTGAAATGGCTGTACAAGATACTTTATTGATATTCGCCACTAAATTTCTAAGATTATCATTGTATTGCATAACTCTAGAAAAGTAAACTTCATCATCAAATTCAGAAAATGTTAAAAGATTACAATAGGTTTTTTTCAATGTTAGATTTTATATCTAAAATATCTTGTTTAAATGTCTGTAAATTTGCATCATCCTTCGCTTCAATTATCTTAAGCGAAATTTGCTCAAAATAATCCACTTGTTTGAAATGAAATTCAAGAATATTTAAAGTAGCTTTAAATTTGGCAGCCATTTTGTCAGCCATCTTTAATTTTTGCTATTATTAATTTTAATAATATATTTCAAAAATGAATTATAATTATTTATATTTAAATAATTATTTAATAGATTTATTCCCGGGTTTCGGCACCAATGATTTGTTTCCCACTTGGCAAATACGCAAGGAGGAAAAGCAGAATGATTGTTTACAAAACAATTTGTTCTCGTTAGGCTTAATTGAATATAATGTTTTATAATAGCTTAAAGAAACAAATGTACTTATCTTTGGTCAGGCAATCATCCCAAGCTTTACAAATGAATTTATTTTAACTCTCTTTACAATGAATATTTAAAGAATTTACAAAAGAATTAAAGCCGCAGCTCTGAAAGGCATTGTTCTTTAGTGGCGACCGTGCGAAGAATGTTTGAGAAGGTGGCGAGCTCCCTCTGGCGGCGCAGCCAGACGGCCTCCCATTGGTCAGCGATGACGTAGCTCTACCTTCACCGCCGCGCGCTTTCTCTCACCGCCGCACGCTGCCTTCTGCCACCTATGTTCAGAATAAAACGAAACACTTGGTAAAATTATAACAGAATAATCATAGAAGAATGATTTAATCTCTGATGTTCTATATCAAGGGTGGCCAATTAGTAGGTGGGCCAAGTTTCAGAATTACAAAGTTGTCCCAAAAGTTCGTTAACACTTGCAAAATATGAATCATAATATGTTTACGAAATTTCAGAACCTTATATTTGATACTCTCTAGCACAAAACCCTTTTCAAAACAAATTTTCATATGTTTTAAAAATTTTATAGACGAAAATTTTGTAAAAAGGCATCATAGATGTTCATATTCTCTCATGGGGTTTGAAAAAAGCTCTTAGGATCTCTTCTATATACTTAATTATCAAAATTTTATAAAATGCATCTTTCCTGATCGTGTAACTAAAATTTGCTGATGGCTTGCACTATCTGTTGTAATAAAAATCAACTAAACGTTGATTTTTAATTATTCCAGAATTGGCCAAATATTCATCCTTGATTAACCAAAAAAAGCTAACCAGGTACGCTTTTTAGACTATTGGCCCTTATCAGCGTGGTGCAAGAATGGGTATTTGGCAAATTCTGGAATACTTAAAAATCAACGAATAGTTGATATTTATTCGGATAGATGGCGCAAGCCATCAGCAACTTCTAGTTGAACGATCAAGAGATGCCTTTTTCTTAAATTATCTACCTTATCACATTTCAATTTCACTTTTTTTTTTCACTTAATCATCTATTTAAGGGTTTATTCTAAGAATTCAGATAGAATTAATTCAGATTAATTTCAAATTTATTTTATGGACTATATAATTTTAGATATAATTATATGATTACATTTTAAAATGCTCTAT
>CP092868.1:58782486-58805811 GCA_030710605.1 Cordylochernes scorpioides
ATATATCTTTTTGAAAATAGAGCAATCCATATTTAAATCTTCATATAATAAAAAGGCATATATTGGATTGAATAAAATTTTTATTTGCTAATATTTCGGTTGGCTGAACGCCAACCTTTGTCAAGGAATTACATTTTTTAATAAACCAACTCAGCGCCGCATAGTGTTATAATATCACAGTTAAAACTGTAATATCATGACACTATGCGGCGCTGAGTTTGTTTATACAAAATATAATGCCTTGACAAAGGTTGGCGTTCAGCCAACCGAAATATTAGCAAATAAATCTTTTATTTAATCCAATATATGCTTTTTATTATATAAAAATATATATCTTTGTTTTTTCCTCTACTCTGCTAAAAGCATTGGTGAAACCAAACTTAAGTGCCGTGTAATCTGAAACTGATATTCTCTCTCTCTCTCCTAACAACCGCAAAAACTTTTGTATATTTTCAAATAATCAGGCAATTATTATTTAACAACAGATTGTTTAATAAGAAAAAAGAAAAAGACAAAAAAATGAAAGATTAGATACGGACAGAAAACAAAGGTAGAGCTGACCTGCCGTTAGAATAAATTTAATGTAGCTCCTCCTGGTGGTGATGTCTGGAACTTCTGCTGCGGGCTCCCCCTCGTGGTGGCAGCAGGAACTAATAGCCGATTGCCGTCACACCCCAGTTCATCATCGCTTTCACTTTTGCAACACAACCATCTTTTCCTCTAGACCCCTGTAAATTTAAAATTTCGTTCAAATATGCTTTCACCTACCTTTCGCCTGTAAATATTATGGAAAATTCGTCAATCACTGAACCACTATAAATATCTATACATAAAAAGAATAAAACCAATATCCAAAAACTTGTAGATAAGTCTAAATATTGTACCTATATAGCAAAAATACAAAACTATTTTCTCTAATATTTAAATAGACTATCTAATTTTATATTTTCACAAATTATGTGCAGTGTGTAACATGACATTATCAAGATGCTGGTAAAACGGAAACTAATAATGTCGCGATGAAAAATAATTAAAAAAGGCTCCCGAATTACTTTAAATATTTATTTAATTAGTTATAGGAAAGATTCTAAATATAAAATATAGGTTACTATGTACATGAGCCAAATCGACCCAGCAGTTAGAGCAAGAGGGGAGAACTGAGATCTTTCCTCCTTTTCCGTGGCGCCACTGTTTACCCCGACCGGTCAAGATAAGAGGGAGTACCACAGGAAACTCTGTTATCCTGACAATATGAATGTCATAATTCAATTTGGTTATCCATATTTGTTGGGAAAATATTTTGAGTATAAATAAGTTTATTTATTGAAAAAAAAACATGGTTCTAATTAATTTGTTTCATCTTCCTTTAAAAACGGGTATTTTAAACAATACACTCACCCAATAAAATGCATAATTGTCAAATGGATGTGTTATTTTGGATTTTTGCTGATAAAGACGTGTGTTTCAGATTCTCCAAGCTGGTTTGGAAGAGCCATCTGCCTCTATAAAACCAACAAAGAGATGGTGATAGAAGAAAACTACCTACAGAATATGACAGTAATCTTTTTCCAGAATTACTATGGAAAATTGTTGACCAAGAAATTCGTCAAGGCTTTGATTCTCAGTTTCTTTTTCATACATATTGCCATTTCAATTTATGGATTCACCAAGATCAAACAATCTATGAAACTTTCAGATTATTTCCCCTATGATTCCTATGGAAATAACTTCACGGATTTGGAACTTCACTATTTTTCGCAATATAGCGCGAGACTTCAGTTCATTATTGAAGACCCCGTGGATTATTCGAAGAAAGAAGTGCAAAGTAATTTCTATAATTTAATAAGTGAACTTCGTGAAAGTCCCTATGTTGCAAATGAACCAATCCTTAATGAATTCTGGCTAACATACTATCTGCAATTTCTCAACGAAAGCCAAGGATCATTTATAATACGAGGCTATAACACATCGTCCAAACTTGGCTTCATAAACTGTCTACGTTTTCAATTCTTCCGTCTTAGGCAATCTCAAAGATTCAAAAATGACGTTTATTTCAATGAAAACTATACTGAAATCTTATCTTCCAGATTTATCATTCAAATGATCAATGCTTCCAACCCAGACTTCATGTATGAAGGATACCAATGGATTAATAAGCGACTAGAACATTCCACGTATAAGATTTCGATGTATCACCCTCTTATAATCTTTCTCGAAGCACTTAGAGGAATCTTCTATACGCTTTTTACAACCGTTAGCTTCACCATTTTAGCTATGCTTATTATTACCTTCATTTTGATGCCTGATATTGTAATTGGTCTATCTGTCACATTGTCTTTAATTGTTATAGAACTTGGAATTCTTGGCTATATGGATTTCTGGGGATTATATCTTAATGATCTAACACTTTTTGGCATTACTCTTTTTATTGGCTTATCCGTAGACAACACAGCACACATCTTGCATGCTTTCATGTCCTCCAAAAAGTCAAATCTCGATGATAGAATGCGAGATGCTCTAGGAAGAGTTGGGATGCCTATTGTACAAGGATTCTTATCAAGTGCTGTAGGTATGTTTGCTCTGTCTTTCTTACCAGCTTATGCTTATCTTGTTCTATTCAAAACTGGACTGATGCTTCTGATATTTTCATTGTTCAATAGCCTTACTGTAATTCCCGTTCTACTCAGTCTACTGGGTAGACATAAGAAAAATAAAAATGAAGCTATAGAAGAATTAGATGTTAAATTACCTTTAAACCCATCTAACAATGGAGTTGTAATCCATCCAGTCAACAATGGACATCAACCATCTTAGATACATGTTATTGCCAACGTATAGTATCAATTGTTCATAGAAACATATATATATAATTTGATAAATACTCACATATATTCTATAATTATATTTTCTGTTATTTTTATGTAATTAACTTCATATTTTAGTAGGTCCTGATTTGCATATAGTCATATTAGTTCTGAAAACTAAATTTCGGCTAACTTAGTTAAAAGTATTATTTTTTAAATATATATTTTTTGTTGTTTTAATTTAGATATTTTCTCTTTATATTTATTATATAATATTTTTCTTTAAAATATATATTAAATAGTCAAATCAAAAATATAAAAAAAACATCTCTCTATCTCGCTCTTATGTGGACATTGAAATAAAGTAGTTTCAATCTCAATCTCTCTCTTAAGAATTGAAATTTCTATGTGTGAAAATATAAATGCCTATAAAATTATTCTATATTTCATGATTGAAATACTTTTTAAAAACTAATTTATAAAAAATAATCATTCAAAATTGAAACGTATAGTTAGGAGCTTATCACCAAAAACACTGTCCTCCTGCAAGCTCTGAGAGACCACCTCTTCTCCATCAACTTGTCATATGTAAATAGACAGGACAAGGTGAACTGTGCTTGAATGTGACACCTGTAAACTGAGACCAAATGAATAATTAAAATATATATTTGAAAGAGATAAAAAAAAATCAAGTAAAAGTTTCGTTTAATTTAGAAATTTCAAGCTTTCGAGCAAATATACTGCTCTTCAACGAGCTAATACTCCATGTATAATAAGATAATTTAGAGATTGTACATGGAGTATTTTCCCGTTGAAGAGCAGTATATTTGCTCGAAAGCTTGAAAATTCTAAATTAAAAGAAAATGTTTACCTGATTTTTATTTTTCCTCTTTCAAATAATCTCTGGGTAACTATTGCTCACATAAAAAAATATATATATATATAGTAGAAATAAATATAATTTATATGAAAAGTAGTTGTAAATTAATGATGATTAAAACAAATTATTAAATATTATTACCTTTTTGATACCCAAATAATAATATTTAATAATTTGTTTTAATCATCATTAATTTACAACTATCTTTCATATAAATTATATTTAATTCTACTTATTCGTTCAGTAATAGCTTGCTATACTGACATTATACTCTTAAATCAACATCGAAATTTTCTATAACTTTCCTTGAAAAATATTATAAAAACTTTATATATATATATATATTATATTTTTTAAATCTATTTTTCCTATTTCCGTATGAGAGAATAAAAAAAACACGCTAAAATGTTAAATGGTTCAAAAAAGAGAAATGGTTAAAGAGGTTAAAAGTCTAAATATATTCATTATAAATATATATTGCATCTTTAAGATAGAGGATTTGCCCCTGGTCGGTATTTAGAGTTCTTAAAAAATAAGAGACACTTTAGTCAGAAAAGATTTTATTTTCTCAATGTTTCGACAAAAAAAATTTGTCTTCGTCAGGAAAAAAAATAAAAATAGAGCATTATAAATATATCAGATATATTACGCTTTGCTCCAAATGATTTTTTTTCTTGACGACGACAAAATATTTTGTCGAAACATTGAGAAAATGAAACCTTTTCTGGTCAAATTTTTCTCTTATTTTTAAGAACTATGCATTTTAATTTGTTTTTTAAAGTGTGTTAATAATTTATTCTGAGAAAATATTGTTGATTGATGTTTTATTATGTATAATATATAGCTTTAAACAATTATATAAATTTAAATTGTTGTTTTTTTTTTTTTCAAGAAAATATCATTTATATACAGTATGCTACACAATTTAGTATAGGAATTAATTTTTATATAAATTGTATTTATTGTTATTGTTTTTTGTATGTATATATATTTTATTTTTAAAATTAAAAAATGAATTTTAAAAAATGTTTGTTTATAGCTTCTTTCTTATTTCATACAATCGCAAGATTTACAAACAGAAGTTGGACTTTTTACAACAACAAAATATAAGCATGTCTGTCAGCATGTCATTCGTGGATGGTTTTCTTGATTTATCAAGAAATTGGGTTGGCCAAATATCAGGGAACAGGCTAAATCAATGTTTAGTTGATTTCTGTTCCACTAGATGGCACTCTCTCTGCCTTCTGTAAAGCACATGTGCTCCTGGTCAGGATAGGCCATTTTTAATATAAGCATGTCTGTATGAAGATATCCGAATTAATATTATTTTTCTATGAGAAACTAAAAAATTAAAAAATCAAATTAAATTTAAATAATGTTATTGACATCAGTCATAAAATACAATAGATCTTGGACAATTCGAAGCCAAATGACCAAAAAAAATCGAATTAACCAAAATTTCGAATTAAAAACGTTTTGAATAAAAGGCTTAAAATTCTAGGAACCAAGATAAATGTTGACTTTGCTTAGAATTTTTAATCAAACTGATTCCAAGAATATTAATCAAACATTATATTTATTGATTTACAAAAGAGAGAACAAAATATAAAAGAGAAACTAATATTAAAACAAAGGAACTTTTTTTTTCGGTTAGTGCCTATTTACCTGTGAGCTTACACACTCTGTGGTAACAATTAATTATTATATATATGTTGGAATAGCGATCAAAATATTGGCATGGAGCATTGGAGGATCGACCAATCAACGGCCGCGGCGGCGCTGCGGTCGACGTCAATATATATAGTCTTTGTCTCTCGCCTTCCTACATATACTTGCCTTTAAAATGTTGCTACTTTAACATCTTGTTTTAAGTTACTTTGTTTAATAAATAATCTTTTTATTCCTTGATTCAATCTCAAACTTCAACAGGTTATGGGCCCAGCACGCTTCCACTGCGCCTAAAAGGATTAACCGCCAGCAGTGAGTAAGCCTTTGTTTTGCTCGAAGTTTAGGCGTCAACCGCCAACCATAACCCTAGTTTATTTTTGTCGTTGGCCGATTCCAAGACAAAGAAGATGAGCGAAGATTGTCTTTCAAGGATTAAAGTTTTTAATGGTGAAAACTTTTCACTATGGAAATTCCAATTCAGGCTTCTTTTGGAACAACAAAAATTACTAGAATTATTGGAAGGCTTAGAAATAAAGCCGAATGTTGTTTCCTCCGACAGTAACTCTGAAAGTTCACTACAGAATTGGAAATCAAAGGACGTTAAGGCAAGGATGTTGTTATCACAGGCAATCGAATTAAGGTTTCTTCAGCCCCTGATGAACTGTACTTCCGCTTCACAAATGTGGCAGAAATTACTTGCTATTCATGAACAAAAATCCGAATTTACTATTGGCCTACTTTGGCAACAATTCTTCGATGCACGATTGACATCGGAAACAATAATTGATTACATAGCAAAAATTGAAAATATTTCTGCACAAATTTCACAAATGGGCGGAACCATAACGGAATATCAAAAGGTAGCAAAAATTTTAAATACTTTGCCTTCGAGTATGCGCTACTTTGTTGCAGCGTGGGAATCGTTAGATCCGAAAGCTCAAAGTCTTAACAATTTAACTGCAAGACTTTTGATTGAAGAAACAAGGAATCAACAAAGCGGTTCTTCTAAACAAGATGAGGCCTTATTACACAGGCAAGCACGAACTAAGCCTAAAGATACACAACGTTCTTTTCAAGATGCCAAGAAGAACACTAAATGCCACTATTGTCACAAAATTGGACATTGGAGCCGCGAATGTAGAAAAAGATTAGCTAATGAGAAAAATAAATCCAAAAATCTTCATGATTCAAAAGGAAGTTCAAGTGATTATGGACTTATTTTGTGCGATAATCAAGTAGAGCCCAATGATATTTGGTATGCTGACAGCGGTGCAAGCTGCAGCATGACATTTCGACGAGAGTGGTTCAAGACCTACACGCCGTTCACCAGTTATCATCCAATCTACTTGGGAGACAACTCGACACTACTTGCAGAAGGCATGGGAGACATCGAGATTCAAGCCTACGTCGACGGTGGATGGTACAATGCGTACATAAGAAATGTGCTCTACTCGCCGCAACTAAAGAAAAATTTGTATAGCCTTTCTACGTCCACAAGAAGAGGATTCAACGTCATTATCAAACATGACAAGCTACAGATCTTCATGGATAATGACCTAAAAGCCGTAGGAGTGCGTCATGACGGCCTCTACAGGATGCTCTTCAAGGTTACGTCATCATCACAAGGATACATCACCAGCGAGAACAAGCTTCAGTTGTGGCACGAGAGACTTGCGCATCTTCCAGTTGCTACACTTCGAGAGATGGCGACCAAAGAATTGGTGGATGGTCTGCAGCCTCAAGATTTAGAGGGAGAATTTTTCTTCTGTGAAGGATGCCAACTTGGAAAAGCCCATAGAGAGTCGTGCTATCCCTCAGATGGCAAAAACTACCAGCTAGGTGAGTTTATTTATGCTGATATTTGTGGCCCAATGCAGACTCAATCATTAAGTAAATATCTGTATTTCTGCTTATTTAAAGATTACTTTAGTGGTTATCGCCATATTTATTTTATTAAAAACAAATCAGATGTGCTAGATATATTCAAAGAATATGCTACTCTAATCTATACTCAAACTGGAAATAAGATAAAAGTTCTTAGGACTGATAATGCGCTAGAATTCAAAAGCGATAATTTTGCAGATTTATGTAAAAGATTTGGGATAATTCACGAGTTCACTGCACCTTATGTGCACGAACAGATAGGACGTATAGAAAGAGACAATCGTACGATTGTGAAAGCAGCCAGGTCCATGCTAAATTCACGAAATCTTCCAGGATTTTTTTGGGCTGAGGCATGTAACACAGCATCTTATATTCTAAATAGAAGTGCGACTAAGCAAACCCCTGGAACGACACCTTATGAACTTTTCTTTGGCACAAAGCCTAATGTAGCTAACTATAAAATATTTGGCTGTAATGCTTATATGCATATTCCCAAAGAAAACCGTAAAAAGTGGGATAATAAATCGATAAAACTTATGTTTTTAGGTTATGAGAATACAAGCAAAAATTTTAGATTATGGGATTGGAAAACTAGAAAAATAAGAATTTCTAAAGATGTCACATTCGATGAGAAAGCTACTCCACATTCAGATAGAGAATCTACCAAACCGAAAGAAATAATATTTCAGATTAACAGCGCTCCGGATGAATCACCAGTTGCAACAACAAACATCCCAGTGCAGGAAATGCTGCCAGTATCCGATATCAGTTCGCATCCAATTATAACACGCTCTAAAGTTTCGAATAGCCAATGTAACTTTGCGCTCGCTGATGAACCCAGTAACTATATAGATGCAAAAACAAGTTCAGATTCAGAAAGATGGAAATTAGCCATGGATGAAGAGATTGATGCATTAAATAAAAATAAAACATGGACTTTAGAACGTTTGGCAGATGGTCATAAACCTATCGGTTGTAAATGGGTTTATAAAATTAAAACGGAGTCCGATGGTACAATTCAACGGTTCAAAGCCAGATTAGTTGCAAAAGGCTATTCTCAAATCAAAAATGTTGACTATTCCGATACGTTTAGCCCAGTAGTCAGGTATGATTCGTTACGCATTCTTTTATCACACGCTGCTTCTGAAAGGATGTTTCTTACGCACTTCGATGTAAAGACAGCTTTTCTCAATGGCGAATTAGAGGAACTTGTTTATCTTGAACAACCAGAAGGCTACAAGAGAGATGATAATAGCTGCTATAGATTACATAAAAGTCTGTATGGTCTGAGACAATCTTCTAGAAATTGGAATAAGAAATTTACCAATTTTTTGTATAGCCATAATTTCAAAACATCAGACGCCGACCCGTGCATTTTCATTGGAACACACAATGATTCAAATGTTATCTTAGCTCTCTATGTTGATGATGGAATTATTCTATCTAAAGATAAAGAGGCAATAGCTATTATAATGGATGAGTTAGAACACGCATTTGATATTACATCTGGAAGTGTTAACTTTTTTGTTGGGCTACAAATAGAGCAGTCAGAAGATAGGGCAAGTATTTTCATTCACCAGTCATCATATATTGACAAAATTTGAGTAAATTTAATATGGCTGACTGTATTCCTGCTTCGGTGCCTATGGATCCTTCTGTCATCTTAACAAAGCAGGACTGTCCTACTCCAGAACAAAAGGAAAAGATGCCTAAATTCCCTTTTCGAGAAGCTGTTGGATCCCTTATGTTTGCATCATGTGTTTCACGTCCAGATATCACTTATGCAGTTTCACAAGTGAGTAAATTCCTAGAATATCCAGGACCTGCACATTGTACAACAGTGAAGAATATTTTCCGTTATCTGAAAGGCACTCCACACATGGGAATTCTCTTCACTGGACAAGACCAACTTGTTGGCTACTCTGATAGTGATTTTGCTCGTGATGTTGACTCCAGAAAAAGTACGACTGGTTATGCCTTCATGATGAACGGAGGAACTGTTTCTTGGGCAAGCCAACGACAACCAATTATCGCACTTTCAACCACCGAAAGTGAATACATCGCTGCCTGCAGTGCTGCTAAGGAATTGATTTGGATCAGAAGACTTCTACAGGGCATCGGCTGTGATATTACTAAAGAAACTGAACTTTATATCGACAACCAAGCAGCAATAAAACTTGTTGAAAATCCAGTATTCCACAAACGAACGAAACATATTGATGTTCGCTACCACTTCATTAGATCCAAACATGAAGAAGGTGAACTTAAAGTGCATCATGTTTGCAGCTCAGAACAGCTAGCTGATATAATGACTAAACCTCTTCCACGTAACCAATTCCACTACTTAAGAGGTCTACTGAACATTTTGGATCGAGAGGGAGTGTTGGAATAGCGATCAAAATATTGGCATGGAGCATTGGAGGATCGACCAATCAACGGCCGCGGCGGCGCTGCGGTCGACGTCAATATATATAGTCTTTGTCTCTCGCCTTCCTACATATACTTGCCTTTAAAATGTTGCTACTTTAACATCTTGTTTTAAGTTACTTTGTTTAATAAATAATCTTTTTATTCCTTGATTCAATCTCAAACTTCAACAATATATAACAATAAATATCCGAATTAAAGACTTTTCGAATTATCCAAGTTCTACCCTATATAAAATAAAAGGTAATAAAAATATAAATGAGTTGAACTTCTTCAAAGATACCATCCTTGGAAGCTCTTCTAGTAACAAAGAGTACTCCCCCCAGTTAGTGAAGGTACATCTCCCTGGCTCCTTTCAACTCTAGGCTTGAAAAAAGGTCATAGATGCAGACTTTGGCCGGCGTGAGAAAGGCCATGGTGTCATGATCCAGACCTTGCCCGAAGACCCAGTCCTGCAGGTCATGGAGCCGCTCGATGATGGTAAAATCCTCACGGATGAGGGGTCTGACGCAAAGGCAGGATCAATGGGCCAGCGATCCACAGACTATGTAGAATAGTCGAGCCGAGAGCGGATATGCAGGATGGACAAGTACATAAATGGCCAGACGGAGTGATACGTCTTGTCCAGGAACACAGCAGCGACGAAGAGATTGCAAGTCAACGTCTGAATCAGGTTGAACTTCTTTCGTTCCAGAAACTGAGCTATAGGCGAGACATCAGGCGACGTGCGGTGAGAGTGGTAAGTTGCAGGAAGGGAATAGTTGTCCTACGCAACACAACTGTGTCGACAATGTTCGAGACACAATGACGACCTCGTATGTTTTCAGTCACTAGGCGATTTCAGAATGAATTAAGGGTAGTGATATCTGTGAGGTACAGCGCGTGGGCTTGGAAGATGCAGTGACAAGTCCAGTCAGATCTCTAATTAACGAACCTAGCCATCGTGATGGAGCCAACAGTTCCATAGGACGCAGAAAGCGACGTCTCCTGAGATCCGCAGACCATCAAGTATAGTAGGTAGTAGGAGCCAATGATCTAGCCCTAGGATCTAGGCAGCGGCATCGAATATATGAAGACTTCGACTAAATTTCGGTGGAATCCAAACTTCAGAGGGTGCAGGAACAAGCTACATACCACTTTTCAATGAGCATAGAGTAGCGTAGCGCTGCCCGAAACCTCTTGATACATGACAATAAGACTTAGATACCGATATGGAGAATTACACAATGCCACCTACGCCAATACGCCACTGGGAAGCTTGGTGCGCTCATGCCTCCAAACAAGCCTCACCCGCCAGGACTTTAGCTTTGATATGGCAGTTTGACAGGGAAGATTGTAGGTCACAGACGAGACTAGCAGACTGTTGGCAATGGAGAGGCCACTAACGAAGAGCGTCAATTTGGAGATAGCACGCTCTAATAACTCGCGAAGATGTTCATCTTTGACAGAGGTTCCGAGTCTTGAAGTCAGGACGGTCCCCGAAAGTAATCTATTTGTTTCAAGATATGCCTAAAGGTTAGTCAGCCCGATTCTTAAACCATCCGCATCATAGGTCCTGACTCTGTCCGAAGTTTACCTTGATCTTGATGGACGCCGAAGTTTCCAAAGATTTTCTAAACGTGTTCGAGCTGACCATCCTCTCAGATTAACTTTGCGATGCTGTCGGCATACGTTACCCCGGCCGAGCAATCGCTCCAGGCGAATCAGGAGAGGTCCCATGAAGATAGTGAAGAATTCAATTCTCGACTCACAGCCCTGCTTCACCCCGTTGAGCAGGTAGAGCGCTAGGATTCTCCCTGCTCCGTCGATTCTTGCCGTGGCTTCTGCGCCAGCTTAGAGTATAAGCACCCACCCCAAGAAATTCGGAGGGATATCAAGAAGCCTCGTCCAGAATGTCAAAAAAGACGTTAACACGGAGAATCACACGGTGGTCTGAATTTTTATACTGGAGAGTCCAATAGCGGGTGACGCATTCAGAGAGCCTAGAAGAGTTCAGAAAACTCGCGTAATTCAACTTCCGTAACTTACTAACCTTTTTGGTAAGTGCGCAGCGTTCAAGATGGTGGCAGCATCGACGAGATTGACGCAGTCCAAGGATTCTGTAAGAGCTTCAACTGAACCGGAGACGATGTCTCTCGATAACTTATCGAAGACGTTGAAGTCGCGGAAGACCCACACCATCTTCTTTGATAGAAGCAGACACGATTATCTGCAGCTGTTAGAACCGCTCGCCAGGAGCATTAGACAGACGACAGTTGATAAACGTCGCCTACTCACCCCGGACATTGAAGATTACTATGGCAGTATGACCTGGCCACAGGACACGTTGCGAAAGGAAAGAAACGTCTGTTGCGAGGACACAGGCAAGTCAGGATCCCCTGATTGCCGCAGGTGTCATGACGACAGCACTAAAGCCGCAGCAAAAGTGAAAGACCTTGTCCAAGGTTGATATATTGGCTTCTTAGATGAATTCGACGTCTACAGTGTGCTACCCCAAGAAGCAACACAGCTGAACGCTCCTTTGACGAGAGTCATTGCCCGCGCGCATTCATACACACAATGCGGAAATCCATTACATGAATTTGGTCTTGGCTCGATATCGGCGATCCTCTTATAGAAGGTACAGTTGAAAGTTGCCAGACTATCTACAAAATTGTTGATAAAGATGTGTAGGCTTGAGACATGTTCCTTTTTTAGGGTCAAGAAATTCGGTGAGGATAGTAAGAGCTAGTATGGCGTGCTTCAATTTTCTTTTTCCAAGCCTAGGAAGTCTGGAATCAAAGAAAAGGGAATCTGGAAAGTCCAAGGTATATATTCGCTTTCGAATCTGGGCCAGCGTTGGGAGATAGGTGTTGTTGGTGCTCCCGGGTCAAATGCTGGTTGAAGGGCTCGTCCTTTTTCAGGACTCCGCCTATCGTCAGAAAGTCGTTCAGGGCGATAGTCGTCTCAGCAGGTTCCGGAGTTTGGTATTTGGGTATAATAAGACAGTAGATAGATGGAAAATTTGCCGGGAGTAAATTGTTCCATAGAAGCATAGGACGCCTCTTCCGTCAAAATAAACGTCAAAAACTGACGCGATCTATTGACCGTCGCCGCAACTAGCGGCCTCGGGTCGGTGACAAAGCCACAACACTAGCTTTGACAAACTGAGAAGCGTCCACCTAGGGACTATGGTTTCGGGATAATGGCCCTCGTCAGTTTAGGGCGGACTTTATTCCATTAATGAAATCTTGACAATCTACCAAAGAGGTGTTTTGCTGGCAAGGTGGCTGGGCCAAATCTATGGCTAGAATATAGATGGAAAATTTGCCGGGTGGAAATTGATCCATAGAATCCAAAGCTGGTGTTGTGGCTTTGTCACCGACCCGAGGCCGCTAGTTGCGGCTGCGGTCAATAGATGGCGCCGGGTTTGACGTTTATTTTGACGGGAGAGGCGCCCTATGCTTCTATGGAAGACAGTAGATGTGCACCTAGACTTGGTCAAAGGCTCATTTTCAATTGTATCTCTTCTGGAGACAAGACACCTTCTGAAGGAGTATCTAGAGGAGTGCCATTCTTTTTGAAGGTATCCCTTTGTTGAATGGGTGAAGAAGTGAGATAATCGTTTTAGGAGAAATTCTCCCTGCGATATCCCGTTTTGTAACATTTGAAACATCTCATCCTGTGAGAGATGTTATGCAGGGACGATATTTCCATTGGTACAGATGTTAATCTTCTCCGGTAACTGAGATAAAATGCATCTCATCGGCACTCCATGCACGTGCCACTTTCCAGATTTCTTCACTAGGATGACAATAGAGACAATCTGACATAAATATGTAGAGTGCTTTGATGACACCTTCGTCTACCAGTACAAAGGGAAGGTTGCTGAAAGTGATCTTTTTAGCTCTCTTTTTATACGGAAAAGCTTAATAAATGTCCCATTGATTTCTAGGCCCACTTGTAAAAGCATATCGGTCATTTAAACATTACCGGCAAAGGTTTCTGACCAACTAGAACCTGATAAACGCTTTTTTGATGATCGCAGAAATTGTCAAGCTATTTCTCCAGGGCTGCAATGTAATTCACCTGGATGAAATCCTGGTATAATTCCAAGTAGACCAGTTCGTCGAATTTTGAAGCCTAAATTCGAGCTTTCCATTGCTCCAGAAGCTGCTTCGTTGTTTTTACCTCCTTCAGAGTCTAGGCGACGAATATTGACGACTCGATGTTACTTTTCAGCCTTGATGTGTCTTTTTTTCTGAGGTTAAAAACTGATTGGAGGAAGACATAAAGGGGAGTGGGATGTTTCAGGAGGATTTAATGGCTTCTTTTTTCATGTTTAATTAGTTAAGCTTCCGCCATCTCAACTTTATCAGCCCCATTAATGATATTTTCAGCGTTCGAGGTCACTCGGCTATCCTCAGAGTTTCCAGCCGTATTTAGAACGGTTGTCGTTGGGAAGGTGCCGGCAAAAAAAAAAGTATAGTTTGAAACATCCTTTGTTGTGAAATATCAATCAACAAATTAAATGGATTTTAAACTTCTATTTTATTTATCCGTTTAAATAGAATATCATTTTTTAAAATTTAAAAAGTTAGGAAAATTCCATTTTAGAGAATTAGCTTGGAGCTGAGCCTGAACCTACTAGCAGCACGTTGTGACAAAGTTTACAACTTTAGCAGAGAGATAGTGGAGGAGGGAGATAAAATTTTATATATATATTCTTTCTTATATGAAAAACGATAGGAAAAAAAACTAAAAAGGCCAGAGTTCCCTGTTCCCTGATATTTGGCCAACCCAATTTCTTGATAAATTAAGAAAAGCCATCCACGAAGGCGTTTCGCACTGTTGGCGCTCGTCACCGTGGAGTAGGCTGTACCACTGCGACCAAAAATATTTTTGGTCCCAGAGGCTTCTTGAGAAACCAAAAAATGGGTATTTAAGGCCAAATTTGCGTAAATACGCTTAACACATGAAAAAACGATAGAAAAAAATAAAAAATAAAAAGGTCAGGTGCTGATATTATAAATAATGAGGGCATATCCTGACCAAAAGCACATGTGATTTTAAGATGGCAGGGCGCCGTTCGTGGATGGCTTTTCTTGATTTATCAAAATATTGGGTTGGTCAAATATCAAGGAACAGGCTAAATCAATGTTTAGTTGATTTCTGTTCTACCAGATGGCGCTCTGCCATCTAAAAAGCACATGTGCTTTTGGTCAGGATTTGCCTTCTTTATTTTTAATATTCTTATATATATGTCATAATTTGTACATAACTGGATGTAATCCCACCACAATATGTATGCAATGTATGATCTAAAGATTTTTAATAAAGACAAGGCTTAGCGAAATCTGGGAGAAAGGCCATCAGAGAGGAAACGGTCATTAGTAGGTTTTATTATCCAGGAACTCATAAAAACTGGGTTCAAGAACCTGTCCCTTCCGGGATCATGTTAGAACAAGACAAGGACAAAGGATTAACAAAGATCCAATCAGAGTCCAGGAAGATTAGCTAAGACCAATGAGAAACGAGCACACCTGGACAGTCATCCAATGAGAGCCCTGAGAAGTTTACATGTTAAATCTCGGACTCAGTTTAGTTAGTTAGGAACCCGGCACCATCGGAACAAGTTAGGAGCTCCGCACCATCGCAACAAGTTGGGACCTGGACAACAGCAGGACCTGTCAGAGCCAGGACCTCGCTAACATCTTCCTCATCACGCAGATAAGTCCAATGTTCACTATGTGACAGCCTAGCCTTAGTCAAGAACCCCAGTCACCCCTTTCTCCCTTGATCTTGGCCTATTTCAATCCAACCCTGTGTCCTCGTTATTTTTCCCCTGTGTGAATACCTTACTATCTCAGCAAACACGACTGCGCCCACAACAATCCATCAATCAATCCAATCAAACCACTCAATCAACCATCACCAAAAAGTCCCGCATATTACAGTGAGTCGACAGGATTCGATATATATATGTTATTTTCATCTATCTTTTAAAAACTTTTTGAAAATTTATTTAAGCAAGGTATTTCTTTCTCTCTTTTTCTTTTTATCTAACGTTATTCATTTGATTTTCCAATTATTTTCTTTTGTTTTTCTCGTTTTTACATACCATATATTTCTCCGCATTTTGATGTTTTTATTCCCAAAGAATATATGGATTTCTTTAATTGCGAGATGTGTGGTAGCTTTAATAAGGTATTCTGTTGGGTTTCTTTTTGTATTCCCTTTATTCATTGCAGAGAGCTCGCGTAAGTCACTTTAGACTTTTTTTTCAAACCTAGGCCTTCATACATGGAAGCTGTCTCAATTAGCTTTAGATCACTCTAGGGAATTATTTTAAGATATCTCCAATTTCCAATTTTAAATTCCAAATTTATCAAATTCCAAAATTCAATTTCGGTAGATTTTGAATCATATCTTCTCTTAAAAGTTTTACGATATTGTTGAGTTCTTCGTATCATCAGTTTCTCCTATCATTTTCAACCGTAATTGAGGGTTTATCAGCAAGCTGGGATTATTAATGGTAACCAAAGATAAGAAAATATGGAGAAAAAGACCTTTTACATCATTAAGAGAATGTTATCCTAAAGATAGAGGTTGCCTGGCCGGCATTCAAATTTCTATGAAAAATAGACACTTTGGCCAGTTACAATTTTTAACGCCTTGTCAAATGCTTTATTTTTATTTGTTTCTCCTGACGAAGACAAAAGATTTTTTCGAAACGTTGAGAAAATAAAAAACTCTAACTGGCCGAAGTGTCTATTTTTCACAGAAATAAGAGAATGTTTTTATAGTCGATAATAACTTTGGGCAAAATCTTTTCCACTTCACTTTCGGTTTTGTCAAAAAGAGTTAGTCTCAATCAATATTGCTCTATTCAATTTTCATACATTCCGTTGTACTGAGTATGGTATAGAGAAAGAGTCGGCAACCTTTTGAGTCAGAAGAGTCAAAAATTACAATTTACAAATTTCAAAGTTATTAAAGATAGTGGATATTGCTGCTGCTGTGATGGAGACGCATGGAGACATCTCAGACTCTTCTTTGGACACGACAACAACAACAACAAAGTTATTAAAATGCCACAAAATTGTTTTTTTGCCAACAATTATAGAGAGTACTCGAATAAATAAGTACTACACGCAGATTCACATTCTAAGAGCCGCAGATTGCCGACCCCTGGTATAGAGAGATGAACTATTGTTTGAAGTTGTCGATTTTAAAATATATTTTGAATACTTTGAGAGCAAAAATTCATTTTTGTCATCGATGACTTTCTTTATGTGGATAATAATACACTTTAAACTTTATTTCACTAAAAACGCGATATCCTGTATAAACAAAAATTCTTTAAAACATAAAATTTAGATATTACACAATATCAAAATGCTAAATTTAATTGTCTTGTTTAAAGGCCAATATATTTATGGTTAATGATTAGCTTGTGGTAATTCTCTAAATGTTTTGCAATAGAAAGAATTGTGAAGGTGATATATAAAGGAGACGTGTAGAACAGGACGTTGTAGGCGATTCAAATGACTTTGGTCGTTTTTAGATACTTCCTGGAGAAGAGAGGTGAAAGAAGATACGCTGTGCCCAAATAGGAAACGGGAGCGTAGTGCGAGAGGAAAGATGTCCAGTTTTAGGATCGCTTTCTGCGGTAGGAAGGGACGGTTGTTTGATTATTATTTTTGGAAGAAGGGAGAACTTGCTTTGTCTTAAATGAAGAGTCTGTTTTTAGTGTTTTTGTGTTTGTAAGGAATATATTTTGTAAATTTATTATGAAAATGTCTGTGGTCGCTATTGATTTTGCTGTAAAACGATTGATGTTGAATATATCGGGATTTAAATGTAGGAATGGGTGTTTGAGGAGAGAAATGACGCGAGTTATGTAGGCACTGAATATATTTGGCCGCATTTGGTTACATGAAGTGTAGTTAATAGAACCTGATGTGATGTGTTAGTTATGGTGTGCTATATGTTTATGTAATGGGAAATGTAGTTTTCTCAGTGCTCGTAAGTCGATGTGTTTCGGCATTGGCTTTGACTCCGTAAAGGTATTGTCCACAATTATGCTAGGTTATATATGCTGTGAAGGATGTGACTTTCGACGCGGAGACGTTTTCGTTTTAGAAAAAAAATGTGTCACAGGATAATGAAGACATGTGTAGCCTGGTAAAAATGAATTTACAAAAGTGTTGTTAATTTGCGCTGTGATACGCCTAAGAAAAAATGCAATTTGAATGGTGTCACGTGAATTCGTTGTTTTGATGTAAATTCTAACCTGTTTCATAATGAACAACAAGTTTACTGAAGTCATAGACGGTAGTTGTACGAACAAAGAATAATATATTTTCTGAATGTTGGCGATGTGACGTGTTTAGTGGCGACGAGTGATATGTTTCAAAGTGGAGCCAATGTGGCTCGAGATTGGGTTTGTTTGTAAGTCGCACGTCGAGATATACGGTATTGCCATTGTAGAACGACATTTGAAAATTATCCCGCATGTGTTTCTTTTGAACGAAAAATCGAAATTTATTTTAAGGAGAAATAACGATTATTTCTAACCTTATGGATGAAGTATGAAGGGATGAATTGTGAAGGGTAATGATGAACGGAAAAATAAAAGTGTCCAGGGATGGGAATACACTTTTATTTTTCCCTTCATCATTACTCTTCACAATTAATCCTTTCATACTTCATCCATAAGGTTAGAAATAATCGTTATTTCTCCTTAAAATAAATTTCGATTTTTCGTTCAAAAGAAACACATGCGGGATAATTTTCAAATGTCGTTCGACAATTATAAGCCGCATTATATTATATTACCATGTAGAGCAAGTTAAAGATGTGTGTTGAAGAGTTTGTTGAAAGAAATGAGCTAATGAATAATTGTGAAAGTAAAAAAGAAACAACACGCTAAGGAGGAGGCAAGTGTAGAAGTTTGGCGGGCGATGTAACATAATTTAGGTTTTAAACAGTCCCACGTTATATTTAACTTTTGATTAAAAATAAACGTTTTTCCCTGATTTATGATATTATAAAATAAATAAAGCTTTCAGCGCCTGGTTCAAAATCACATTAATAGGTACCGCTCAGCAATAGCAACCTAGTTCATGATAATTGAAACAGTGAATAATAGGTGATGGTTATTCACATATTAAACAAAATGTTAACGCGGGATTCAATCCTGGTTCATGACTGTCGGGAATCGAGGGTGTTATCCATCGTCCACCGACTTTTTGTAAAGCTTCCAGGGATAAGTTTCTTATACAACTTTTTTAAATTTGTATATAAAAATAGTAAAACGACACTTGAAGTTACACCGCATGAGTTTCTTTTCAACGAAAAAATCTTTTTTTTTTATCTCAAGGTGAAATATCGAGAATTTCTAACCGATATTTCACCTTGAGATAAAAAAAAATGATTTTTTCGTTGAAAAGAAACTCATGCGGTGTAACTTCAAGTGTCGTTTTACAATCACAGGCCGCAGTGTATTATATTATATAAAAATAGTATTTATCATTAATTTATAACGTGATACTCCTGTTGAAGGACTGACAAGTCTGAAAGCTTGAAAATAAAAAGGTTGTACAAGAAATTTAACCCTGGAAGCTTTATTTATTTTATAATATTGTCGCGTGTAAGACCTCCAAATGATTACAACTTCCGCCAATAGATGGCGCTTTCGCCTGTTTCCCTTTTCTAACTGATGTGGAAATCGCCGACTGCTGTGGTCCTGTTTCCTGGGGAGGGTAATTGTAAATACACTTTTATGTTGGCCCCAGGATGTAACATAATGTAAATACCCATTGTTATTATCTCATTTAAATGTAATGTTTAGTAGTGGATGACAATAAAGTCAGTGCTTAAAGTCTCCGTGCCCCCTGCTGTCGTTACTCTCGCCATTGCCATCATCGTTGCTGCTGCTCTTCTGGACGTCTTCGAGGTGCCTGCAGGGAGGAGCTACAGGGAAGAGCAACGGGAGCCCGGGCAGGTGATCCACGGCGGAAGAAGCGCATCGTCGCAGAGAACCGGAGGGGTCACGCGCGACAATATTTAACTTTTGTTGGCGAATGACAGATGATTGATTAGTAATAATTTCGAGCTCCTACTATTTCTGATATCAATAGGAGAGTTTCCCTATGTTAATTTATATTTAAAAATTGATTTCAAAAATAGATTGTTGATAAGGTAGCGATAGTTATCACGGGAATAAGGAAATGGCACAAGATAGTGAAAAATGTAACTTAAAAATTTTGAAGCATTTACATGTAATGATTGACATAAAAAAAATTAAAGAGAATTTTAAATACAATATATAGGTGTTAAAAAAACGCAAATAAGTTCAAATTAAGAATGAGTATTTTATAATAATAAGTATTTTCTTTAATTGTATATTTATATAATGTCATTATATGTAAATTTAATAAAGGTGTATAAAATTAGTAAATTGATAAAAATGCGCGCATGATTGGAGTAATAATTTTTGTGTGTGTGTGAAATTAAATGTGATGAATTATATTTATAAATAGTATTAAAAATGGGTAATGGGTATTAAAATTGAATAGAATTAAATGGAAATGTGAAAATTTAAATTAAAAATTGAATTGAAAATAAAAAAGGGTAAAACACTTATAAATCGAGATTAAATAAGTTGTGAACTTGAGTTGAGAATATAAAGGTTTTAAAAACTTATACAGTTGATGAAATTCAGTCAGGTGACTTGATCTTGGCTTGTATTCCTGTTATTGTGGAAATGTTCGCTGTAGGGCTTGTAGAAGTTTGTAGCTACTGTAGATTGTATTGTCGTATGTCGCCTTGAGCATTGTCTCGATGTCAGGCCGAAGGTGGGGAACTTCTCATGGGGTTTGTGCCTTGGTTTCCATGTCTTGCGGGTTCATCTTCGGCAGGTCATCCCGTGGAACCGACATCGTCTCAGCGGGCTCCTCATGCAGTCATGGGCCAGAGTGGGAGCGCACTAGCCTGAAGATAAATTAATACCATACACATAGGAATGTTACCTCGGTTTAGAGGGGCAAAATAAAAATTAAATAAGCCTTAGAAGGCTGTTGTTCTAGACCTATTCATAGAACGGCTAATGTTCTAGTTTTTTTTATAAGAATGAATTATACTGTCACATAAGATGTGAGCGTATTTATTGATGACGTCAGCACGACTAGTCGACAATTATCTACAAATCAACCCCAAACTATCTACAGCTAGAGAATATCGAGGAAGCAAGCTAGACAACTAAATGATGATTTAGAAAATGCAAAATTTTAAATCTGTTTCAAATATTTTCATTGAATAATTAAATTAAATAATAAATTATTTCTTCGCCACAATATTAGTAAACATAATTCAGCAATATATACTATAGAACCTCCCTTTAGAGGACACTTCGCTCGCGGACACCTCTATATAAACATTTTTCATTTGCAAAATTACCATTTTTACAATTTAGCAACTCTCCGGTAAGAGGACACCTCTCTCAAGAGGACACTTTGTCTCTGCAATTAGGTATCCTTTACAGGGAGGTTCTACTGTACTGTAAAAATCAATTGGAATCTTCATGACCAGTAATTGGAGTGATTTTGATAAAATTATAATAAATAACATTTGTTAAAGCAAATTTCGCCTGGCAAACATTCACTAGGGAGAAGCTGGGTAATAGAGTCAGTATATAATAATTATTATTATTTTATAATTCAAAAATATTGAAAAATGTTTGTTTATATGGCCCACAAATGGCCCTGCTAACCGATAGATACTCTATAAATGGCCCTGCTAACCAAAAAGATACTCTACAAATGGCCCTGCTAACCAAATAGATACTCTACAAATGGCCCTGCTAACCAAATATATACTCTACAAATGGCCCTGCTAACCGATAGATACCTTACAAATGGCCCTGCTAACCAAATAGATACTCTACAAATGGCCCTGCTAACCGATAGATACTCTACAAATGGCCCTGCTAACCAAATATATACTCTACAAATGGCCCTGCTAACCAAATATATACTCTACAAATGGCCCTGCTAACCGATAGATACTCTACAAATGGCCCTGCTAACCAAATATATACTCTACAAATGGCCCTGCTAACCAAATAGATACTCTACAAATGGCCCTGCTAACCAAATAGATACTCTACAAATGGCCCTGCTAACCAAATAGATACTCTACAAATGGCCCTGCTAACCAAATAGATACTCTACAAATGGCCCTGCTAACCAAATAGATACTCTACAAATGACCCTGCTGACCAAATAGATACTCTACAAATGGCCCTGCTAACCAAATAGATACTCTACAAATGGCCCTGCTAACCAGATAGATACTCTACAAATGGCCCCGCTAACCAAATAGATACTCTACAAATGGCCCTGCTAACCAAACAGATACTCTACAAATGGCCCTGCTAACCAAATAAATACTCAAAAATGGCCCTGCTAACCAAATAGATACTCTACAAATGGCCCTGCTAACCAAACAGATATTCTACAAATGGCCCTGCTAACCAAATAGATATTCTACAAATGGCCCTGCTAACCAAATAGATACTCTACAAACGGCCCTCCTAACCAAATAGATACTCTACAAATGGCCCTGCTAACCAAATAGATACTCTACAAATGACCCTGCTGACCAAATAGATACTCTACAAATGGCCCTGCTAACCAAATAGATACTCTACAAATGGCCCTGCTAACCAGATAGATACTCTACAAATGGCCCCGCTAACCAAACAGATACTCTACAAATGGCCCTGCTAACCAAACAGATACTCTACAAATGGCCCTGCTAACCAAATAAATACTCAAAAATGGCCCTGCTAACCAAACAGATATTCTACAAATGGCCCTGCTAACCAAATAGATACTCTACAAATGGCCCTGCTAACCAAATAGATACTCTACAAATGGCCCTGCTAACCGAAAAGATACTCACAAATGGCCCTGCTAACCAAATAGATACTCTACAAATGGCCCTGCTAACCAAATAGATACTCTACAAATGGCCCTGCTAACCAAATAGATACTCTACAAATGGCCCTGCTAACCAAATAGATACTCTACAAATGGCCCTATTATTGATTTATGTGACCACAAGTGTTATTTAACAGATAGTCCTACTCAGAACAACTCTTATTCAACAAATAGCCCTGCTTATAAAGTATTTATTCCCAACTCTGATTATTTAAAAAGTCAAGGAGCCCTCAGAAATGACTATTATGTCAGCGGAAATTCAAGGAGTTGTATGATAACAAAATTCTGAAGCAACCTGAAGTGCTGATATTCAATTATGCATTCAACTGTTTCAACAAGTGTGTGGCCTTGATTATTAAATGATTATTTAACCAGTGATTATTTTACTGTAGCCTATCCAAATTGGTTTCTTGACATACAATGGAGTATTCAAATATGACCCTACTCTCTGTGGACAATTTAAGACCTATTTCCGAATCTAATTCTAATTCCAATAGGAATAATATTGTTTAGATATGAAAAATTAAGAAACTGCTCTGTGCTAATCAATGTACATTTAAAACATGAAACCCTGCCTTCAATAATCAATGACTAACGTATCTCTCTAACAATAGTAATAAGAAAACAGTCATCATACTGGCATGCTAGTCAACGGAAATTCATTTTCAATCCTTGA
>CP092868.1:58805911-58850918 GCA_030710605.1 Cordylochernes scorpioides
CTATCTTTTCTAGTACCTGATTATTCTTGGAACCAAATGATAAAACATATATCATCATTGTAAAACGACATTTGAAAATTATCCCGCATGTGTTTCTTTTAAACGAAAAATCGAAATTTTTTTTAAAGAGAAATAACGATTATTTCCAACCTTAGGGATGAATTATGAAAGGATGAATTGTGAAGAGTAATGATAAACGGAAAAATAAAAGTGTCCAGGGATGGCAAAAACATATGCGGGATAATTTTCAAAGGTCGTTTTACAATCATAAGCCGCATTATATTGTATTATATATAATCACTGTTGAGAGATATATTGAATAATTAGAATTTTAACTTGATAGTATAACACAGGGGTCGGCAAACGTTTCAGTTAGAAGAGTCGAAAGTTACAATTTACAAAATTGAAAAGTTTTCAAAGAGCCACAAAATTTTTCTTGCCAACAATAAATAGTACTCGTATAAATAATATTTACATATGGAACTATATAAAGAGCTTCACATCCAAAGAGCCGTTTATGGCTCGCAGTTTACCGAGCCCTTGTATAATAACATAAAATGTCATAATGATACCTTTACAGATATATGGAATACCTGAGGTAATTCTATCAGACATTGAACCCCCTTTTCATTTTAAAATTCTGGTCCAGTACAGAGTTAAGGGCAAAGAATTGGTTATTTATTTGAGTTATTCAACTTTCTCATTATTAAAACGATTAAGACCTTTTTGTAATTAATTTTTGAACACTACTCACTAATTTTATCTAATAAAAGTATTTTAACTCATTCAATAAGGAATTTAGGGCTTGGTTTCTTTTCGTAATTCTTTTATTTCTCGAGTTTTTGGGCTAACATGCTCTTCAACACCGATACACTAGAAGTTTTATAATTAGCTAGAAGGGATACTTCTGGATTTCTGTGTTGAAAGGCATGTTAGCCCAAAAACTCGAAAAATAAAAGAATTACGAAAAGAAACCAAGCCCTAGACAATTGACAATTAAAATAATTTTATTGACATCTTGTCAATACATTCAAAGTGCACAGTCTGCACTATTTAAAAAAAGATAATATGCATTATATACACTATGTACAATCAATATGGCGCCTCTGCCAGCGCTGCAGAGTTTGGTGGAGAATCGCCAGTGGGTCTCCAGCGACACCACGACCTAGAGCTCTTATTGATTTAGTTAAATTATTGCCACGTGGAAAATTAGGAAAGACAAACTTCAGGATGATACAGAGAATTATTTAAGACATGAACAAACTATGAATGAATAGTAACATAAAGATAACCCAGGCTCCTGGAGCGTATCCTTAGATCACCAACAAAACTATGAAGGATAAAAAATAAGATAAGCAATGAGGGAAGTTTACAGAATAGCAAAATATAAACATAAAAAATGATACTCTGTTAATATAATATGAATACTTCGCTACAATATAAAAGCAGGGAATGAATCTTTATAATCATAAAAATACAAATACAGTTAAACCTTGAAATTTAAATGCAAATAATATTATGATTGAGAGTTAAATAAATTTAAAATATTTGCTGAGTTTCTTTAATAAGGTATAAGAGGCAAGCTAAGAGCTCTAAATAGCGCCTCCCTCTCTATAGCGCCCGATTTTTATATACGTAGTACGATGCGATTTACATTAAAAGTGACTTGTCTATAGCACCCCTTCTCTATAGCACCCTATTTTGATGAGTCCCAAGAGGGGGCGCTATAGACAGGTTTAACTGTATATATTTTAAACCGCAGTAACTCCTGACTAAAGACGATTAAAACAAGCTGAATTTGAATCTTGTTTTATATAAGATGACCGAGTAATGATGGATGTTGTAAATTAATTGCCTTATTATTTATTTCCTCATTGAAGACAATGCTTCATTAAATGCCAATATATCAATGTCAGTAGTAATATGGGGTTTTACTCTTCTATTTCATACCATCTAAATTCTCTAAGCTCTATTTAACGATATGAAGAATAGAGGAGAAAACCTGTCTTTAAAATAATTACTTTTAAATACATACACCACATACACATTAAGGTAGATAAAATGGTTTCAGTTAATAAGGTTGATAGGTCTTTTTATTTTTCTACTTGGGGGGTCGGTGGAAGGATGGTTTAAACCGTTGGTTTTCGACCGCTACGACCCGGGATCGAATCCCGCATTTGGTGCACTTTTTTTCTTATTTAAAAATAAAAATGCTCCAATGATCCCCGATTCTTGCAAAAGCCCAACCCCACCAGCGAGTGCAAGTAAACAAACGGGGCTCTGGTACATTTGTAAGTGCAAAAGTTGAATTGTTTTTCTCATGTGTAGACCACAATTGTAATTATGTAAATAAGTCTTTTGTTTTCCTTATTCTACTCGCCTTAAGTCAGGCAGTACTTTTTAAAGTTCTGTTTTTTTTATATATTCCTTAAGCTCAATTAAATCTAATTCTGAACACTAAACTATTTATATTTTCAAGATTCTTTCCACGACTGCATACCAATACCAATGTATTCAATAGAACCAGCAAATATCACAAATATACTCAAGTATCTAAATAATATTCCAAAACTATCAGAACCCTTTTTATTATATACTAGACGGGTGACCCGGGCTTCGCCCCGGGATTGACCCGTGTGCATATCTACCCGAGTGATATATATTTAGATAAGATTTTTTTATAATTGCACAAGTCTACAAAAAAAACTTTTTTTTTTTTGCACAAGAGAACCTGATGGTGTTTCTAGTGTAACCTTTCATGCTGAACTCAAAAATCTAATCAGAAATTTCCCATCACCCATGGTTTTTGCCTGATGGTCTTTTTTTAGTATTGGGATAAATACAGTAATAAATGCAACCAATGTTACGTAAGCATTTTTTAAGTTACATCAATAACTAAGCTAGCGCTTTATTTTTGACAAGAAGAGTTGGTATGTGGAGCCAAAAGCTTTATTTTATTTGTTATTAATTAAATTTTGCTCTTTAAGAATCATAAATATTAATTTAAATAACAAATTATTGAAATTTTAATTGAATATATATAATTTATTATTATATAATATTATAATCTGTTTTGCTTTCAACTCAAAAATAACGACAAGCTCTGTAATGCTATTTGCTCATCAACAGTTTTAATACATATATTTAAATTGAACCTAACGATTTGTTTAATAGATTTGCAGCAGAAGTGACAGGTAAATTTGAAGTGATTAGTTTATTCTTCTCTATCGATTTGCTTTTATAAATCGTGTGCACTAGACTGTGTCAATATGCCGAGGCGTTGCATTAATATTCCTGATATTTTCTGTTATATTTGTGGGGAATTAACTTTCAAAGTTCAAACGCGAAACTTTACATCGCTCATCAAAAAGTGCTATGAACTTTATTTTGGCTTTAAAGTCGGTGACCAAGATAAGACTTGGGCTCCTCACCATTGTTGTGTAATTTGTGTTCGACATCTTACAGGGTGGATTAAAGGTGAACGTCATATGCCTTTTGCGGTTCCAATGATATGGAGGGAACCTAAAGACCATTCTTCAGACTGTTATTTTTGTTTGACAAAGACTACAGGTATTACATCCAAATCAAACATACAGTTGAATATCCAGATTTGCCTTCTGCTATGAGACCGGTTCCTCATAGTGATTTTTTTCCTGTGCCACAGCCTCCTGAAAATGTAATATTTAGTGACGCTGATTCAGATAGACGAGAGCAACAGTGGGATGACACAAATTTTGAAGCAGGTGCTTTATCTGAACCTCATTTATTAACCCAAGGAGACCCTCGTACGTGATTTAGATTTATCCAAAAAACAGAGTGAACTTTTAGGCTCTAGGTTAAAAGGCTGGAATCTGCTGCATAAAGGCACAAAAGTATGCTTTTTTCGCAAGCGTCAAGATGAATTTCAAGACTTCTTTTCACAAGAGAATTATTTAATATATTGCAATGATGTTGTTAGTCTAATGGAAGCGCTTGGTCATGACCATGATACAGAAGAGTGTCGTTTATTCATTGATTCTTCAAATATTAGTATGAAAGCTGTTCTCCTTCACAATGGAAATAAGTTCCCATCAGTGCCAATAGCACATGCATCCAACATGAAAGAGACTTACGAAAACATGAAACTGCTTTTGAAAAAGATAGAATATGAAAGATACGGTTGGAAAATATGCAGCGATTTGAAAGTCGTTGCTCTCTTGCGTGGATTACAGCTTGGAAATACAAAATTTTGTTGTTTTCTGTGTGAGTGGGATAGCAGAGATAGGGAAAGGCATTACATTAAAAAAATCTGGCCAAACCGTAAAATCTTTACTCCAGGATATAAAAATATTGCAAATCTATATCAAATCAAAAACCTTAGGTGATGGGAAATTTCTGATTAGATTTTTGAGTTCAGCATGAAAAGTTACACTAGAAACATAATCAGGTTCTCTTGTGCAAAAATCTTGTTGACCAGTGTTGTTTGTTATTAGCATTATCTATTTGTTTGCATCAGCATAATTTAATCTAATCTTTGATAGAGGGCGCTGTTCGTGAGCTAAGTAGAATAATTTGAATATATAGTTTTAATAATTGATTTATATATTTTTTAAAATAGCCTATCGTTTTCCCCGTATTTTTTACCTATGAATGGAAATTTTGGTTTGAATTAGTGAACTACTGCGAATTTGTATACCGGACATACAAACAAACAAACAAACAAACATACAAACATTGATTTTTATATATATAGATATATATTATTTTAAAAAAAAGAGATTTCTGTTTATTTATGATTATCTTGAGGATTATGCTATGGTAATGCAGTCGTGGTTAAAACCTTGAAAGCATAATAATAATAATATGAAAATTAGAAATAGCTTTAATTGAGCTTATGGAATATATAAAACATAATTTGAGAAAGGTATGCCTGACTTAAGGCGTAAGAATAAAAATATGAAAAACTTATTTACATAATTTACAAAAGGTTTGAGCCGGCCATCGGGAAACAACAACAAGTTTTTATAGGGGAAGCGCGACCTCTGGCGGTCGATCCAAAAGAGTAATTTTTCTCTATAAATTTCAATTCTAAAATGATATAATATTTTTCTATAATATATATATATATACTAGCGGGTGTACCCGGCTCCGCCCGGGTTTTACTCGAGGGAATGTTTGTAGTCTAGTATGTTGATATAATAAATCTATCTGAATATTAGGAAAGGTCAGATATTTTTTTTGTAGGGTGATGCTCTGAAAAAGAACGCTATACCACTTTATCACTAAACAAATTGGCGAGCCAAAAATAAGCAACCTAAACAATCCATTAGCTTTGCAAGATAAGAAAAGAAATAGAGAAATGCATGCAAAATTCTCAACACAAATCAAAATCTTTAATCCTCAGAAGTAATGTATATTAGGTAGGATGAGGTTTATTTTGTTTCTATTACATTACATGGAATAGATTTTTTTCTAATAAAATTTACTGACCTCTTTGTTCACTGAAACCTAAACAATGTGTATGTTAGACCACTCTTTGTTCAACCTCACTGATGAGAGAAGCGTGGACGCGGCCGCTTGGCGGCGCTGCATGAAGATAACTGACCAATGGGAACGCCCCCCCCCCCCCCTTCTGCCGCCGTCATCTTGTATATAGTCTTTAGCCTGCCTTTGTTTCTACTGCTGTGTGCGGTTACTATTCTTATTATCATCATATATGTGGCAATATCGTTGCGGGGTTTCTTGTTGTTTGATTTGAATGGTGAGGATTGATTGAAACGCAGTCGTTGAGTGGAAGTGAAGCACACAGTTAGGAATAATCAGGACACATGGTGAGGTTTGAAAATAAAAGGCAACTGGATTGGAGGGAAGAAAGCTTGAGAAGGCGGAGCGATTTTGATTGTTAATTAACTGATCACATGGCGGTGATTGTACTTAGCTGTGGGATGAGCCGAGGGAGAGAGGTCTAAAGCCGATGTCACCTCCGTGGGAGCCAAAGCGTAACTAACTATTCTTGTCTTTCGATTTAACACCACGAGTCAGTTTCTCTCTGATTGGTTGAGAGATCTCACATGATCTTTCCCTATTGGTTGACCTACTTAAGGCGCTATCTTCTGATAGGCCGGCGGTTTCCTTTGGTGAAAGATATGATCTGCTTTGATAGGAAGTGTCGAGTGCCATTTTGACTTTATTTACTTCCGTGTTATCAAATACGTCCTATCTTTGCCGGAAATGTTGGGCGTTAGCTTAATATTTATAACTTCTGGTCACCGAATACATCCTGTTTTTCCAGGAAGTGTCGAGTGCTTCTTGTCTAATATAACTTCTGCGGTCACTAGAGACGACCGGTCTCTGCCCCTGCAATGTTGACACAGGGGTGCCAAAATAGTCGTGCCCGCTTTAGTCTTACTTCCTATATCTTTTGTTACTTTCTTTCCTCCAGTTACCTTGTTCTTTATTAAGTCTTTGAAAATCATACATGGTACATACATAGTGGGTCGGGGTTGCATTTAATTATATACAAATTATGACAGATGCGCCCCCTACATGTGAAGAATTCAAGAAGGGGTTAGCCTGAGAGAATTCTGTAAAATGAAAAATAATTTTGTGGGAAAATTAGTTGTGGGTATTGAGGGGCTATATACAAGCATTGCTGGTGACATAAAAGTAAGATAGAATGGGGTTGATGATATAGGTTGAGTATAATTAATAGAAATCAAAAATTTTTTAATTGTAAGAAATCAATGAATGTTATGGTACATAGTGGGCAAAAAGCAAAAAAAAAAAAATGCGCCTAAACGAATTCTACTCGAGATAAGAAATGATATCGAGGGAGTTCTATTAAGGCTTTTGAAATCAAATAAAAATAATATAAAAATAGTTGAATGAAATCAAAATTGAATGGGTTTGGTTGAAAAAGAAAAATATTTTGTTGCATGGTGACAAAGACAACTGCTTAGTTACTTTTTTGCTCGAATTCTGAGAAAAAGGAATCGAGGAAATTTCATAAGGTGCTTTGAAATCAAAACAAAATAAAATAAGAGTAGTGAAATGAAATCAAAATTGAATGTGTTTGGTTGAATGGTGAGAGAAAAAAAAAAAAGGAAAAATGCCTAACCATATTCTAGTTCGAAATTGGGAATGAAATCGAAGGAATTCTATTAGGGCTTTTGAGAAATCAACATAAAATAAGATAAAATAAAAGTTGAATGAAATCAAAGTGAAGGCTTGGTTGCACAAAAAAAAAAAGAAAAAGCCTTGTTGTATGAAAAAAAAAAAGAAAATGCTTTGTTGCGTTGGTGAAAAAAAAAAGAATTGCCTAATTACTATCCTACTTGAGATTGGGAATGAAATCGAAGGGGTTTTCATTAGGTCTTTTGAGAAATCAAAATAAAAATAAAAATAAGAGTTGAACGGAATTAAAGTGAATGCTTGGTGCGTGGTGAGAAAAAAAAGAAAAAATGCCTAATTATGTTCTAGCTCGGAATTGGGAATGGAGACCGAGGGAGTTTTATTAGGGCTTGTGAGAAATCAAAATAAAAATAAAAATAAAAGTTGAGCGAAATCAAAGGTGAGTGCTTGAGAAAAAAAAAAAAAAATGAAAAATAAAAGGTTTCAACAACAAAGGGTGATTTAATGTTTTTAGTTTAATCGAAAACCAGTGTTTTCGTTGATAATTGAGTTGTGACAATATAAGTCAAGTGGTAAATAGAATGATAATTGATAAATAAAAATGATAATATAAACTAATTGGAAAAAAAAAAATGATAATTAATGATAAAAAGTGGTAATAAGTTGAATAATTTGATAAATTGATTAAATATTTAACTTTTAATTGAGAGAAAATAATAAAAATGATTGATATGAAAAATAAGATGTATTGGTTGGAACCCTTTGGTATCTACATGCCCTGATCTAAATGTATTGATTGTTCCATTTTGCCCTATAAATGTTTTACTTGCTCAATTATGCCCTATAAATTTTTTGTCTCGTCTGTATCGACACTTAGGTGAAAAACGTGATTCTAGCCCTCAAGTGCATTTATGCTGTGTACAGGAGACATGGAAATCTATATAACCTTTATGTGTAATTTTTTGTCTTTGTGTGTGTGTTGTGAAAAATGTTAGAAGTCGGTTGTGTAAGAGTTGTGTGAGTTAGTTCTAGGTGTTGTTTCGTGGATGTGTAATTGGTTGGGAAAAATCGATATGTAGACTCGAACTGGAATCAAAACCGGTGGCATAGTGAGGTTCCCAGTCGACCTCAATAGGGGGTCTTCTCATTGTAATTAGAGATACGGAAGTGGGGTGTGTCGGGCAAAAGAGAGGGAATGAAATTGGAGATCGGACGAGGGCGCTTCGCTTTGTTTACAGAGGCCGAATTCATTGCTGCGGACTACACTTCCGTCGTGGTGTCTCAAATTCTCGTTTCCTGCCGTCTATTTATTTTTGGTGCGGCTCAGATCTTGTTTTTGGAGCGTGATTTCTCCGACACTAGTTGGTTACCTTTCAGTTACTGTTATCTTTTTCGGAGTTTATTTAGATTTTCTGCGAAGATGGTTCCTAAAATTATGAGAAGTTTTATAAATACTTGTCCACAATGAAGAATTGCTTGTCCACAATGAAGAATTGCTTGTCCACAATGAAAAACTGTTTGTCCAAAATTAAAAAATGCTTGTCCTAAATTAAAAACTACCTCTTGTAGTTCGAAGATTTTCTGATCGGGCATAGCATAGATAAACAAGTATTTAATGAACAAAATTGGGATACAGTTGTATGGCAGAAGTAACAAACAAAGGATAAGAATCAGATGAAATATAGGATATTGCCCCATGTTCGTCCACATTTTTGTAACTGGGGACTCTGAACTATTTGCTTGAACCTTATTAATTATAGAATTTAAATGATTGGTAGGTTCGCAGTTCTCCTGTTTGATATCTTTAGGGAGTGGTGTGATATGATTGAGCTGGTTGTCAGGTTTGCAGTTTTTAACGTCGGGGAAGAGTGATGTAAATCGTCTTGTTGCAAAAATGGCAGGGTCTAAATGCCTGAAAGGTTCGCTGCTGGTGGGTTTGAACCTTAATGACTCTGTTGGGAATAATTCGGGTGTTAAATGTTTGAAAGGGAACGTGTAATTGGGGTTGTGCTTTATATGATAGGTGTTAACGGTGGGTGGTGATATATAAGGGGTTTTTTCTGTATACAGTTTAAGTTTGTTGACGTGGATTGTGTCAGTGTCTCTTTGAAGTGGTTGATTTGGTCGATCTATGCGGACCACATTTGGTGATATAATTTCTAATATTGTGTGAGGTCCTGTGAAATATGGCGCAAGTTTCCCTGTATTTGGGTGGTGATATAATTTTACTAACACTAGATCACCTACTTCGAAATGTGGTTGCTTGTGTCGTTTGTCATAAGTGTTTTTGTCTTGTAAATGTTTGTTTTGTGTGCGTGTGTGTGCAATTTTTCTAGCTTTGTCGATATCTGGGTACGGTGTGTTATGATTAGAAATTTCTGGGGGTAGGATACCAAACATTAAGTATATGGGTGGAAAACCTGTGGTAGAGTGGGGTGTCTTGTTATATATAAGTGTAACCTTCTTGACCAACTTGGTCCATGCGACCTTAGGATTTTCTAGGTGTAATAACCTCAGTTTTCCCGTGAGGGTGGCGTTCAGGCGTTCACATAGGCCGTTGGCTTGTGGGTTGTTGCTGGTTGTGATTAACGGGTGAATATTTCTATTAAGGAGAAAACTACGAAATTTGGGTGAAGTGAAGGCAGGGGCTCTATCTGTAAGAAGGCGTTTTGGAGAACCATCCTGGAATACTCGTTTAAGTACCTGTTGGTAGGTGGTGGTACTGGTGGATTTAGATGGAAAAGCCCACGCGTAGCGTGAAAAATGATCGACTACCACATGGAGGTATACCTTGGTGTTGCCATATTTAGCAAATCCTGCTATGGTGTCCAGAGATAAAAGGTCGAAGGGTTCTTTAGATTCCGGAGGTTGACTTAATTCTCCGTAAGTGGGTCCTACTGGACGTTTTGTTAATTGGCAGGTGGGACAGGTCTTAACTTTTTGTTTAATATCTTTTGACATACCTTGCCAGTAATATTGTGTGGAGATGATTCGTGACATTTGTGAAATACCGGGGTGATTGTATTGTGTGTGTACTGTTTGTAAGAGTTGTTGTATGAGTGGTTTTGGAAGTATAATCTTGGTTACGCCTTTTCGGGAAACTGTATGTAATCCATTATGATCAATGGTCAAACTAGACTCTTTCGATGGAGGAGATTGGTGGGTCTTGATAAGGGTGGCGTCCAAGAATCCACAAAACGGGTTACGGGACAAGAGATCTGCTTCGTATTGTAGTTTTCCCTTTATGTAGCGGACCTCATATTCGTAACTCGATAGTCGTAAGCTCCATCGAAACAGTCTGCCGGACGGGTTCTTGATGGTTTTCAACCACTGTAATGCGTGATGGTCAGAAAATATAGTAAATTTTCTGCCCATAAGATAGATGCGAAACTTCTCCACACTCTCAATGATTGCTAAGCACTCAAGTTCAGAGATGGAGTAGTTTTTCTCGTGTGGTCGCAATGTTCGGCTGAAATATTGAACTGGATATACGTTTCCGTCAGGGTGAACTTGTTTGAGAATGCCTGCTATACCGAGGGTGGATGCATCGCAATACACTTGGCATGGCAGACCTTCTTTGTAAAGGTGTAAAATGGGGTGTTGTGTGAGGTTTCCTTTCAGGTCAATGAACGCCTTTTGACAAGCTTCATTCCAGTTCCACACGACGTCCTTTTTGAGGAGATTGTTGAGGGGTGCTCGCAAGCGAGCGTATTCCGGAATGAATTTGTTATAGACGTTCACAGCGCCTAAGAAGGATTGTAGTGTTTTTCGGTTGTGTGGTTGTTTTATGGCGTGGATAATGTCGGTGTTACGTGTGAGTGGTGTAATTGTACCAGCTGTGACGGTGTAACCTAGAAAATTTATGGATTGCTTAAAAAATTCGCATTTTGCGAAGTTAAGTTGTAACTTCTCCGCTTCGCAAAAGGCGAAAAATTGTCGCAGGTGGTTTTGATGCTCCTCCAATGTGTTGGAGTAAATGATGAAATCATCAAAGTAATGTGCCACACAGTCAAGTCCGTGTCTCTGTAGGACCTGACTTATGGCTCGTTCGTAAATCTGAGGACTGGTTTTTAACCCGAAAGGTAATCGAGTGGGTTGGTATAATCCTTCAAAGGTGGCAAATGCTAACAGTGGTCGAGAATCGGGGTGTATTGGGACTTGCCAATACGCAGAGGATATGTCGGCCGTGGAAAAATATTTGGCCTGTGCGAGGCGGTCTAGGATATCCTCGATTCTCGGGAGGGGATGGACATCAGAGCTGATTAGCTCATTCACCTTCCTATAATCGATACAAAACCGTTTGGTTTTGTCGCGCTTAGTGACGAGGGTGACAGGGCTCGAGAAAGGTGAAAAAGATTGCTCTATGATGCCGTTCTCCAGCATTTGTTGTATTTGGTTACGGATTTCTTGTTGGTCACATATCGGAACACGATATGGACGTATGGTGATTATTTTTTCGGAATTCGTGGGTATTTTTACTGGTGGAATCCGTAAGCATGGTACGTTGAATTTGTCCTGTGAAAAGATGTGAGTGTACCTTTGTAGAAGTGTTGTGAACTGTGGTGTATAATGAGTGTTAGGTGTTGTGTTGTAGTATGTATGTGGTAAAGGTTTTTGTTGTGTATTAGTGTGAGTGTCGATTTCGTTGTGTGGGTTGGTCATGTGAGAGTTGTGCAACGGTGTGTGATCATCTATGTTTTTGGTGTGCGAGTTATCCCGCTGTGTGGGTGCGTTTTGGACAGGTTCATAAGTTGAAGTTGTTGTGGTTTGATTATTTGAGGGCATGTAAAAAGGGCAATTGGTTTTAGTGAAGAAGGGGCATGTAGATAAGTGGGGTTTTCTCAATGAATGCACGCAATGGTTGTCATAGGCGGCAAGTTGGTATGTGGGGAAAATTTTTTGTGACATCGCCTGACATTGCCAGTACGTGCATACATTGGACACATGATTAAAATGGTAGGAAAGGGTAGATAATGGGGCGCCCAGCTGGAGTATAGTGCATTTATTAAAATCTATGGTTAATCTGAATTTATGGAGGCTATTGATACTAAGAATTCCGAATGGCAATGGTGCATTTACTACATGGAAATACTCCTTTCGTGATATTTGTCCTATTGTCAGTGGGATAGCTAGTTTACCCATGGTTTTTGCAAATCCGTTTAAGGTTTGGAGATGTAGTGACTGTCCCTCAAGGGTTAAATTAGGCAGGTGGGTTTTTAGCATATGATAAATACTATATGGCACTATACTCAGGCTGGCGCCTGTATCAATTAAAAAGGGGCATGATACATTAGGGGTTAGAAAAAGTTTGACAGTCAGTTGGTTTAGGGATCCTACCTCAGTCTCGAAAGGGCTGTCCGGCTGAGGTGTCTCTGGCTTGACTTGGTTGTGATGAAGTCGGAACTGGTGATTTTGGGACCGTTTGCACTGTCCGGACTTTTTCGTGGGTCGTCGGGATTGGTCGACGTCGGCATTCGCTGTGCCAGTGTCTCGCGCCGCAGAACTTGCAGTTGGACGGCGGAAGAGGTGCATTCCATGCACCTGGGCGTCGGGATGTGTTGTGGTACGGACCCGACATTGTGGGTGGTTGATCTTCTCTGGATCGTGTTGCCGGTACACTGGGCCCGTGGATCCGCTGTACCAGTCGGAACCACTCTCCTAGGTTCTCGGGAGGCACTACGCGGACTAGGCGCTGGTCGTTGAATGGCAGTCCTTCTGTCAGCGTCTCGAGGATCACCTCTTGTGGAAGTCCTAGTTGCAATCCCATGGCGGTTTTTTTCCCGGTAGTAGGTCTCTAAGTTGGCTTGTCCAGTGAGTTTCATGGCGAAATATTTCGCAAAGGACGCTTCGCTTGACTCAGGGTAGAGATCTAGGAGGATTTGTCTCACCTGGAAATAACTCCGGTCGGCCAGCCGAAGTTTCCTGAAGAGTTCCAGGGGTTGTCGCACCAGGTAGTTTGGCAGGCGCAATAATTTTTCTTGTTCTCCCATGGATGCGTCTTCCATTTTTCGGTCGAACGTCTGGAAAAACTGTGTCGCACTGTATGTGCCGTCGAAAGGCGGGATCGCCGACTCCGCTCCATTAGAAATTTTTGCCCGGGCCAGGAACATTGACAGCTGGTTGACGGCGTCCGCTAGGGGCGCAGTTGTCTCTCGGTCGGTCATCTCTTGTCTTTCCCTTGCCGATTCGCTCTCTCTTACTTCTTGCCTTCTTTCTATTGTTTCCGTTGGACCGTCTGACTTTACGCCTGTGGGATCCTGATTTAATTCCATCTCACTATCCTGTCGACTTAACCGTTCTGTGGCAATATCGTTGCGGGGTTTCTTGTTGTTTGATTTGAATGGTGAGGATTGATTGAAACGCAGTCGTTGAGTGGAAGTGAAGCACACAGTTAGGAATAATCAGGACACATGGTGAGGTTTGAAAATAAAAGGCAACTGGATTGGAGGGAAGAAAGCTTGAGAAGGCGGAGCGATTTTGATTGTTAATTAACTGATCACATGGCGGTGATTGTACTTAGCTGTGGGATGAGCCGAGGGAGAGAGGTCTAAAGCCGATGTCACCTCCGTGGGAGCCAAAGCGTAACTAACTATTCTTGTCTTTCGATTTAACACCACGAGTCAGTTTCTCTCTGATTGGTTGAGAGATCTCACATGATCTTTCCCTATTGGTTGACCTACTTAAGGCGCTATCTTCTGATAGGCCGGCGGTTTCCTTTGGTGAAAGATATGATCTGCTTTGATAGGAAGTGTCGAGTGCCATTTTGACTTTATTTACTTCCGTGTTATCAAATACGTCCTATCTTTGCCGGAAATGTTGGGCGTTAGCTTAATATTTATAACTTCTGGTCACCGAATACATCCTGTTTTTCCAGGAAGTGTCGAGTGCTTCTTGTCTAATATAACTTCTGCGGTCACTAGAGACGACCGGTCTCTGCCCCTGCAATGTTGACACAGGGGTGCCAAAATAGTCGTGCCCGCTTTAGTCTTACTTCCTATATCTTTTGTTACTTTCTTTCCTCCAGTTACCTTGTTCTTTATTAAGTCTTTGAAAATCATACATGGTACATACATAGTGGGTCGGGGTTGCATTTAATTATATACAAATTATGACATATATATCCTTATATTTAATAATAATATTATATTTATAAATCACTTATTTGGCTGTTCTTTTGCATCACCGACCCACAACATGGTAGCAGAGCGTGGTTAGCTGCATAAAAAGAACGAAAAGTAAGTGAAACCAAGATGGCGTCTTCTTCCCAAGCGCTTGCCCTGAACGTCGAGAAGCTCACCGGCAGCAATTATCGATCATGGAAATTTAACATGAAGATGCTTCTGATCGAAAGAGGATTATGGGAATGTGTAATTAACGAAGAAACGATCGACGCTGATGAGGATCAAAGAAAATATGAAAAGACAAAAATTAAACAAGAAAAGGCACTGGCAACGATTGCTCTATCAATTTCTACAGAGCAACAATTACACGTTATCGACTGTAAGACTGCAAGTGAAGCCTGGACGACCCTGGAACAAATATTTGAACCGAAATCAAGGGCGCGAATTCTTCAACTCAAGAAACAATTCGTGAACATCAAGTTCATCGAAGAAGAAAATATGATAAATTACCTATCAAGATTAAAGACCTGCAGTGATCATCTCAGAGAAGCGGGATGTGAAGTAAAGGATGAAGATCTGGCATACTCTATGCTAGCTGGACTACCAGACTCCTATGATGGGATTATAATGCACTTTGGCAACATGACGGATGATGAGTTCACGTCATCCAAGGTAAGGCAGGTCCTGCTAACGGAACACGAGAGAAGAAAAACCAGAAAAGAGGATTCATCCAAGGAGGTGCTACAGGTAAACAAGCATCAAAATAACAGCAGCACCGACAGTCGAAGAAAATGCTACCGATGCGGGAAGATCGGCCACATCGCCACCACCTGCCGAGGAATGAAGCAAACAACTACTTGGAACCGCGATAATCAGCATTATCAGAGGAAGGTAAACAAATCAGATAACTTCCTGGCTGCACTCAACCTAACGAGCGACGAGGATTCGTGGCTGCTGGACAGCGGAGCAACCAACCATGTATGCAGAAACAAAGACTGGTTCATTAACCTTCGGGAGGTGTCATCTGATCCTATTATGACTGCGAGTGGGACAACTGAGGCCAAAGGATATGGACACATATTTCTCCAGACGTCTATCCATAATGAAAACATCGAAATCAAGCTAAACAATGTGTTATACGTCCCAAATGTGCGGAGGAATCTGCTGTCAGTCTCCAAGATAGAAGAAAACGGCAACCGTGTGACCTTCCGTAATATGGTAGCTCGCGTTTTCAACCCAGAAAACAGGATTATAGCGGAAGCGACAAATGTAAATGGCCTCTACATTGTGAAAGGTAAGACCTTAAACTCCAGTAAAACAGCATTTAATAGTGAAAGGGACCATTTTAAGAACAATTCCTTGAGAACGTGGCATCAAAGGTTATGCCATATTGACAGTAACGCCATTGAAAAGATGGCGCGGGAGGAGCTTGTAATAGGCTTAGGAATTTCCTCTAGAGACAAAGGCCTATGCGACGATTGTTGTATCGCCAAATCCACTAAAGCGTCACATAAAAACCTAGGCAATATTAGATCAAAACAGACCTTGGAGCTTATCCACACAGATATTTGCGGTCCAATGCCGGTAAAATCAACCGGAGGCAATATATACTTTCTATCTTTTGTTGATGATTTCTCAAGAAGGATTACTGTGTATTTTCTGAAAAACAAAGATGAGGTATTAAAACATTTCGATATCTATAGAGCCACTGTAGAGAGACAAACTGGTAATAAAATTGAAGTGTTACGATCGGATAATGGACTTGAGTTTTGCAATAGAGATTTTCAAGACAAATTACAAAAACTAGGGATGAAGCATGAACGCACAAACGTGTATTCTCCGCAAATGAACGGTGTGGCAGAACGTGTAAATCGAACACTTTTAGATATGGCCCGCGCTTGTTTACATAGCGCTAATCTCCCCCAAAGATTTTGGGCAGAGGCGGTAAACACAGCTGCCTACATTAAAAACAAATGTTATAATACTGCTCTAAAAGACAAAGTACCTGATGGACTTTGGTTAGAAAGAAATCCTAGTGTAAGACACCTAAAAGCATTTGGATGTTTGGCATATAGCCATATACCAAGAGAAAGAAGGCGGAAATTAGACAGTCGGGCATGTAGATGTATTCTGGTAGGATACTCTACTCAAACACGTGGATATCGTCTCTGGTGCCCAGAATCACAAAAGGTGATTGAAACAAAACATTTTAGATTCGATGAGTCTAAAATTGGACTAGAGTGGACCAAAATAGTCGAAGAGACAGAACCGGAAAGGTACAACCACGTTTGGCTAGAACCTGAGACTAATCGTGATAACGACCTAGAGAATGAATTACCGAGTAATTTGGATTCAGTGGGGGTAGAGGACACTCTACCACAACCCTCCACCTCCAAAAACATTGTTCGAAATCCATATGGGAGAAAAGGTAAACCAAGAGTAGAGTTAAATTTTTTAGATGTTACCGAGCCGCAAAGTTTTGAAGAGGCAGTCCAATCTCCCGAAGCCATGTACTGGAGAAAAGCAATGGAAGATGAGCTTAGAGTGCTTCAGGAACGAGGCACTTGGGAGTTATCAACATTACCGCCGGGAAAGAAACCGATTAGCAGCAGATGGGTGTATAAAGTGAAGACAAATGAGAGCGGAAATGTAGAGCGTTTCAAAACACGTTTAGTAGCTAGAGGTTTCTCACAGAAACAAGGAATCGATTTTCAGGAAACTTATGCACCTGTTATTAACTTAGCTGTAATAAGAGTTTTGATAACGTTAAGTTTGAACATGAAATGGTACAATAGACATCTCGACGTAGATAAAGCTTATCTATATGGCGACTTAGAAGAAGAAATATACATGCTTTTGCCAGAAGGGGTCGAGAGGAAAGATAACGAGGTTTACAAACTGCTTCGACCTATTTACGGCCTGCGACAATCAGGGCGGAATTGGAATTTAACACTCGATCATGCTTTACATGAAATGGGATTTACACGACTAGAATCCTGTAATTGTATTTATACTTATCTAGATAAGGCAATTATTGCCGTGTATGTAGATGACTTGGCTTTATTTGGTGAGAGTGAAGAGATTTTGCGGAATATAGAACAGAAAAATAATGAAAGGTTCCGAGTTAAAAATTTGGGAGCGATCAGGAATTTCTTGGGAGTTCAGATTGACTATCCAGATGAGGAGACTGTAGTACTATCTCAAAGTACGTATGTTAAATCAATCTTACAAAAATTCAACATGATTGAATGTCGACCGGTATCCACACCGTTAGACATTAGTTTTCCAATCTCAAAAGGAGATTGCCCCACAGATGAAGAAGAGAAAGAGAGGATGAAAGCTATTCCATATAGGGAACTAATCAGGTCGCTCCTTTATCTTGCGAATTGTACTAAGCCAGACTTAATGTTTTCCGTTACGAGATTAGCTCAATTCGCCAGCAACCCTGGACGTCGACATTGGCAAGCTGCCAAACACGTCTTAAGATATTTACACGGCAGCTTAAATCTATCTCTCGTTTATCGCCGGACTGATTCCAATGATGTTCGTGCATACAGTGATGCAGATTGGGCTAGCGACATCGATGACAGACGGTCCAATAGTGGGACCGCTATCACTATAGGACATTCCTTAGTCATATGGAAGACTAGCAAACAGAAGTGTGTCTCACTTTCCACAATGGAGGCAGAATATTTAGCGCTATCCCAGACCACTAAGGAAGCAGTTTGGATCGCTACCATCTTGAAAGAATTAAAGTTCTTATCGAATTTTGCCTTTCCCTTGATAATTCATTGCGATAATAGATCCGCTATAGACTTTTCAAAAAATAATGTGGAGAACAACAGATCCAAACACATTGACATAAGATACCATCACGTCAGAGAAAGAATAATTAGCGGAGAGATCAAGATTGTCTACATCCCTACAAAGGAGAACCTGGCCGACGTCTTCACCAAGACCCTGAGCAAAGTGGCTCACAAGAACGCCTGTGACTTCATGAACTGTTCTCCTGTCCAGCGCTTCAGTGGGGGGATGATGAGAGAAGCGTGGACGCGGCCGCTTGGCGGCGCTGCATGAAGATAACTGACCAATGGGAACGGCCCCCCCTTCTGCCCCCGTCATCTTGTATATAGTCTTTAGCCTGCCTTTGTTTCTACTGCTGTGTGCGGTTACTATTCTTATTATCATCATATATATCCTTATATTTAATAATAATATTATATTTATAAATCACTTATTTGGCTGTTCTTTTGCATCACCGACCCACAACACTTACACATTGTTTAGGTCTCTTATTAGGTGCAAGATGTATAATTATGCTGAAATGGTAATTTGGGTAAACATAGGTAAATTCATGTTGGGCCAGTATTGTTCAGCAAGCCAACACAGATATAACATTACGGTATGAAGCAAATTGTGCTAAAACTAATATTTCCAATCAAATTATCAAAAAATAACACATACTATGTAATATAAACACATGTATGTAAAATAAACACAATAATAACCAATAATTAAAAACTATTAACCATATGGGCATTATACTGCAAACCTGAAAACGGCTTATGAGTCCAAAGCTGAATACGCTGAACAGGAACTTGCATAGTTTGTGTAGCTGCGACGCGGGCTTCAGAATACCTAAGACGGCGAAGCGCACGACGCGTCTCACCTTGAAGTGGTGTCTCAATAGCTCTAGCATTTCTATATCTCCTGGAAGCAGCCGTATTCCTACCAAGTAAACGTCGGCTGTGGCGAGGCATATTCTGAAAAAAAATTTAGATTGAGATTAATAACAAAAGCTTCAAAACCAGCAATTTCTAAACAAAGCATAAAAATTTCCTGTCTTTTTGAGGTAAAAATCGATATTTTAAAAATTTTTATTCAAAATAACCTTCAGATATGTTAAAAAGATTTAAAAAAAAACTAAAATCATAATATTATTACCAAAAAATTAATGTACAAAACCAGTTATCATTAAAAAGCTTCAAAAATAGACCAACCGCTGGATACGGCAATGAAAAAGCATGCTTTTTTGAGGTAAAAAATAGAAATAATTTTCTAAAATACAAAATACAACCCCTATATGTTAAAAAAAACTATAAATAATCTAAATATAAAGTATTTAATGAAATAAATTAAAATATCTTTAAAAAAATTTGAAAAAGGACTTCAAAAAGACAAATAAATGAATCCGTAAAAGAAATCCCTTGCTTATTTAAAAATATAAATAACCTATTTTTTAGATACAACCCATATATGTAGAAAATATAATAAATAAACTGTATTTAAAAGATCAAAGCAATAATTAAAAAATTCCATAAGAAAATTTAAAAAAGGACCTCAAAATGACCCATAATTGAACACAATGAAATTGCTTGCTCTTTTTTGCGATTAATAATAAAAAACCCAAATATTTTAAAAAACACAACACCTATATGTTATAAATACCACAAATAATTTGTATTTGAAAGATCTAAATAATTAAATAAAAATTTCTTAAGAAATATTTGAGAAGGGCCTCATAATGACAATCACATAAACATATCAATAAAATATCTTGCATCTTAGTGAAAAAAATAGAAATAACCCAAAATTTGTTTACAAAACAACCCATATATGTGGAAAACACCATAAATAATCTACTTTTAAAATATCTAAGCAATTAATTAAAATTTTGTTAAGGTCCCCCCTCAAAAAAGACATAAAATTGAGCACATTAATGAAATTTCAAGCTTTTTAGTGAAAAAAATAGAAAAAACCAATCTTTTTTTACAAAACAACCCATATAAGTGGAAAACACCATAAATAATCTGTTATTAAAATATCTAAACAATTAATTAAAAATTTTGTTAAGGTCCTCAAAAAAGACATAAAATTGAGCACATTAATGAAATTTCTAGCTTTTCAGTGAAAAAAATAGAAATAACCCTAATTATTTTTACAAAACAACCCATATATGTGGAAAACACCATAAATAATCTGTTTTTAAAATATCAAAGCAATTAATTAAAATTTTGTTAATGTCCTCAAAAAGACATAAAATTGAGCACATTAATGAAATTTCAATCTTTTTTGGTAAAAAATAATATAAATAACCTTAGTCTTATAAAAATACTAACCACGTAAGTTAGAAATAGCATATATAATCTGTATATAAAATAAAAAAGAAATAAATTAAAATTAGCCTAAAAATTTATCTAAAATATAAAATTGATCTCATCAAGTAAGGCCTCAACTTTTTTTTGGTATAAAATATGAAAACTATAAAATAAAAGTGTCTTACCATGTATAAAAGTTATTAAAATATATATAAAAAAGATTAAAACTAATTTTCCAAGAAGCGCAAAAGTGTAAACACTTTAACTCTGTTGAATATTTTTGTATTTTATCGATAACAGCAAAGTTATGTATGTTAAAGTTAGGAAAAATATTTTGATGTTAAGCAAAACCTGCTCCATCTCGTTTAACATAAATGTTGAAAATTTGGTCGAAATTGATGCATTGTAACGAAAGTTATTAGTGATGCCCACTTATGAAATTTGCATTTTATTAATATATTGTTGTGTGTCAACAAGCAACCGACCGGAAATACACGTGACGTTGCAAAATTATCTTAAATTTTGTTTATTTTATTTATTTATCAGAGAAACGGCACCACAGAGATAACAGGCACAAGTTGTATTTGACCACGGACCGCCGTTTTCGCGGAATGCTTACAAATACAACGTGCCAGTTATCGTCTGACCTTCGTGCTATTTTTATTATTTTTGTTTTTCTTTTTATCCTTGCCGGCGAACGAACGATGTCTTTTACCAGATCTAACCCTCCCAACGGCTATACCGCAGAGAATCGGACCTCAACAACCCTCCAGAACCGGACCACAAGCCCAGCCCTGGAACGGGCCATGGTGACCATAGCCCACCAGGACAATGTACTGCAACCTACCAATAAATTGAGTTTTATATCCCCACTTCAGCCTCATCACATGGTGGAGAGCAGTGTCGGCCCAGCACCTCAAGCAGCGAACATAAATATCGGCTACGGAGAGACGCCGTGTTTCAACCCGGAGGAGGAAGACATCGAGGACCACGTGGAGGAATTCAAGACGTGGCTGACGGCGAGCAAGGTACCGAAGGGAGACTGGACAAAGGCCCTAGTACGGCGGCTTCCACTTGACGGCCGCGAATTCATCAAGTGCAGGTTTGACCCTTCAGCCGCACTTGAAGACGTCCTGGAAGCGCTGAAGCTTTGCTACCCAAGGAACGACGGCCGGGCACGTAGTAGGGGTAACGAATTAAAGAAAATGAGACGGCCCCAGTCCACGGAAGATACGGGGAAATACCTGATGAACCTGATTACGGCCCACGCGACGGCAGGTGAGTTTTCGCCGTTTAATTCAAGCAAGGAGGCATTGTGGGCATTGGCTCCAAAAGACTGCCTACTACTGGCAGCCTCGTGGAGTACCACGCGGAACCCAGAAGAGGCCGACTTCCTACAGGCGGCGAAATTCCTCGACGAGACGAATAAATGGAACAAGGAACGGACGGAGGCAGGTACAACGACGAGTTGGGAAACAACTACGAGGACGGCGGAAGAGTGGGAACAAAAACAAGGACGAAATCCAAGGACCGAAACGCCCATGGAAAAAGCAAGAAGATTTATGCTACCGGACGGGACGCCAAGATGCTTCACTTGTTACCAGACGGGGCACAAACACTGGGATTGCCCGAAAAGGAGGCCACGTGGTAAGTACAATTTTGCCTCTAATCCTGTGGTGGAAGTTTCAAACAGTGTAGAGAGCGTACCACGTGTATTTTCCGAGGTTACTGGTAACACCAATCGCATAATCTTCAGGGTAAAAGGACAACCGGGGGTTAACGAGACACAGACATTAAATAAGGTACCAATAGAAAAATCCACTTTAGAAATAGGGGGTACAGCAATGGAAAAGTTCCGTTGGACAGGTATGACAAATTTCTGTTTAATCACGCATATCAATGAGACACATGTAGGCAAACTGATTTTCGATTCAGGGGCAAATGTTAGCTGCATAGACGAAGGAATAGCCAACGCACTAGGATGTGCTAGAATGCCTTCAAAATTACTTATACGGGGAATAAGTGGGTCAGTAGTCTCGAACACGTGCACATACTTGGAGGTCAACATTGATGGTTTCGACATATGTGGCAGGTTCACCATAATTCCAGGAAACGGGGAAAAGATTATTTTCGGCGTCGATATTCTAACAAACTATCATTGCAAAATTATGTTTAGAGACGAATCGGTAGAATTGTATAGGCCAAAAATAGGCAGGGACGACCACGTGGTAGAACTAAACGAAGAACGGGAACTCGAGAGGTTAGGCACAATTACGAGCGATCGGAAAAACCCCAAACAAAAGTACTGCATACTAGACGACCTTGAAATTGCACCACGTTGTAAAACGAGGGTTAAGTTAAAAGGGCCAACAGTAATGGCGGGCATTTTAGAACCCCACCCCGACTGCGTAAGAAGAACGGGGCTACTAATACCATCAGTACACGTTTCCGAAACGGTATCCGAGATATTCATTGATGTCATAAATACTAGGAACGAGCCGGTGCGGTTGGTAGCAAACTCGTGCTTGTTACGATCCGGCGGGGAAATAGCGAATGTTTCTTTCCTAAGTGAACAGGTGGGATACAGTACGACGGCCACGTGCAAATACGAACCACAGAAGTTCGATATAAACCCGGAGCTATCGGACAGCGAAAAAATCGACGTACTGGACGTATTGTACAGGTATCGGGAACTTTTCTCAGAAGAGTGGAATAAGGCGGCAGATATCGAACCGTACCACATTAAACTTAAAGCGAACACGGAACCAATTCGACAAAAAGCCTATCGCCGCAGTCCTAAGGAACGTGATATTATAGAGGAACAGGTTAAAGAAATGTGTGAAAAAGGAGTTATTAGGAAATCAACATCTCCATGGGCGAGCCCGGTCGTTTTGGTTAAAAAATCAGACGGATCCTATAGGTTTTGTGTGGACTATAGAAAAGTTAACAACGTAACCGAAAAATTTTCATATCCATTACCGGATATCACCGACTGCCTGGACCGTTTAGCGGGAATGAAGTATTTCTCTCACACGGATTTTGTTAGCGGTTATTGGCAGTGTCCACTGGACGAAACAAGCAAGCCAATTACAGCGTTCACGACAGGTAACGGGTTGTACGAGTTTCAAGTGTTACCCTTTGGTTTAACCGGGGCACCGGGTCATTTCGAAAGAATCATGGATACACTGTTAGCTGAATTGAAATGGTCCGAGTGTATGGTTTATCTAGATGACGTCATCGTGTACGGAAGAGACATACGTGAACACAACGTGCGGTTAACAAATGTTCTAGAATGTTTCCGCGGGGCAGGCTTATCCCTAAAACCATCAAAATGTAGATTCGCGTACCAAAAGTTACCAATTTTGGGACACGTGGTATCGGAAAACGGCGTAGAACCGGCTACTGATAAGATCGAGGCGGTTAAGGAATTTCCGATTCCGAAAAATGTCAAGCAAGTTCGTTCGTTTCTGGGACTTTGCGGCTATTATCGCCGTTTCATAAAAAACTTTTCAAAGATAAGCAAACCGCTGACGTGTTTAACGGAAAAAGATAAGAAATTCGTGATAGGTCCGGCCGAAATAGAAGCTTTCGAAACCTTAAAAAAAAAATTGACTGAGGAGCCAATTCTAGCACACTTCAACCCAGACGCTAGAATAGAAATACATACGGACGCATCAATCGTGGGATTAGGCGCGGTGCTAATGCAACCGGACAATGACGGGTTTTTGCAACCGATCCACTACTTGTCGAGAACGACATCGAAACACGAGAGTAAATATGGTATCTCAGAACTAGAGTGTTTAGCAATAGTCTGGGCTCTACAAAAGTTACGGCCGTACATCTTCGGGAGAGAATTCAAAGTCGTAACCGACCATAGCGCGTTAACGTGGCTAGCTAACGTACGTGACCCGTGCTCAAGACTTACTAGATGGGGGTTAAAACTCATGGAGCACGACTTTGAAATAGTCCACCGCGCAGGGAGGAAGAACGTTGCACCGGACGCACTCTCACGCAACCCGTTCCACAAAAACGATACGAACGTCGAAGACAACTTCAACGATTTAACGGCATGCACAGTACGGATCGACGAAAACGGACAAAAGGAAGACACGTTTTGCCGCGATATTACCGGGAAACTACCAGACGCTAAAACACGGGACGAATATAAAAAAATAAACGGGATCCTTTATAAAAAGAACCATGCAACACAAGGTAACCAATGGTTGGTCGTAGCACCAAAGCAAAGGGTATCCGAAATAATGAAAACAGCGCACGATATACCCGAGGCAGGACACATGGGGGTAGCGAAGACGGTCCACCGTATTAAGCAACGGTTCTACTGGAAAGGTCTGGAAGAAGACGTGCGGAAATACGTTCGGTCGTGCAAAGTGTGCCAGGCCTTCAAACCACAGAGGTTCAAACCCGCAGCCCCGCTAGAACCGTTACCACCAGCAACAGACATCTGGGAAAGAGTGGGAATAGACCACCAAGGTCCTTTCAAAAAATCGGTAGAAGGCTACGAACACATTCTAACGATCGTAGACCATTTTAGTAAATACGCACTCGCAATCCCGGTAAAAGATACAAAGGCGGAAACCACGTGCAAACGCACTCTCAGACAATCTGCTCTACGTTTTTGGTACTCCGAAATGCATAATATCCGATCAAGGCAAATCTTTCGATTCGAGTACTTTTAGAGACTTTACACGGTTGTACGGGATTAAACATATTATGGCTTCCGCGGCACACCCGCAAACAAACGGCTTATGCGAAAAACTCAACGGCATCAGAGTTTATCTCGAGGACGATCACGCCGAATGGCCGAGATTCGTAAAAACGGCGACTTTTGCGTATAACTCGTCCATTCAGTCGTCGACACAGGTGACACCGCATAAGTTGATATTTGGCGTAGAACCGAGGACGTCCCTAGACGTAGGACTACCAACCGTCGACGAGCCAGTAAAAACTTACGACGAATACGTGACCAACCGCATTTTAGAAAACGAGAGATTAAAGAAAATTGCCGACGAAAACTACCGAGACCGGACAATGATGACGAAGTGTCAGTATGACCTTGCGAACCGTGACCGCTTCCGGAAGTTTGAAGTGGGCGACCTGGTACTACTGGAGTCGTCTCGCAGGAAACCAGGGAAAACGGAGAAATTTCTGCCGAAATACGTAGGACCGTACGTAATAACGGATAGAATCAAGGAAACGACATATAGGTTACGACCACAGGACGGACGCAACGAAAATAGTAGGCGCCAGAGCACGTTAGCGCACGTGTCGAGACTTAAGGAATTTCTAGAAAGATAACGGCGACTCGAGGGACCGAGTCTAAGATAAGAGGGGGGGTGGTGTTGTGTGTCAACAAGCAACCGACCGGAAATACACGTGACGTTGCAAAATTATCTTAAATTTTGTTTATTTTATTTATTTATCAGAGAAACGGCACCACAGAGATAACAGGCACAAGTTGTATTTGACCACGGACCGCCGTTTTCGCGGAATGCTTACAAATACAACGTGCCAGTTATCGTCTGACCTTCGTGCTATTTTTATTATTTTTGTTTTTCTTTTTATCCTTGCCGGCGAACGAACGATGTCTTGTACCAGATCTAACCCTCCCAACGGCTATACCGCAGAGAATCGGACCTCAACAACCCTCCAGAACCGGACCACAAGCCCAGCCCTGGAACGGGCCATGGTGACCATAGCCCACCAGGACAATGTACTGCAACCTACCAATAAATTGAGTTTTATATCCCCACTTCAGCCTCATCAATATATATATGGTAACCGAGGGTCAAACCTGTAGTAACCGAGAGGGACAGTCAGGGCGTGGAGAGTTTTCCAGTACCTCTCTGCACACCTTGTAGGACCTTTAACAGTTCTCACAGAGTACAGGCAGTCGTGGTCGAGGCAGAGTGGAAAGCTTGGGAATGTCCACACACAAAAAAAAACGAAGAGACACAGCTGTAGTAGGAAAGTTCCGTGAACAGATAGGAGTCGAGCCAAGAGTAAGATGGAGATAGAAGAGTTCTTACTGTTTCTACATGGTCGATGAGGTGGACCTGGGTACAACCGACGAGGGCTCACGCCGATGGTGAAATGACTATATTTCGGCTAAAACCGAGGTTTTATATACCTTTGCCGATTGGACTTTGAACGGGTGCAAAGGGCGTGGGGCGTCTGCGATATTCTGCACCCTTTGACCTTGATGGCAACGACTTGCCAAATTCCTCTTTAGGGTTGTTGGATTTCTATCTCGATCTCTTTCTTAGCTCAGCTCTTAATCTATTACATAGTTTTATTTATTCATCCTCAGTTTGTACAAAGTACATTACATATGGTGATGCAATGACACATGTCAATCATGCGTATAATGTGTTTCTATATACAACTTGACAATCTTGTTATAAGTAGTATACAATATAGGGTTGTAGGTTTAAATTACCATATATATATATAAAGACAACACATTTAAATTTACATAAACATTTAAAAAAAATTATACCTCATAAAACTATATTCTGACAATATAGACACGAAATAAAACTTCCACCTATATACAAATAGAAATAAAGATAAATTATTTTATATTAACTCATTCTTTAAAATTTAATCCCTCGCTAGCAATTTTAGATAATAAACGTCTAAGAATGAGTATCTTTTATTAAACGTTTTTCGAACTTTCAGGATAACGCCCTTGTACAGGAAAATTGATACAAAATGAAACTTAACTATGCTATGGCAAGTTATATGTACATTATAATGTACATACATAATGTATTTATAACATGCCATATCATATTTAAGTTTCATTTTGTATCAATTTTCCTGCAGAAGGGCGTTATCCGGAAAGCTCTAAAAACGTTTAATAAAAAATACGCATCCTTGGACCTTTACTTTATTATCTAAATATACTCATTCTCTCAACTTCCAGCTATGTCTGTGGAAGGATTGTAAAGATACGAAAGCTTGCAATTTTCACGAATAAAGAAAGGCATTGCTACCGTTTATATTTTTATAGTTTATAACAATTTTCTATTTTAATAGTTAGATACATTTTACGCTCCAGGAATCCGAGTTATATCAAGAGAGAGATTTATTGGTATAAATATCATATACATTTGTCGACTTGCTATTATATTGAATATTTCTGGTTCTTTTGAGTATATGTGTACTAAATGGTATTGGTAGGCAGTCGTGGAAAATCTTTAAAATTAAATAAAATAGTTTTATTTACAATTTTATTTAATTGAGTTGATGAAAATAATTAAGGAATAAATGATTAACTTAAAGGCGAATTGAATAAAGAAAACAAAAGACGTATTTACATAATTGCAAAATATTTGAGCCGGACAACGGAACACAACAATAGGTTTATATAGGGAAAGCGGCGATATCTGGGGGTCGACTTTACAGGGTATAGTTTGTTCTAAAAAAAAAGAGTAAATATTTATTAAAAAACTAAATTCGATATTGTGACGAGGCTATTTGCCTATCTTCTTCTAGGAAATCATTACCTTGTGAGCATCCGCGTAATGCACGAGAAATGGTGTTTATATAACAGGTTGGTGTGACCAAACAATTTAAATTTAATTATTATACATTCAGAAATAAATTGCCCATTTATATTATAATTTGACTATTATTACTTCAACTTTACGTATGATTGAGCTATGTTTATCTTTCTATTGATGCTATTTTTATATCAGATGCCCATTTCTCTAGAATTAATTATGTAACAACCAGAGAGTGGTCATTTTTATGTTTATATTTTGCTTCTCTGTAAATTTCCCTCGTGGCTTATCTTTTGCTTACCATTCATAATTTGTCCTTGCCTTAAATAAATTGCTGCACTATCCTGAAGTTTTTTGTCTTTCCTAATTTTCCACGTGGCAATATTGTGTGTTTATCCTGTACATTGCTGTATAAAACTATTGTATTTTTCAAAATCTGGTATATGCCATTGCTTAATTGCATGGTCTACAAGTAACGATAAAGGGCTGTGGTTTTTAAAGGCTGTCTTGTGTTGATTAATACTCTTTTTGGTTTTTCCAGTTTCAACAATGTAGAATGATGTACAATATTTGCATGGGATATGAGGTTGGATTGGGTTTCTTGTGTTGGGTTACGTTTAGTTATAGGGTGACGGAGGTTTCTTAGGTTTGTCGCAGTTTGATATTTAATATTGATATTGTATCTTTGAGAGTTCTGGCTATTCTTTCGATTCCGTAACTGTAGAGAAGTATGCAAGATAGGTTCTGGCCTTGGCTATTGTTTGTTGATGGGTTTCTATTTCTATAAATATCCCTTTTGATAAATTGTTGGGGATATTCGTTGAATTGCAATTCCTTGAATAATATTTTACTTTATTTTGCATTGATTTCTATATTTTGAGATTGAGTGGGTGAGGATTCTTTTAGATAATTATTTTATTTCGGATATTTTATAGTACATATATAATTTTTCCCTAATTTATCATATTCCAAAATAATATATTATTAATTTGACAAATTCAATATTATATCTGACGTCTAAATTGTATATTTTTATATACAATATTTCAAATTTTATATATACCGACAGATGTCTCAAGCCATCAGCAACTTTTAGTTGCACTATTAGGAGATGCCTTGTTATTAATTTATTAACCTGATCCCAGTATAGAGGGAATTGATTTTGTATGTTTATCTTTATTCTCCTTGACCAATTTTCTTTGGATAATTGTGTGGTGGTGGTGGTGTTTTGAACAATCCACTGGTTCCCCGGAATGCAGGCCCCAGCGCGTCGGCACCCTCGGACAGAGTAGCATGGATCGTCAATTTCTGATTTTGTTGCTTCATGGAAAAGGAGGGTGCCATTGCCCCGTTAGTCAGCCACATTTCAGAGTTCCCTGTAGGCCTTCATGGTTACCGTAGCGGCTCTGGGCTCACGAAGTCCCCACCGTATTTCGTCCTACAGGCCAGTCCCTTACTTGTGCTGCTTCTCCCGCCCGCCACGTAGAGGAGGACTTCTGGGCAGGGAATACTTGTGTAAAATAATTGAATTGTATAAGCTTGTATATAACCATTTTGTTATGATTAAAATAAAAACATTAAGCCTCCAGGGAAAAGTTTCTTTAATATAATAAAAAATAAACTTTTCCCTGGAGGATTAATGTTCTTATTTTAATATTGATTCAAGGAATTATTCTATCGAATTTGTTATAATGTCAGAAATGTATTGACACAAATATCCCTGAGTTTGGGATATCGCGTTATAGGATGTTAATAATGATCCCAGTGCAATATCACTTTTGTACTATTTTTCATTTTATATCCTGTGTTTAATCAACCCAAAGAAAAATGATCAATAGATTTGGGATTTATTTCAAATAAAGTTAGTTTAATATGTTACGACCGTGTAGATCCATTGCAATACGCACGCAACTTTTCAGAGGTTGGGTTCACGTGTTCTTCAATAAGGAAGCCTATATCAGAACTTAGCAACAACCACACAGTGACTGAACTCAATGATTTTTATTTCTCAACTGCTATCTACACCGATTAAAAAGCAAACTAAAAAATGCTGAATCTATCTAAAAATGCAAATCATCAAAAATTCTTCTAAATTTACATCCGCCAACAAATATAAATCAAATATATAATTTTCATATATACAAAAAAATCAAATATTTGAAAATACCATACATAAATAAATCAAAATACAAATACCAAAATAAATGCAAATATTTACACTGGCTTTCAAAAAATATGTCGTTGATATTTTCCTTTTATTCACGCTACAAGATGCTAACTATCTCAACCCCCAGCCATAACCTATTTAATTTTTTTTTCAACGAAAATATAATTTGGCATTTCTCTCGAGGTTTTTCCGGAGTATTTCGATCTGGATACAATTCATTCAGGAAGTAATGCATAGCATACATCCCTCCCTCATTGAGTCTTCTGTAAACTGTTTGCCTTGATACCATGGTTCCTGTGGCCGAAGAGAGCTGAATTGTTAGCTGTCTGGCTGTCATTGTTTTGTTACGTTTGGCTGTTAACTTCAGATAACGTTCTTCTGATGAGGTTGTGATTCTCTGGCGACCTTGTCCTCTTCTGGAGAAGTCTCCTGTTTCTTGAAATTGTTTTTATAGATTCGAAACCACTTTTCTTGACGTTCCGAGCCATCTTACAACTTCTACTTGGGACTGGCCTGCCTCTATTCTACCCATGGCCCTCCACCTCAGTGAGTCTTCTAAACATCTATGACGTTCCATGGATAGATAAAACGGAAGAAATGTTTAACTAAAATTTTATAGCTAGATAAAAAGGCACGCAAGCGAACGCTTTAAAGAATGACCCGAATTTACATATTAGGTGAATCGCTAAAATTATTTTTATTGGGGCTAGCTGAACCGTGTGGTTGAATTTGCATACCGTATAATGATTTTTAGTTGTTTTCGTTATTATTACCACACACACACACACACATTATTTTTACCAAGGATTTAATGTTTGCTGCCTTAATTTTGGACACTAATGTCTTTTCAAGATGTCACCAAAAGAAAACCCAATTGAAAATTTTATTGTGTTTACCTAATTTACATATGATCAAACTAAATATGATGGACATAAGTTTGATATAACTTCATGAGGTGAAATTTCATTAATAGAAAATGTCAACAAATACAATTTGACGAATATATTGGAAATTGATTAATATTTCGAAGTTTCTAGCGGCGTCTTTAGTCTTTATATTCACTAATGGCGAGACATTGTGATTTAAAATTACCTTGAGCGGAAGTTAATTGCAAACCTCACATTTATTGACTCCTAACTCCATCTGTCGATCATTTTTGTATTTAATAATCATAGTGGTATTTATAACGATAGAAATATCGTTTTTATTGAAAGTCATAAACAATAAATGATAATAAAAATAACTATTTTTAGAGGTTTAATTAAAAAAAAAAAAGAATGACAGTGAAATAATACTGATGTATATCATAATATTAAAAATATAGGCTCCATTATTAGATTATTTGAATAAACTTTGGAATGACGATTAAAAATATTCAGAGAATAAATACAGAAATACCTACCAATCGCCAGCTACGACGGCCTGGCAATCAACATGTTTCACATATATCCTTCTTATTTGGAATATAGATTCAAATAATATCATAATTGAATTAAATAAATAGAAAGATATTCGATTAAAAATCTCCTAGATATTAATCAAACAAATGCTACAGGTTTCTGGAGATGTGTTTATTTATCTTTATTAAATGTGATCTCGAGTTTTCGGGCATCTCTGTCCTTCTAATGGAGTACATAGAAACACACACACACACACTCGAGCGTGCGGCCGCACTTTTGCGAGCTCCGCCGTTTTCGCCTCTGGAGTGCGTGTGGAAGGCGCTGACCATTGCAAATTTGGAACCAAAGGGAAGCCCAGGCTCTGCTGAACAAGTGTCTGAAAGGCCCAGCATCCTGTCACAAACAGGCGAGGAATTATCGCCAAAAGACGAAAAAATGAAGAATTCTAAAGATAATTCTTCTGAAATTCATAGAAATGCTAATTCGCCGGCAGGCGATGGGCATGCAAATCCGGCCGCCGCGCGTGGTGACGTCACGGCGCCGAAGACTGCTGCTTCGACCAGCGCAACTTCAGCCAGCCCGGCCTCGCTCAACTGGGCCGACAGCGAGATGGCGGAGGTGAACGACAACGAGGGCTTCATCGTCGTGAAGGGCAAAAAGAGGCGCCTCGGCTCAACTTCACCTGAGCACGCTGCAAGGCAGCCCAACAAGCCTGGAGAGCAGCGCAGCCCCCAGCAGCGGAAGCGGCCAACAGGGCCGAGAGCAGTGCCGCCTCAGGAGATCAAGGCGACACGCGCCAACATCGCCGACGCCAGGGCTAGGCAGGCCACCACCAACCACGAGAACTACATCTTCGTGGAGCTGTGCCCTGACATCCCGGACTACTCCTACCTCAAGGCAATTGGCAACCTGGTCGGAGGGCCCAAAAACATCACACAATTCAATAGGATGAACGGCCACTACATCGTGGGCCTCGCGAGCAAGAACCTTGCGAGCCGTCTGGTGGAGGAGGGCCTGAACATCGAGGGAACACTCCTCAAGGTCTTCCCCTTCCGCAAGAGGGCCGAGAGGATAATCGTGGCCAATCTCCCCGGCTTTGTAGAGGACGCCACCATCGTGCAGGCCCTGCGTAAATTTGGAAACATCACCTCCATCGCCCCCATCATGATCAAAATGGGGGAGTACGCCTTCAGCGACGGCCGCCGGGAGGCGTTCATCCTGCTCCACGAGGGCGTAAGGCTGGAGACGCTGCCCACCCGACTAACCATCCACTCCAAGGGAGACACCCTGTCGGCCTTCCTCTCCTTTGGAATCAAGTGTTCCAAATGCGGTAAACAGGGCCACCGCAGAGCCAACTGCCCAGCGCTCGCCAGGCAAGGGAACGGCAACCCCAGGCAAGCAGCGTCTCCCACCGACGCAAGGCCTCCCCCTCCTCCTCCTCCTCAGCAGCCAAGGAAGCCGGCACCGGCGCCCACAACACCGGCGTCCCCTGTCCAACCGGCGAAGACTTCAACCGAGGCTCAGGCGATCCCCTCGGCACACCAGCCTGCCGAACAGATGGATGTCACCCACCCCGCCCCTGCTGCCCACCCTGCTTCCCTGGCTGCCCCGCGGCCCCCCGAGCCACGCATCTCTCCGCTCGACCACGAGATGTCGGTGGAGGGGCTGACCTCAACTCCATCCACGCCTGCCCGGGGAGAATCCGCACTCAAACAGCTGCTGAAGCACATCGAGGAGACCCCCACCCTTTCCATCGACTGTCACAAGCTGCCCGGCCTTAACTGCAAGGACGCACAGCAGCTCCTCACCTCTGAGACCACCATGAAGAGGCTAGCGCCCACGCTGACAGAAGAACAGGTCGCCACCCTCGACAAGTTGCACGAAACCTTCAAGGCCTCGTGCCCAGACTCCAACTCCACCATCCGCAAGACCCTCCAGAAGACCAGGAAGGTCCGGCGAGATCTACAGCGCCAATGAACCACCGCGTCGCCACCATCAACGCGCGAGGGCTCGCCACTCGGGGGAGGAGCCTTGCCCTTTGTCATCTCCTCAAACAACATCACGTGGACATCGCGTTTGTCCAGGAGACAAACGCATTTCATCTGGGCAGCGGCCAAGACCTCTGTTATATTGGCCCATCCCGTAGCCATCTCGGGATCCGGACTCGCCTGCGTCTTCGGACCAGGCGTCGCCGTGCTACGACAGCGTATCCTGTGGCCGGGCCACATCGCCTTGGCAACAATAGATGTCCACGGCGAGGAGATGACGGCCATCGCCGTTCATCTGGCACATGAACCCCGGGAGCGAAACCGGCAACTGGAGCTCCTGGCGGCGACAGCGGCAGAGGAGGAGGAGGGGGCCTGCTGAATCATCGGCGATTTTAATATCAGGGATCGGGGGCCCTCATCATCATCATCGTCAGATGCCCTCGCCGCTCTTCTGGACCTGGCCGCGCTGGTCGACGTGGCCACCCAGTTCGACCCCGCCCACCTGCCCACCAGAGTCTCCATGCACGGCGACCAAGTCGAATCGAACCGCCTGGACCGGATACTCGTCCCTGCTGGAGTCCTGGATCGCGTGTCCATCTACGCGACCAGCCACTACCACCTCTCGGACCACCGCCTCGTGCTGCTCCAGGTGGGCCCGCCCACCACCGCCGTCTCCTCCCCCACCCAGCCTCGCTTGGCCGCGATGCTCCGCTCGGGCCTTGCTCTCGAACATCTGGCTGGCTACACCGATCCAGCTGCGGGAGCTGCCTTCATCGCCAGCAGCGCGCCCACCACCACCTGCGAGCTGAGTGAGGAGGACCCGCTCCACTGGCCGGACATCAGCCCCAGCGAGATCGCCAACGCCATCGAGCACCTCCCTCGCGGAAAGGCCCCCCGGCTGGGACGGCTTGCCGTGCGAACTCCTCGTCGCCTTCAACGAGGACTTCTTCGCGGAAGCTCTGGCCCGGGTGTTCGCGGCTTCACGGCTCCGCGGTGCACTACCTCCGTCGACGCGGCGCTGCTCCATCTGCCTCGTGCCCAAGGCCCGCGGAGGTCGCGGCCTTGACGGCTACAGGCCCGTCGCGCTGTCCTCGGCCGACTACAGGGTCCTGGCCGCCATCCTTCACTGGCGCCTCAAGCCCCACCTGCGGACCCTTGTGCCGGAATGCCAGACTTACGCCGTCCCCGGGAGGTCCCCGACCTGGAACATCGCTAAGGTGACGGATGCTGTTGAGGAGGCAACCGCCATGGGCTCGCCGCTGGCCGTCATGGGCGTCGACTTGGAGTCCGCCTTCGATTCCCTGGACCGCGGCTTCCTGGAGTCCCTGATGACGTCCCTCCACCTCCCGCCGGCCTTCATGGGCTGGATTAACATCTTGTACGCCGGGGCGGACGCAACGATCCGGGCTGGAGGCTTTCACACCACCGCCTTCCCCCTCCTCAACGGCCTAAGACAGGGCTGCGCCGTGAGTGCCGCCCTCTTTAGCATCGCTACGGGGCCGCTGCTTCGTCGCCTGGAGTTGACCCTCGGCGTGGGCAACGTCATCGCCTACGCCGACGACATCGTCCTCCTTTTCCATCGCGACGAAGAATTCGAGCGGGTGGCGACCGTCCTCGAAGACTTCAAGCGGGCCTCCGGTATCGCCGTCAACCTCGGGAAGAGCGCGGGCCTTTGGTGCGGAGCCTGGCGCAACCGCGGCGACTCCCCTCTCGGCGCCTCCTGGTCGACCACCTCCATCAGGGTCCTCGGGCTCGACATCGCCCCCAGAAGCTCCGTAGCCCATCAGGAGCAGCATCTTCTCGCCCTCCTGGAGTCCGCCTGCCGCAGATGGACGCCCTTCACCCGCGGCCTATCCCTCGTCGGACGAGCTAGAGCGGCGAACTCGCTGGTGGGCTCCACCATCCAGCATCACCTGCACGGGTACCTGCCATCACCCCCGACCATCGCCAAGCTGCAGGCCAGACTAGCGAGGTTCGTCTGGGGGCCCGAGCACACGGCGTGGCTTCCCGCCGCCGTCATGGCGAGGCCCGTAGCCATCGGAGGCCTCGGCCTCCTCGACCTGGCAACCCAACTCCAGCTCGCCTGCCTCAAGGGTGTGCAGGTCGCGCTCCGCGGAGGCAGGAACGGCTTCGACTGGCTGGTCGCCAGCGGCAGCGAGGCCTGGATCCGCCCTCCACCAGACGGCACGCGTCTCCAGCCCCGCCGTCTCCGGTTGCTGAAGCTGTGGGAGGAGGCCTCCAAGATCCTGAGCCTCAATCACCGGGCGGTCCCCGCATCCCTGCTGCTGGACATCCCAATCATCGGTGGCTGCCGGTTCCTTCGCCCTCCCGACCTCCTGGCCCCTGCCCGCTGGCGCGGAGCCCGAGTCCGGGACCTTCTCGCGGAGGGCCACCTCACCGCCCGACCTACGCGCTCGGCCCTGGCTGACGCCGCGGCCCTGGGCGCCTTCTGTCGGAGGCTGACCTCCGAGAACGCCGTGGGCTTCGGGGCGGAGTCTGCACCCTCATCTAGCTCTTTAGCTGCGGCCGTGGTGCTGCGAGGGACGGCTACGCCGTTCCTCAACGGCCTCACGACCCGCTCGGCCCGACGGGCCCTGGATCGCCCGCGCCTCGCCGCCACGCCCATCTCAAGGTTTACCTCGAGATGGTCGCCCACCATCGGTCCACCACCATCCAGGATCGACTGGGCCTCGCTGCGGCGCTGCGCCCACTCGGGCCACGAGGCTGACGCGGCCCTCAAGTTGGCCCTCCACGCCCTGCCCCATCCGGCCCATCCTGCCTCGGTCGGCCCCTCCTGTCCTGCCTGCGGGTCCATCGACCGCTCCCTCGGCCACCGTTACTGGTGCTGCCGCTCCATCAGGCCTCTCATCAGAGAGGCCTTCAACATCATAGGGCGGCCCCCTGACCTGCAGGCTTGGATCTTCGGCGGGTCCGGCCTTGAGGACGACGCCCTTTCCATCCTGGCGTCGGCAAAGTTGCGAATTTATCGTTACTTTGTCCAGGTTGGGCTCGGAGAAGCGGTGGAGGACCCGCTCATCGCCTGGTCCAGGACCCTCCAGCGTCGAGGTTTCCTATCTTCACCCCCCTTGTAAAATATATGTAATATATATGTAAATCTTTCATTCATTCTTTTTGTAATTTTTTTTTTCTTTTTCTTCTCTTTCGCTCTCTCTTTGATTGATTGATGTAATATTGTCTAAGATGACAATACATATTTTTTAATTGTCAATTGTCACACACACACACACACACACACAAAAGCCTTTATTAAGACACACTGGTCTTATAGAGGATTCTCCCCGAGATTACAAGAGAGATAGGCCTGTGAAAGTGGGGAATATACAGAAAAAGAAAAAGAAAGATTATGTAAGTATGATGTATACATACACATACATATATACAACATAACAACAAAAGCCCCCATTAAGACCCAAAGTTTTAAAAAAGACTCGACTGCAGGATCCAAGAAGCAAAGTAAGAAAGAGATAAAGAAATGAATTTTAAAAATAATATATATATATGTGGTAATGTAGTAGTAGTTTATGCTGTTGGGGGGGGGGGGATGAATGCAGTGTGGCATGTTGGCCTGAAGCAGTCGTGGTTGTTGAGCGACAGGATCCAGAGGCAAAAACCCGTGAGGAAATAGATCGGGGAGGAAAGATGGAAGGTCCCAGAACAACCCCTAGAACAACTGGCGTCGAGGCCACCTCGGTGAGAACTGAACTTTGATCATCCCGTCTAGCCGCTTATAAGCCGCCTTAAGTAAGATAAGTCCCCTAGGGGAGATAATGAAGTCGTGATACTTGTTTACCAAGGGGGTTGTTTGTTAACCTCGCTATCTTCCCTCTTTCCTTGTACTCCCACACAGGCCATTTTATTTTACATATTTCTAAATATTATGACAGATGTCCCCCCTTTCAAAGAAGAATTTGTGCAGGAAATTCTTTGAGGGTGGGAAATAATTTGGCTATGTACAAATTAATTTTATGTGTAGGTTAATATGGTACAGAGTGTAGGTATGGACAATCATAGCTATGTACAATATGGATACGTGAATGAGGAGGTGAAGAGAATGGAAAGGTGGAAAGTAAGAGAGCTGTAAAGTAAGTGGTTCAACATTCTAAAATGAACAAAGGAAGCCATTAGAAAGAGGCTGGAGCAAATAGTCATCTCTGCAGTATTCGTCAACAAAACGTATTGAGACATTTTACAGAGATACTTTAGAATGAAGGAGATTGATTAGGCAGACAACTTATGTGCGGTTCTCTTGATGACACTAAAATTAATAAATTTAACAAATAATGGACATGCACGTACGTGAAAAAAACCTTCGGGGTCGAGTGAGAAAAAAAAGTGGACCTTTGCGGTCAATTGACAAAAAATAAGACCTCTGAGGTCGAATGATTGAAAAAAAAAAGCCTTGACTTTCAGAACCTAAGTTTCAATGTAGGAATAGATACACTGCAGAAAGACTGAGAGGTTCAGCGAAAATTTGGTCATTGGTTCATAAAAACATAGGTTGATGTACGAAAAATTAAAGAACAAGAGTTTTTTTTTTTTTTTTTTTCAAGAGCGATGGTGTAAGATAAGAAAAATTTTCGAGAGAACATGTTATTGAGAATAAAATAAGGCATTGTAAGCTTGAAAGCTTGTGGCATATTATGGTTTTAAAATTGATATGAGATAAGTTATTTAGAGCATGAACTGTGCTAAAAGTGGGCTAACATGGATGAAATCACAATAAAGTTAAACACTCACTGTTGATGGGCTTCTGTTGGACTTCGAAGCTGGGTTGTGTTGAAGACTTGGTTCATGTTGGAAAGTCCCGATGGGGAATGTGGTTGCCGTACATGGCGTGTAGACGAGTCCGCGGGACGTAGGCGGCTTGATCCGCTCGTGGTGGCGTAGACTGGCAGGGGACGGCGTTGTTGGAAGAAATTATTCCAGTGGGGTTTTCCATTACTCTACTACAGTCGGAATGCTCGCAGTCACCAAAGCTCTCGTAGCACTTCTCTTCACTGAGACTGGGGCTGTCTCGCTTGTCCGGCGTGCTAGAGTCACTAAGGGCTGTGTCCTCTAACAGTTGGCGGTTGTCATGTTGAGGGTTCTTGGACATCTCATCTTCCACAATCAGCTCATGTGGATCAGGGGTAGTGGGATCTTGGGGAGTATGTGCAATTGAGACTTGGGAAGTCTGTTCAATTCGAACTTGGGAAGTCTGTGCAATTTGTACTTGGGAAGTCTGTTCAATTGGGACTTGGGAAGTCTGTGCAATTTGTACTTGGGAAGTCTGTTTATTTGGGACTTGGAAAGTCTGTTCAATTGGGACTTGGGAAGTCTGTGCAATTGGGACTTGGGAAGTCTGTACAATTTGTACTTGGGAAGTCTGTTCAATTGGGACTTGGGAAGGTGCGACGTGATAAATTTGGGACGTGGCTATTGGTTTTGTGATAGCTTGCTTGATGGGATGGATTTGCGCATCCCGGAGAGAAGACCTCCGTTCAGGAGTCTGTACCTGGTGAAGGAGAGTATTGTCGGCGGCGAATGGTTGTTTACGACATTGTTTGTTGCAATGATTCTGGCCACAGTAACGGCAAGGATATGGTGGGGTCTTGTCCACGGTGGTGGAAGGTGCTCTGCTCTGGCGCGGTGATCGTTGTTGGGCAGCTTTAGTGCTGGTGTTATCCCCTTCGTAGGTCAGCTGTTGGGCTAAGCATAACCATTCTTCTGGTCCCGAGGGTTGTGCCATCTTTAAAAGGTTGCCATAGTTACGTGGCACACCGTTGGATAGTGCTTGCACGATGGCACTCTTAGGGAGGTTGATCGCCAATCCTATTCGGACCTTGTTCTTGTAGTAGGTCTCGATCTCGGCCATCGATGTGCATTTAAGTTCATAGAACTCTTGAAGAGTGAAGCTAGGGCGTCGGGGATAGACGGCGCAGAGTGACTCCTTGACCTCTTCATAAGTCTTATTGAGTAGAGCTAAGTCTTGTGCAATTTTGCGAGGTTCGCCTCTGAGTGATGATAGAGCCTTTCGAGCTTGGCGTGCTGACTCTAAGTTGTGGAAGTTCGGCTGAGACTCAAGTTGTGAGAAGAAGTGTGCGGCAGGTTCATCTCCGTCGTAGGTGATTGCTTCTTCAGACTCACGGTTTAAAAGTTGGTCGAGACAGAGGGTGAGAATTCGAAGGGAAGCGGCTACAGTAGCGTCGGTCGTTGGTTCTTGTGGAACTTGGTTGTGGGTTTGTTCGATCATCGTGGTATTGCTTCTTGTTTTATTCATACTCTGGTATATGAGGGATTTGTTTCCCGGTCAGGTCTTATCCTGTCGACTTTCGATGTGGTAATGTAGTAGTAGTTTATGCTGTTGGATGAATGCAGTGTGGCATGTTGGCTAGAAGCAGTCGTGGTTGTTGAGCGACGGGTGGTAAGGACACACAGGAGACAGGATCCAGAGGCAAAAACCCGTGAGGAAATAGATCGGGGAGGAAAGATAGAAGGTCCCAGAACAACCCCTAGAACAACTGGCGTCGAGGCCACCTCGGTGAGAACTGAACTTTGATCATCCCGTCTAGCCGCTTATAAGCCGCCTTAAGTAAGATAAGTCCCCTAGGGGAGATAATGAAGTCGTGATACTTGTTTACCAAGGGGGTTGTTTGTTAACCTCGCTATCTTCCCTCTTTCCTTGTACTCCCACACAGGCCATTTTATTTTACATATATATATACATTCACTCAATTCAAGGTAACAGTAACGATGCCTTTTTATTCGCTGCCTTGTAAAATCCACATAGATCCAGTGAAAACTTTCTGAGTACATAGTAACATATGTTTCTATGTACTCCGGTAGAAGGACAGAGATGCCTGAAAGCTTGAGATTATGTTTTATAAAGATAAAAGAAACTTTTTTTTTTTGCTTATCCCTAGTACACGTGGTACAGGCCATGATAATCATGGTGGGTAGTTAGCGACTGCTTTTTTACTGTAAGCGCACCACATGTCTACACATGTGAAAAGCAGTTCGACTTTGCACTTACAAATGTGCCAGAGCCTCGTTTGGTTACTTGCACTCGCTGGTGGGGTTGGACCTTTGCAAGAATCGGGTGGCCATTGGAGCATTTTTCTTTATTTTTTTTTTAAACAGAAAAAAGTGTCCAATGCGGGATTCGAACCCGGGTCGTAGTGGTCGAAAACTAAACAGTTTAACCAGCCTTCCACCGACCCCCCTTTCCAGAAACCTGTAGCATTTGTTTTATAAAAATATTTGCAGAATTTCTGAAAAAAAGAAACTACGCAAATATTTTTAAATTTACATATTTTATTTTTATAGTTAATCTACCCTTTTTTTTCACCTTGATTGCTATTCTAACGTCTTACTGTATTATAAATAAATAACTTTTCTTAATTGTGATTCTTCAACCGTCAACACATAAATTATATTGTCACGTGGAAAATTAGGGAAGACAAAAACTTCAGGATGAGACAGCAATTTATTTAAGTCGAGAACAAACTATGAAGGATAAACAAAAGATAAGGAATGAGGGAAGTTTACAGAGTAGCAAAATATAAACATAAAAAACGATACTCTGTTAATACTAGTGTAAAATAATAAATACTTCGCTACAAAATATATTATTTGAAAGAAGGCATTACCCATTTTAAAAATATAAATATTTTCTGAAATGTTATAATAATTATTTATGTGCCATATAACAATAAAAATGAACGCTATCCCAATAGTAATTGCACATTGTAATCTTCAGCTTTTAATATAAAAAAGAGGTTTAATTTTGAACCTGAATAGAAAATACTTCATAGAGCATTGTTCTATTGTTTTTATCTGTAGTATCAATTCCTTAAAAACAAAGGCAACAATGAGTCTAACATTATTTATAAATAATAAAAAAAGATAAACCTATAATTTAAGATATTTGTGAATCATTCTTCCCTTATATATCTTTCCTTAATATTTTACGATAAATTGAATATTAAAAATTATTTAGAAATGTGCACTTATAATGACATGATTCTCAAGACTATAGAATCGACAATAATTTGATAGTAACAGATCCAAATATTTTTATTTCCATTAAAGAAATGTATATTAAATATAATACCTTTTGTAGGTATATTCTAAATTATATAGCAACAAATATCTTTCAAGAAACTGATAATTTATATTATGTTAATTGTACATATTGGCAGACACTTCTTTCTTTTTTACACAGCTTTTTTAAAATCATTTTTTCTCTATTTCTAATTGTTAATATCATATATATGAGAGACTATCCTATTCACGACTTTTATTATTATATATATGTATGTATAGACAAATGTAACAGCATAAATATATGACAGCGCAAGTGTCCCTAGGGGGACATAGCGCTTTAAATTTAAATGAATAAATGACATGAGAATTTCCTTCATTTAAATTTAATATTGAAACAAAGATAGAACCTGTATGTTGTTTTAGGTTGGAATGACCGAATAACCAGTTTATATAGCTTATGCCTGTTTGTAGATAATTAACACATACAGATAAAGTATACAATCAGTATATATAAAACAGTTAGCATCCTAACAGCGTTTATATTGTCACGTCGTACCCAGACGCTATTCGTGTACTTTGTCTAATCAATATGCCACAAAGATACACATGTGAGTTCGAAGGGATTGCAGCTAAAGTTAGCGCTTTATTGTATCTCAACAGAAGGAATACAACAGTGGGACTTGCCTTCTACCTCCCCGTCAGAAGAATCCTTGGCGCCGTGGACGTCCTCTTGTGAAGCGTTTCGCTCCACACTATACACATGCAGCCTGGACTACACCGCCTTGTAGGTCGCTCCGATGTCAGTCTCTCCTGGCACCGCCTTGTAGGATCATCCACACGCCCGGAGGCAAGTCGCCACGTCTTCTCTTCACCGCAGATGTAACCAGACTCTGTCCTCCCCCACATGGCAGCGGGGGCCGCTAGAGTCCACCCCTCTTTCCCCAACTTTACTCTAGTATCGTGGCCTTGTCATCCATGTTACAATGTTTCTATGTACTCCTGTAGAAGGTCAGAGATACCCGAAAGTTCAAGAATATGTTTAATAAAGATAAAAGAAACTCATCTCTAGAGATCTATGACATTTGTTTGATTGGTATCTGAGAGATTTAAATCAATTGACATAGTTTAATAATAAAATATTGAAAAATAAATAAAGGCATCTCCTTATCATGCAACTGAAAGTTGCTGATGGCTGGCGCTTTCAGTTGCACGATAAGGATATGCCTTTTTCTTAATTTATGCACCTTATTCCAGTACAATATCACATTTTCACCATTTTATTTTTTAATATTCAAAGTTTTAAAATATAAAATACAGTTAAAATTTAATACATTTAACCTTTTTTGATATTCTATATACAGTTACGAGCGTCATGCGTCATCTCTATCACCGTTTGCTTTTTTTTTTTTGGAATGGCGCTCTCCTATTGGTTGGCTACGATGGCACCGCCACTACGCGAGACACTTCGTTTTTGACTTTGCCCCCCCCACTCGCTCTTTGGTTTTTGTAACAATTGTGTTGGAGCGGGTCGCTCCTTAAATAAATGCATATATTAGTTAATAACTAAATGGAATCCTCTCTTTCTTTTTCCCAGTAAGAGAGGCCTACGGAAGCCAACAGTACATAGACAGATAAAGCACATAGGCTATAGTTATTAACTAATATATGCATTTATATAAGGGGCCAATTTATAATTGTAACAAATAGTATTTGAAACAAAACATTCAATCGGGTAAAACACGGGCGATGCCCGGGTCATTCGGCTAGTATTTTATATTTTTGATGAAAAAGTAAACAAACTCGTTTTTAAACTTGAAATCTTGGTGATAAAGAGAAAGAGATAAAAAATTCCATGACAATTTAAAATAAATTATTGACTATTAGTTATTAGAGTTAAATAGAAAAAGAGAAAATAAATAAAAATGCTAATGTATAGATATATTGTCATGTGGAAAATTAGGAAAAACAAACTTCAAGATGACACAGCAATTTATTCAAGGCAAATACAATTGAAAAGTTATAAAATACTAGAAAGGCAATGAGGCAGGGTTATAGAAAATAGAAAAATATGAACATAGAAATTAATAATTTGCTCACAGAATAAAAAATATTTCTCTACATAGCTACTTCCCTATGGCAGCTATGACTCACAGTTTGCAAATCCTTTTGCTACTGACATGTATCTGACGTGTTTCTTCCAAGTATTCCCTCGGAGTCTTGGAACCTTTTTCTTAGTAGCATTGCGTCTTTTTTCTTGCGGCGTGAAAAAAAGCTTTGTCCTCGTATCGTCTATAGGGACATAGTCATATTGTAGGGTATTTTTGGCTTTGACACGGCGGTGTAATCCTGGATCCATTAGCTGAAAATGTAGATCACAGCACCCATGGCCTCAAGGTCTTATCAGCATCTTCAGTTTGTCTTCCCTAATATACCCGGCATCTCCATCAAAATGTCACATAGAAAATTAGGAAAGACGAAAATCAGTATAACACAGCAATTTATTCAAGGAAGGCAAAAAAAAAAAAAAAAAAACAGAAAAACAAATAAGAATTTATAAAATATTAGAGATGCAATGAGGCAAGTTCACAGAGTAGGAAAATATAAATATAAAAATTAATATTCTGTTAACAAAATAATAAATACTTCCACTATCTACAGGGGTAACTCACACCAAAGGAAGTTCCTGGAGGCCATAGCATCAATGAAGGACCCAGCTAGTGTGAATAGATATGAAGAAATCCCTAACCTTATGTGTCTCTTTTAACTTATTTTTTTTTTCTAATAATCGCAGTCAACTTGATTTGTTTCTATTTTTTTTTCCTTATATTTTGTTTCAAAATACATTATATAAAATACTAAATTACTAATTTTACAAAAGCCTTTAATTTTCATAATTTTTAAAATTTTATTATTATTATTTTCAATTTTAATTTTTAATGTATTAATATCATTAATTATTTTTTGACCAATGACAAAGTTGTTTTCATGTGATCTACAAGAATTTGTAAATTAAGTTTACCGCGCAATAAATTAATAAAGAGGGGGCAATCTCTCGAAATATTTTAAGAAAAAAAAATTTTTTCTTTACAGATCCAAGTATGCCCTTTTATATAAAAATGAATAATATTTTGCGCTACATAATATAATAAGGTGATGATAGATATTAAAAGTTTTCTTCATCACGGGAGGCTTCCCACCTTGATAGAGTTCTTCTACAGGACCCCTCAGTTCTACATTGAAAAAATACCTATAGAGGGATCCTTTGGCAGTCATCAGGACGACCAGGGCGTTCTCATCCAGGCCTCGACCGAAGACTCAACTCTGCAGGTCAGGGGACCGCTGGATGATGGCCTCCCGAATGAGAGGCCTGATGGAGAGGCAGGACTAGAACCGGTGGACTAGCAACAGGTCGTTAGACCCACAGGCGACCACAATTATTTTTACACATATATATTAAAATATCTTTAAAACGAATCGGGGATATAGCAAACCTTCCCTTATAACGAACTCAATTAATTCCTATTTTATAATAGAGTGAACTATGGCTATAA
>CP092868.1:58851018-59028141 GCA_030710605.1 Cordylochernes scorpioides
TCCTGACGAAGACAAAAGATATTTGTCGAAACGTTGAGAAAAATAAAAAAACTCTATCTGGCTGAAGTGTCTATTTTTCATAGAAACATTCACCAGATACGTTGAAAAAAAGCTATAGGAAGAATTGAGTTGAAGAAAATTCAGAGGATCAGAAAGTTTTCAAATTAGTGAAATGAAAACTATCGCATATTTATTGGCAAGTTAAAACAGCATTGTGTGAGTCAAGGCAAGTTTGTCTAAGTGTTTAATTTATTGAAAATAAAGATACTTCGGCCAGTTATTCTTTTTATTACCTCGACAAAAAGCTTTTGCCCTCGTCAGGAGCAAACAAAAATTAAAACATTTGGCAAGGCGTTAAAATCATTTTAAGAGAGTGATTTTAACGCCTTGCCAAATGTTTTAATTTTCTTTGCTCCTGACAAGGACAAAAGCTTTTTGTTGAAACGTCGAGGTAATAAAAAGATTTACTGGCCGAAATATCTTTATTTTCAAGAAATATGAATGCCTGCCAGGCAGCCTCTGTCTTTACGATAAGTGTTTAATGTTCAAATGGCACTACACAGATAAAGAGGCATGCTGACTAGAATTAGTTATTTGCTGATTTCATATGCGAGAAAAAGAAATCCATTTAAATATGTAATTTTAAAGTACCTAGAGTTGTTGATGTATTGCCCCATCGAGCTGATCTAGTAGGCATATATTTTCAAGAATAATAAGTTGCTTGAAATGTGTGACCTGCACTTTTAAAACCTTATATCACATCAAACATGTTAAAAATCATTGTTTGTTACACTTCAACCATTTTAATGAACACCTTCACTTGAAAACACCCTTTTGACACATTGATGAGTATATAATTTCTGAAGATTTTATTAATATATTTATATGTAGCATGAATAAAATAAAATCATGTATCATATACAATGTATTACTTTCAGTTTCTTATATGATTCAATAGCACCCTTCTCTCAATCTGATTCATATATCCTCAAAGTTAATCTAAAACATTTTTATGGATTTTTTACCATGTTTTGAATCATAATAATTTTACATTTAGCAAAAATATTTTTTAAACTTAATTCTATTGACGTTATGTGGCGCTAAGTTTGTTGTTGACACACATTAATATTAAAAAACGAAATAAAAAATAAAAGATAAAAAGATCAGGTGTTGAAATCAATATAAAAAATGGCATATCCTGACCAGGAGCACATGTGCTTTACAGAAGGCAGAGCGCCATCTGGTGGAACAGAAATCAACTAAACATTGATTTAGCCTGTTCCCTGATATTTGGCCAACCCAATTTCTTGATAAATCAAGAAAAGCCATCCACGAACGCGTTTCGCGCTTTTTGGCGCTCGTCAGCGTGGAGTAGGCTGAACCATTGAGACCAAAAAAGATTTTTTGATCCCAATGGCCTCCTGAAAAACCAAGAAATGGGTATTTAAGGCCAAACTTGCGTAAATACGCTTAGCACATTAAAAAACGAAATAAAAAATAAAAGATAAGAAGATCAGGTGTTGAAATCAATATAAAAAATGGCATATCCTGACCAGGAGCACATGTGCTTTACAGAAGGCAGAGCGCCATCTGGTGGAACAGAAATCAACTAAACATTGATTTAGCCTGGGTTGGCCAAATATCAGGGAACAGGCTAAATCAATGTTTAGTTGATTTCTGTTCCACCAGATGGCGCTCTGCCTTCTGTAAAGCACATGTGCTCCTGGTCAGGATATGCCATTTTTTATATTGATTTCAACACCTGATCTTTTTATCTTTTATTTTTTATTTCGTTTTTTAATGTGCTAAGCGTATTTACGCAAGTTTGGCCTTAAATACCCATTTCTTGGTTTTTCAGGAGGCCATTGGGATCAAAAAATCTTTTTTGGTCTCAATGGTTCAGCCTACTCCACGCTGACGAGCGCCAAAAAGCGCGAAACGCGTTCGTGGATGGCTTTTCTTGATTTATCAAGAAATTGGGTTGGCCAAATATCAGGGAACAGGCTAAATCAATGTTTAGTTGATTTCTGTTCCACCAGATGGCGCTCTGCCTTCTGTAAAGCACATGTGCTCCTGGTCAGGATATGCCATTTTTTATATTGATTTCAACACCTGATCTTTTTATCTTTTATTTTTTATTTCGTTTTTTAATGTGCTAAGCGTATTTACGCAAGTTTGGCCTTAAATACCCATTTCTTGGTTTTTCAGGAGGCCATTGGGATCAAAAAATCTTTTTTGGTCTCAATGGTTCAGCCTACTCCACGCTGACGAGCGCCAAAAAGCGCGAAACGCGTTCGTGGATGGCTTTTCTTGATTTATCAAGAAATTGGGTTGGCCAAATATCAGGGAACAGGCTAAATCAATGTTTAGTTGATTTCTGTTCCACCAGATGGCGCTCTGCCTTCTGTAAAGCACATGTGCTCCTGGTCAGGATATGCCATTTTTTATATTGATTTCAACACCTGATCTTTTTATCTTTTATTTTTTATTTCGTTTTTTAATGTGCTAAGCGTATTTACGCAAGTTTGGCCTTAAATACCCATTTCTTGGTTTTTCAGGAGGCCATTGGGATCAAAAAATCTTTTTTGGTCTCAATGGTTCAGCCTACTCCACGCTGACGAGCGCCAAAAAGCGCGAAACGCGTTCGTGGATGGCTTTTCTTGATTTATCAAGAAATTGGGTTGGCCAAATATCAGGGAACAGGCTAAATCAATGTTTAGTTGATTTCTGTTCCACCAGATGGCGCTCTGCCTTCTGTAAAGCACATGTGCTCCTGGTCAGGATATGCCATTTTTTATACACATTAATATGTTATAATACATTGATAAAGGTTGGCGTTCAGCCAACTGAAATATTGGTAAAATAAATGATTTTTTGATCTAATATATGTATTTTTAATTAAATATATATATATATATGTCACAATTTATAAACGTTATCCTATGCATCACTTAGCTCTAAACTGCTAAACATCCTATTTCAACCACTATTTTACCTGTTTGTAAATAATTTAAATGTGTTCCCACCTTATAAAAAAAACTTTTATATCTCCAATTTATTGTAAACTATCTAACCTTTACAATCTGTAACAAATAAATGAACAAAGGTTAAAATAAAATTCGGCCCTAGGTCAAAGACAAGAAGAGTTTTTTTTTTCACTTATCCTTTTAGTCTAAATTAGACAAGATCTTGGAGGTCGTGCTCGTAAAGAAGCTCAAGAACTCTTCTTGGTTCTCTGTACAGGGATCTTTTGTCCTTTCTAATGCAATAAAGACAAGAAATAAGTCGGTTAAATAATCTGGGTGAGAAATACGGGATTCACAACCAAAATAGATATTTTCCCCATCCAATTTTCAATTATGTATCACCATCTGATTGATCAAAGTCATCAGATCAGTCCAGGAAGATGGTTCACGCTCAACGCAAACAGTAGATAGTTAACAGAGAGAACGGACGGATCAGCTGATAAAAAGGACACATAGTTGAGTCCCGACTTCACGCCAGTGAGCTCCCCATCTTCTTCAGAAATTTTCAACAAATTCCATCAAACTTTATGCACATCTGAATTTACCGATGGTTTAAGAACCACCTCGGGTTGCTGATAAAGCCACAACACTAGTTTTGGCAAACTGAGAAGTGTCCTCCTAGAGACCATGGTTTTGGGAAAATGGTCCTTGTCAGCCTAGGGCGGACTTTATTCCATGAGATCCACACGGGATCAAATGGAATCTTCAGAATATGCCAAATAGGTTTTTAGCTGGCAAAGTTGCTGGGACAAATCTTTGGCCAAATTGCCGGGAGGTAATTTATATAAAAAAAATCATAGAGCGCATATGTATATAGGCACCAAAAAAGGCACTTCTTCTTTCGATATAAATATTGTATATTTTAAACTGTATGACACTTTTAGTATATGTCACATCTCTTCCAATTAGTTAGAGCCGATACCTTATAATATCCTACCCTTCTATTAAAATGTACACTGTTTCTATTTAATACCACCCCATATTTTGTAAATAAACTATTTGTATTTAAACCCCTACTTGTATGTAAATCTAAAAATGTTGACGTCAAAATAAAGATCCAAATAGTTTTCGGTCAGCTGGTGGCAGGGACAGAGGGGAGGAAAAGGCAACGCCCAGCCCATGTGGGGTCCCGAGGGACATTCTTATAGATGACCCCCCTGTAAACAGGACAGGTTTTGGCAGGGGGTCAGCAGATGGTTCTAGAGTGTGTCGATCGACAGACACACTCGCTCTCCATGTCTCGGGGATAAGCATCCAAGTTTGTGTCATGGCCTCTACCTCTGTCCCGTGGGCTGTTCCCGATCACTCTCGCTGTTAACATCTAGCCCTGCCTCTGCTTCTTGTTGTCCGCGTGTGGGAAGAACATCAACATTCGCCTCACGTACACGACTGCCAGCTTATCCATTCGTCGGCACATTTGCAACAATATTACATATATATATATATTATAAAACCTTTATATATATATATATATATATATATATATATATATATATATATATATATATATATATGGTAACCGAGAGGGGTCAAACCTGTAGTAACCGAGATGGACAGTCAAGGTCTGAAGAATTTTCCAGTACATCTCTGCACCTTGGATGACCTTTAACAGTTCTCACAGAGTACAGACAGTCGTGGTCGAGGTGAATAGGAAGACTTGGGATTTTCCAAACAGAAAACGAAGGGACACAGTTGTACTAGAAAAGTTCCGTGAACAGATAGATTCGAGCTAGGAACAAGATGGAGATGTTTAAGAAGAGTTTTTACTGTTCTAAGGCGGAATTGTGGATAAGTTGGACCGGCGACATACGATCCCGCGGACTGTGAGGAAGTACTGGGTGTCAGCGGATGCAATAGGGACGTGGATCAGAATAGATGACATTGTACACTCTTAACGACTTCCTGGCAACTCTCTAACATCTTTAGGCCTCGTTCTTAGACGTTGTTAGACTTCTTATATTCCAATCTCTTCTATAGATAAACTTTTAATCTATTACAGAGTTTCATTTTATTATTCTCAGTTTGTACAAAGTACATTACATATGGTGAGGTAATAAAACATGTCAATCATGCGTATAATTATTTACATAGGTGTTTCTAATACAACACAACAATCTTGTATATTATACAATATGGGGTTGTTGATTTAAATTACCATATATATTTAGGGTGATCCAAAAGTCTTGCACAACTTTGGAAATTAATAATTCCGCGAATATTTGCGCTAGAGCAATGCGGTAAACAACATTGTGTTAAGGATGCAATGCGAGTATTTAGGGCAAATAATGAAAAATTCGAAATTGATTTTAGTTACAATTCTATTCGCTAGATGGTGCTCTACCAGAATCAGAGATTAAGCGGCCTAATTGTTTGATAAATTTAAAAATATAACTGATCGACACGTATTTTTCCTCTTTGAATACCTGGAAAGAAGCCTAATATTATCGAATGATAAATTAATAAAACACCATTTCGCCAAAAGAAGAAGAATTGGATGACGATTATTAAATGCCATCCGAGATATGTAAAATAGGTCAATGTAAATTAAAACATGTAGCAAATAAATTTGATATTTTAGATACGGTTTGCTGTAATACTCTCAGCGATTTAAATTTAAATTTAAAAATATAATAAATTTTTAATTTTTCAATTCCAACTCTCTCTCTCAATATCGATTATATTTATTTTAAATCATTTGAAAAATATTTATCTATCTCTGATAATTCATTTTACTCTGGAATGCCGTCACTACAGGATAAAGCACTCTTGGTTAAATATTTTTTATTGCAATTCTGAATCTGCCACTGAAGCTTTATTAGCGTTTCGTACCCTTAAAGTATTTGAAGCGGTAAAGGACCCATGAGTTACTACTCTCTAAGGCGAATGATAAACATTTTGAGGAGTGGATTTATGGAAGCAAAACCTCGGAGTGGAAGACCATCGACATGCAAGTCAGTGGCTGTTACGGTTTCGCAGAATGTTGAAGCTATTGAAACGTTATCCACGTATGGAGAAGTAAGTGCTCGAAAAGTTTCTCGACAAACGGGGATTTCGTATAGAACAGTTTGAAGAGCACTAAGAAAAAACAGTACAAAATTCAAAGATTTCACGAGCTATAAGTCGCAGATTTTGTGAAGTGTCAATAATTCGCTGTATGGGTTTTCTGGCAAATTTTAATTATGAAAACTGGGTGTCGAATGTTCTTTGGACAGATGAAGCTCACCTTTCTCTAAAAGGAGAAGTTATCACTTAAACCAGCCGCATTTGGGCAGCAGAAAACCCTAGGATTATTACAAAAATGCAACTTCATCAGCTCAGAAATACAGTTTGTTTTGGGTTCACTTCTTATTTTATTATTGGGCCATTTTACTTTGAAGAAATCAATAGAAGAACTTTTAAAACCGTTTCTGTAACTGGTGAACGTTATGTTAAACTTTTGAGAGAAAATGTTATTCCTATATTGCAGTGCAGACAAGCACTAAGCGAAATAACATTCATGGAAAATGGAGGGCCTCCTCATATCTCCTGCGGTGCCAAACAATTGCTGAAAAATAAGTTCGGTGAAGATCGTGTGATAAATCGCCACTTTATACACCAGTGGCCGCCAAGATCACCAGAGTTGACGCCTTGTTATTTTTGGCTATGGGGGTACATTAAGTCGCGTGTTTATCGATGCCGGCCTACCACATTGGTCATCTTGAAGGCTTCTATCAGACGGCACGTTTCATCAATTCCAACAGATATGGTATTTAATGCTGTACAATCCGTGTTCTATCGTCTACAGGCGGTGATTGAGAATGAAGGGCGCTACATTGAACAAGGCTTGTGACCTAATACAAAAGAGAAGGCAGTTACCTCATGTGTTATATTAGCTACCATGTATTATATTATCTACCAATATTTTGCAGTTCTTTGTGTTGGGTTATGGGGATAATAAATACTGTCCTCACATCTAGACTCTTTTTTTTTTGTGAACAGTAATTTTTTTTGTTTGTCATTTGCGCACATCTTATATTATGCAGTGGAGACCTAAGTGTCATAACTTCTCGAATAACACTGGTACACACAATTTTACCCTTTATGTTTAGTTAATCGCTTTTAGCTCGTAAGAAGAAATAGCATAAGGAATATATTCGCTGTATACCCCTAACTTTAGAAATTTTGTGCAAAAAAATAATCCAAAATGATTTTTCTACCACATTATTCAACGCAAAAGGTCGATCTAAAAATAACTTTTATTTGAGGGGACAAATTTCTAAAATTTTCTACAGTATAATAATGATAACATTTAACAAGCCCATAGGATATTTGGAATAAAGTACGACAAATAGAGTTTGTCACTCCCCTCTATATTTCATTTGTTGGATCATGACAAATTTCCAGTTAAATAGTCAAGTGTCGCCAATTTGTCAAAAAACTATACATTTCTTATTGCATGAAATATTATTAGTAGTGGCATCATAATTTTTGGTACTATATTAACATTAAAAAAAATCGTGTATTGATTTAAGCAGTGTTTTTAAAACATTCAATATATTTCACAAAATCGCATCTAAAATATATATTTTTTTGCTACATGTTCTAATTTGCATTTACCTATTTTACATATCTCGGATTGCATTCAAAAATTGTCATCCAATTATTCTACTTTTGGCGGAATAGTGTTTTATTAATATATCATTTGAAATTACTAGGATTCTTTCCTGGTATTCTAAAAGGAAAAATACGTGTCGGTCAGTTATATTTTTCAATTTATCAAACAATTAGGCCGCTTAATCTCTGATTCTGGTAGCGCGCAATCTAGCGAATAAAATTGTAACTAATGTAAATTTCGAATTTTCAATTATTTGCCCTAAAACCCTTTGTATCCCGAACACAATGGTGTTCACCCCATTGCTCTAGCGCAAATATTCGCGGAGTTATTAATGTTTAAAGTTGTGCAAGACTTTTGGATCACCCTGTATATTCAATATAATTTAGCTAACGCGCCGAAACATTCGGCACTCCTGTAAAACAGAGAATGTTGTTAGAGTTAGGCATAGCTTGTTCACCGTTACAATAAAATATCAATTTTATAGTTGTTGGGGTACCTTCTAAAATCATAGCTATTTTGGGTTTTGAAGCCATATTAACCGAGATTCAGGATGCCTGATTGACCAGTTTTATGGTCTTTGAGACACAGCTTTCACCACGCTCAATTTATATACTTCATCCCAGTACAATTTCACATTTGTACCTTTTTTCTAATTTATAATTAAGTTAATAGAACTAAAGGTTTCCAAATATTTCGGCATGAGAAATCCAAACTAATATATTTTGAAGATTGTAATGTGTAAATCAATTTACAAGCTCGAAAATATTTGCCATCTATAGTTTTCCTATTTTAAAATGAAGCGAGTTGTTAAGAAACGATCATTTTTAAGGGCTTCAATCACCAAAGTATGTATAGAGATTGAAGTATAGCTCGAAAAGAAAAATTCTATAAAGGACTTTATAGGAGTAAAACATAAGATCCTTTAAGGCTATATAAGTGATATTAGAGTAGTAGATGGTCAAAATTTGGATCTCCATTGGAAGACGAGGCTACTCCTGAAAAGAAACTGGAGGACGAATTCAAAATATCAAAGAATTAGAGAATGAAAAGTGCATTAGAATAGAAATAAAGGTGGAAAATTCACTGAGCCGATATCACTTGAGGTATTTGGAAGAGAGTAGAAGAACTGAAGCACACAAAACATGTTTCTGATGTCTGTGAATAAGCATGTGGGATATTTAGCGATTTAATAAAAAGAAAGAAAACAAGTTTCTTTAATCATTCAACGACGCAAGATATCGGGCAAAAACCCTTCAACAGGCAAGCCAAAGCATAAATACGACACTATTAACGTAGATACTAATGGCTGAAGTGAATATACATACATATATTATTTACATATCTATAGCAAAGAAGCATGCAAATGAGTAATTTAACGGTTTGTAAAATAATAATCATAGATGATAAATTTTCAAAGAGATGTTTATTCATAGCTGGAGGCTGGAAATATTAGTGAAGTATATGATATGGCTGATTTGGAGTTGAAGTATATAAATGAAAAAATACATAAAGGCCAGGAGAGCATGATAAGCGTCGGGGAGGTCAATTTTACGGTTGATACTGTTCTGTTTATGGGATTCTATGGATTTTAGTATAAGTCTTTGGTGTTGGTTGTGAATGTACTTGTAATGTATGGTGGGGTGTTTGATGTTATAAGAATGGCCTATATTTTGTATATGTTGATATAGGAGGTATCTGGTATCATGGTTGGAGATGTTACGGGAGTGCTCAGACATTCTAATGGCAACAGCTCTACCCGTCTCACCTACGTAAGTGCTCACAGGAGACGGAATAAACTACGCCAACAGAACGGAGGGGATCTGGGGGGACAAGGGGCTTGGTGTGAGGGTGACGTAGGGATGTGAAAAGGTTGGGGGAGTTCTTATAAAAGGTGCGGATACCATATGATTTGAGACTCCTGGCTATATCAACTGTGGAGGGGGAATAGGGGAGGAAACATGATCTATAGGTTGTAGGTGGCATGGAGGGGGGGGGGGGGGGGGTTGGTGTATATGTATATCTAACGATAAATGCGAGAGGGAAAGATTCTTCAGAGAGGTGTGATATGATGCGATTTCTTTCAATATTTCTAAAAATGTCTAGGGAACAGTGGGTGTAGATTATTTTGGTAAGGGTTTTTACAATATTGATTTTATGAGAGGTAGGGCAGTGTGAATTAAAATGAGTGTAACTGGGGGGGGGGGGGGGGCATTGTTTTTTTTATAATAAACTGTAGTGTGGTATGTGGATGAGGTACGGATAATTATTATATCCAGGAAAGGAATAACATGGTTGGATTCTGTCTCTAGGGTAAAGGAAATGTTATGGTTAAAACTATTAATAGTTGACAAAATGGTGCTTTCCTGACCTTTCTTGCATATGCAGAAAACATCGTCTATGTATCGGCGCCACAACTGAATATCTGAGGAGAAGGTACAGGTGATCCAGTGATCTACTTGTAACATAACTATTTCGGCTACTATTGAGGATAGAGGGCTGCCCATCGGGGAGCCCTTGATCTGTCTGAAGTGGTCCTGTAAGAAGGTAAACGGGTTCATATTCAAACATATTTTTGTAAGTTGAATTATAGGTGAGGATGTGTGGGAATCAATGTTCTGCGAGTTAAGAAACTGTATTGAACTGTCTATGATAAGTTCGTGGGAAGACTGAGGTAAAGGGAGGTAACATCGAAAGAGCACATAGTGACAGAAGGATCGGGGATAAAAGCAGTTAACTCACTAATGAAGTGGGGGGTACTGTTAATAGAATAAATATTACTATATCTAATTAATAACGGGGATAGGTAACCGGATAGAAATTTGGCCAATGGAAATGCGAGCGATAAATGGTGAGCTATAATAGGGCGGATAGGTATCTCAGGTTTATGTATTTTAGGGAGGCCGTATATATATGCTGAGTTGTGAAGGTTGGATATGAAGAGGTTATAATCGTTAGGAGGGATATGTTTGGACTTCTTTAAATGGAGTAGCGAGGTTTTAAATGCTTTGACTATAGAGAGACTGGCCTGGTCTGTGATAAGGGAGAAGGTGGAGTCAAAACGGAGTAGGTCATACATTTTTGTGAGATAACTGTCCTGGTCCATGATGACGGTGTTAGAACCTTTGTCTGACCGTGTGATGACTATTGATTTTCAGCGTTTAAGTTTATGAAGTGTAAAATGAGGATCTCCACAACTTTAGAAACCTGGAATGTAGAGTGGACTTTTTAATGATAAAAGGCATAGCAAAAATGTTGGCGCGCGCGCGCCAATTGACTACTGGTATCTGAAAAGTTTGATTCCACGATAGTCATCTAAAAATGTGAGATACTAAAAAGAGAGATTGAGAGAAAGTAAAAAAAAAAAGTTTTATTATAAATAAATTAAAAAATAGCATTGATATATTTGTGTACAGAACCCGTTTTACCTGTATCCACTTTTAGGCGTATTTAGTTTTGTGTGTACTAACTTTTCTTTTTTTATTATTATTATTTGGCATAATTTCCGCACCACTCCGGAGGTACTGCCGTTGGCGCGTTACCCTTTGTTTATAGTGGCGGGTTCCCCAGTAGGCCTATACCACTCTTCTAACAGAGCTCCAACATCGGGTCGCTCAAGTCAGCCTTTGCCCTTTTTAGGCATTACTCGGCCGAGTCCGATTAAATTAGCCCTGACAGGCTCCTAGACATCCTACCTAGAGGAAAATTATTTTTTTTATATAGTGTCCATTGTTGGAGCGGCATGACCCAGGAAACCTACTTTATATTTTTCATGACTGGTATATAGATTATAAATAATTTTAAAAATAATTCGAGAAATATATTTATTTTCTTACGAAATAAGCACATCTAAAAGTAGAAGATGAAAATTCATATCAATTATCTTTATACTGTCCACAATTTGATGTGAAGTTTTGATAAATAATCGACCCATGAATTCAACAAGAATAAAAGCTCTAGAACATCACCGATCCTCAAATAGGAAATAGGGAAGAGTACATAATATTATCACTCATTAATTATCTTCATACTTTCTTTAAATCTAGATACATTTCTGTCAATTTCTCTACAATGAAAAATCTACTTTAAATATTGATACGTGCTGTAAATATCTCAAAATTATAATTCTTATATTTAACTTTTCATAGAACTTTATTCCAATAATCATCATCACTTAGCATTGTTTACACGAGGACTTTGTAAAATGGCAGACGTTGGTTAAAAATAAAAAACTAACGAAACATACATTCTTGATTATTTATTTCCTTTACATTAAAAATAGCTAAAAAAGAAAAACTTACATACATCCGCAACATACTTGGCGCAGTCGAAAAGGATACGAAAGAAAATTAAAAAGGTAAATTTTTAATCAAAAGATTATATATTTCAAATTTAAATAACTCATTTAGAAACATCTTCATTTTTATAATGGCAAATATACATAGATTTGAAAAATATTCTGGCAGTAAGAATAATATAAAAATTGAAAGTTGGATTAAGTTGTATGAAGTAGAAATTTAAAAGCAAACGATGAAGAAAAAATACACAATCTTATCTACTATTTAGCAGATGAAGCCTTAGAATTTTTTGCTGATGAAATTCTTACAAATGCACATATGAAAAAATGGGAAACTGTAAAAGATAAACTCATTGCCAGATTTAAGCCTTGCACATATAGTCCCATTGTATTAGCATCTAGCAGAAAGCTCCTTGCAAGTGAAACTGTGGAGACTTATTTTAAAGAAAAAATGGACTTACTGAATCAAACATCCTTGAAAAAGGAAGATAAAATACAGCTACTAACAGATGGGCTACCTTTGAATTGGAGGGATGTGTTTGCAGCAGCACAACCTGCAGATCCAACCAAATGGATACAAGTTGCACTTTCTGTTGAGCATAACAGGCAACAAAGTAAGCTAAGAAATTTGTTTAAACCCAAAGTGTGCACTCTATCTCAACAGGAAAGATCAGCTTCAAATTGCCCATTTTTCTGCCCAATTTGCATTAAGAAAAGAATTAAAGTGAAACATTGGTTGAATGAATGTCCTGATTATGACCCAAATTATAAAACAGAAAGATCATCTAAAAATACACAACCAAAACAATTCATTACAACAGTCACTGAATCAACCACAAGTAATGAAACAAACAAAGTAACTTGCTTATCAACTAACAATCCTCCTAATAAATTGATAGACTTTAAAATTTGTGTCAACAAACATCCTTTACAAGCCTTCATGGACACAGGTGCTACCATATCTTTAATAAGTCAAAATTTAATAAAAAGTTTGAATTTACATCCTTTAATAGATTCTCCCATGCAAATTCAACAAGCTAACTCATTAACCAAAACTTTGGGATATGTTCATGTAAATTTGCAAATTCATAATAAAACTAGAAAGGTCAAACTTCATGTAATACCTAATTTAAAATTCCAGCTACTCATTGGCTTGGATATTGCAGAAGACTTTGAACTTATTGTTGACACTAAAGATAAAACAGTCTACACTAAGATATCAGCAGAAATGGCACTTGTTTGCACAACCTGTAATCAGTTGCAACAACAACAACAAAACCAGATCCAACAGCAACAACAACAGAACCAGATTCAACAACAACAACAACAGCAGCAACAACAGAACCAGCTCCAACAACAGCAACAAAACCAGGTCCAACAGCAACAAAACCAGATCCAGCAACAACAGCAGCATCATCTCCAGCAACAACACCAGATGCAACAGCGGCAGAGACAACAACATCAAAGACAGGCAGATCTCAGCTTCATTGAAGACCCTCAAGATCATCAAAACACAGTGATGGTCAAGAAGAGAGGACTACTCAGGGCTGTGGTGCCTGCTTCTTTTAAATAACATGTTCTGAAGGAATATCATGATAACATGAGTCACCCATCCATGAACAAGACAGTCAAATTAATAGTTCCTTTATTTTGGTGGTCAGACATGGTACAGGAAATTAAATCTTATGTGAGATCATGCAAGACATGTCAACTGACTAAATCATCTAACCAACCAACTCTAGGACAACTAATAATTCCAGACACAGAACTACAACCAGCTCAAGTAATAAGTGCTGATACAATAGTTATGGGAACATCAGCTGAAAAGACAAAGCACAAGTACATCCAAGTGTATATTGATCATCTTACAAGATATGTTTGGGCATTTCCCACTATCAAAAACACAGCTCAAGCAACGCTACAATGTTTCAACAGAATCCTTCAAGTCTCGCTACCCATAAAACATATTATCACTGACAATGGAAAGAACTTTAATTCCAAGGAATTCAAAAGGTGTTTGAAAATTCATAACATCAAACAAACTTTCACCACACCATACCACCCCCAGAGTAATGGAATGTGCGAAAAGGTTAACGGAACAATCATGACCAAATTAAGAACGGCCTTGCTTGATAAACCGAAAGTGAAATGGAGCACACTTTTGTCCAAGGTCATTACTGACTACAACAACACTCCTCATGACGTAACAGGTTTTCCGCCATCTTTTCTACTTTTTGGTTACAATGTGCAGCCACAATTTACTGATAACCCCTCAACCTCGGTAGAAGATGCTAGAAAACTGGCTATAAAAAGAACTCAACATCATCGTGATATTTCCAAAAGAAGACATGATTCAAGGCATCCCGACATTGAATTTAAAGTTGGAGATCTCGTTCTTAAAAGAATTCCCTACAATGATCCGAGGCTAATTAAAACAGCTCCCAAATACGAAGGACCATTCCAAGTTTTGAGAAGATTGTCTAAAGTGACTTACGAACTCTCTACAACGGATCAAGACAACCCACCAAGAAATCCCACAGGAGATCCTATAAAGGCTCACATCTCTCAATTAAAGTCATTTATTCTCCGTGAATAAATGCATCAAAGCGGGGGTAAATGATACGTGCTGTAAATATCTCAAAATTATTATTCTCATATTTAACTTTTCATAGAACTTTATTCCAATAATCATCATCACTTAGCATGGTTTACACGAGGACTTTGTAAAATGGCAGACGTTGGTTAAAAATAAAAAACTAACGAGACATACATTCTTGATTATTTATTTCCTTTACATTAAAAATAGCTAAAAAAGAAAAACTTACATACATCCGCAACAATATTATATCACCAAGTAAATAGTTACCTAATATCAGTTTTGAAAATTCAAATGGTTTTATACAAGAAATTAATTGAAATTACAAAGCTGGATTATAATAAGTTTCCATTCTCCCAGTACAATAAACACAATTATAATTTTAATTAATTTAGTTTCAAGTAGACATGGGCTATGCTATTATAATCCTGTAGGGTAGTTGGCGAAAGAATAAAAAAAAAAGTACAACACCACATATCTAACAAAGTTGTAATTGGGTTTTGATTAAAAGGTTCATTTAGAGTGCCTAAATGTGATATTACGAGAGCATGATCCTTCTTCATAAGTCAGGTATTTTCTCTGTGAGTCTTCTCTAAACGAAATAAATTTCTGACTAATCAATTTAAAATTTATTTTGTGTTTGTTTTTTGTAAAATGCTATATAAAATTACTGCACATTAAAATTAATTAACCAAAAAGAATACGCTTATACAGACGTAGAATTCACACGATATAAGAATATGTTGTATTAATAAAATTATATTTAAACCTATTTATGCAAATATATATGTCGAATCGTGTCGACTCTCTGTCGAATTGGGGTTGTGGTGTCGACTTGGGGATGTGACTTACTGTGGGATTGCTGTGGACTCACTGTAGAATCCTGTCGAATTGTGTGGTTGGGTGGATTTGGATTGGATTGGTGATTGATGGCGCAGTCTTGTTCGAATGGTGGTTTTCCACAGGGAAAGAACGAGCACACCTGGATGGGATAGAAATAAGACCTTGAGAAAGGGAGAATGATGAGACTGGAGGAGGTATTTGGCCTTTCACATGAAGGAGCAGACACTACCTTGGTTGGAGCCTATGTCGAGCACACCTAGCTCGTAGCACGGTCACCTACCTTCTTTCTTTAACCTTTTGTCCGAGATTATCTTCATTAACTCTCTCGACTTCTCATTGGTGGATATCCTTCCACGTGCTCTCCGATGTTTCGCTATCAATTGGTCATGCTTGAAGGTGATTGGTTGTTGATTTGTCATGCTTGAATGTGATTGGCTTAGTACCTCCATTGTCGCCATGATTGCAATCCTCCAGGAAGAAGAAGACCTTTGAACTTAAGTTTTATGGGTCCAGGGCAGTGACCTTTATTTCCTGGATGATTTAATCCTGTTAATTGTTCTTTCCCTTTTCGGGAAGCCTAACTTTTATTAAACCTTTTGACGATACATTTTGCATAGATTGTGGTAGGGTTACATATTCCTATATACAGATTATCACATTTATAAAATATATAGAAGCGAGTCCGGGTTCTGCTCGGAGTAGGCACATTGTTAGCGTGCATTCGACTGGCCCATCACATGGAATGATGGTATACACGTCTTGGTCACCTCTTCGCATTACAGAAACTTTGAACAGTTCGCGTTACATTTCAAGAGAATAATATCCGACTGCATGTTGTTGAAATTGTTGGAACCTTCCTAAATACAGAAAATGCTCAACTGCTGCCCTCGCCAGCACATTCTCCTGATCTGCCACCTTCTGGTCAATGGTTTACGATAGACTGGCTCGTCGCCACAGGCCAATCACTACTGTCAATTATCCTTTGCATCGTGTTTAAGTTGCTTTGCAAGCTGCATCGGTACATGCTCTCCAATCACTGTTTGATTCAATATCCAGACGAATGAGTGATGTTATTGCTGGTCTGGTAATTTAAGTACTTATGAGAACTTTACAATTTTTTACCACTACGGTTTTTTAAGTTCTGCTGAAAATAGTGAATATGTCATATACTTCAATTAAAAAGGGAGACGGAGAGTCCTAGACAATATATTAGAATTAATAAAGGATATTAAAGAGTACATCCCTAGACGAAACTTTAATATTTGCCCATTCGATGTAGTTTCCTTCTTTCTTTGCCTACCTTATGACACCATCTTGAGAGATCTACATTGAAGCAGTATTATAGAGACTCATTAGAAATCGATAAAATTACCGTATTTTCAAAACCTCACTTTGCATCTGCAATATAGGTGAAAACTTATCAAAACCAAAAATATCAACAGATCATTGAGGTATCCCTGTGTAGGCGCCATCTCGACCAGAGAGCCGCAAATAAACATATTATAATGCACAGAATATAGAATGATAGCTCCCCAGTAGAAGGAATATCCGGATGATGACGGTACTCTTTGATAGATGTGTGTGCCTCCCTTTTGTTGTTGTTATTAATACTTTTTTATTAATGAATGCTTTCAAATTATTTTATGGAGTCCTCTCTATCTTTTTCCCAATAAGAAACGCCTATGGAAGCCAACAGAAATTCAGAAGTGGGATTGCCCTGAAGAAAATCGAAGATTCCCTGGAGTAATTTGGAAACAAGAAGGACGTGACGCTGTGACCGATCAACTCAAGAGGAGTTGCATGGTATGTACATAAGTTTAATCACCAATTTTTAAAAGTATTATCGCAAAGTATCGCGGTAAATGTATTATCGCAAAGAATCGCGGTAGAAGTATTATTGCAAGGTATCTCTATAAAAGTATTATCGCAAAGTATCGCAGTAGAAGTATTATTGCAAGGTATTTTTTTTATTTATTTAAGTAACCCAGGTTCCTGGAGCGTAGATCTCGATAAAAGTATTATCGCAAAGTATCGCGGTAGAAGTATTATTGCAAGTCATCTCGATAAAAGTATTATCGCAAAGTATCACGGTAAAAGTATTATTGCAAGTCATCCCGATAAAGGTATTGTCGCAAAGTATCACGGTAAAAGTATTGTCCCAAAATTACTAAAGAAAAGTTGATTTCGTTTAAGGAAATAATCAAAAGCAGTACGTATCTGGTTTAGTTAGTTTTTTTTTTATTATTTTTATTTTATTCTTATGAAAATATGACTTATTCAGCGAAAGTAAAGAAATGCGACTTGAGCAAGTTGTCGTATGAACTCGGCGAGGTAGTATCGCCAGAGAGTAGAATCGTCGACTTAAAACGCCTTATTCTGAATAGTAAATCTTATGAAGAAGAATTCGCAAAGCAACTGTTGGAGACTCTGATTGAGGATCGGGAACGAACGAAACGGGAACAAACAGAACGAATAAAACGAAAAGAGCAAATGGCAATGGAATTCGAGCTTGGGAAGCTGCAAATCCAGACTATACGTGGAAAAAACGATCCGTCTCGCGGTACCAACAATAACGCACACTGCGAGATACGTAAACTGATGCCCAAGTACGAATCGAAGGTCAGTGATTCTTTACGAATGACAGGCAGGGCGACTAGGATTGGATGAAGACCAATAGGCGTTCAGTCTTCTAGGATTGTTACCTTACGAAATGACGCAATTAATCGCACGGGAGACAGAAGAACAAAGCGACGATTATAGGTTCGTGAAAAGGTTGCTCCTAAAACGGTACAAGTTGAGCCCCGAACAATTCAGACAAAAATTCGAGAAGCTCGAGAAATCTCAAAAGGGTTCCTGGAGAGACTTCGCTTTCGAATTGCGAGGTTATTTCAACGAATGGATCGAAGGAATGAACGTGGAATATTTCGACGCCCTAAAGGATTTGTCCGTCGCTAACCAGCTAAAGAAAAAGGTTCCAAATGTGCTGCGTAATCATCTCATTGATGATTGGACCAAGATAAACAATCCAGATGAGTTGGCGGATAAACTGGACGAGTACGAAAATGTTCGCCTCGAGATGGGACCTCCGCATTGGAATTCGAAACACACCATACCACCGTCGTTTCAGCAGAAATCTGCGAGATTTCCAAACCAAAGCGAAATTGAGGAGACTGAGCAAGAAACGAATGTTTCGAGTCGAGATGCTACAAGGAACGAAATAAGTGAAAAGTATCCTAACTCCTCGAAGAGAATGGTCAACCGTGCAATCAGAAACGACAAGGGAGAACCAAAGTGCTTCAACTGCAATCAGTTTGGACACATTGCCAGAGACTGCCCAGTACCCAAGGTTACGTTGACATGCCGAGGATGCGGTCAAACGGGACACAAGGAAAGTAATTGTACAAGACCCAAAGAAGGACTAAAAGTAGCCAACCTAGAATTCGAAGGACTGAAGTCTGTCCCGCCAGATTTATATTTGAAGGACGTCAAGATCGACAACAAGGAAACCATGAAGGCAATGATAGACACCGGGAGCAGCAGTTGTCTGTTGAGAGAATCGGTCGTCGCAAGGAGGATCAACGTCGACATTGAACCAGACTCGACTAGTCTGTACGGCATCGGTAACCAGTCTGCACCAGCTGCCAGAACCGTTGAGAAGACGACAGTTGACCTGGAGATTGATGGCGTCGTCGGAAGGGAAATCTCTGTATTAATTGTTAACGATGATGCCCAACCCTATGACCTATTGATTGGAAGAACATGGACAGATCTGCCCTACGTATCCTTCGCCAGAATCGGTAAAAAACTGCATATTGGCTATTCAACCGAATTTCCGTTTGCCAATCTACATGAAGAAATCAAGTCGCGCCGCGTTGAACTGAGAGCAACCGAGACTGTTCAGTTGAAGAGCGACTGCATTAACTTTGCAAGTGCAATCACAGATGAGGTAAGGGGCGGATATATATTGTTCACAGGAGTAGACGACGCCTGTGTCGATTCCCTATTGGAAGTGGTCGATGGAAGGACGACCGTACCCATCATCTCAACTGGCAAGGACAATTTGAGAGTAAGGAAGAACCAATGTGTAGGTCGAGTTGAACTGCTGAGCCCTGATGAAACTGTTGTTAACCTGGACGTTTCAGAGGATTTGTTTCAGACTAAAAGTGAAGAGAAGAGGAAGGGACAAGGCCAAATGAAACGAAAGCGTCCCATACTGCCTGAGGACGTCAACATCAATCATTCTCTGACTCTGAAAGAGAGACAAGAAATCCTCGATGTAGTAAATGAGTATAGAGACTGTTTCGCTCTTGGCATGGGTGAATTAGGGTGCACCGATGTCACCAAGATGGACATTAAGGAGGTTGATGGAAGCAAGCCAGTCTGTCTGAGACCGTACAAAACGACTGCAAGTGAACGCGAAGCAATCAGGAAGATTGTCAGAGAGTGGAAGGACAATGGAATAGTCACGGAGACTAGATCACCCTACGCCAGCCCCATCCTACTTGTGAGGAAGAAAACTGGATATCATAGTTTGGTGATGGATTATAGGAGACTCAACACTCAAACAGTTAAGGACAAGTTCCCTTCACCAAGGATAGACAACCTTCTGGAAGGCCTAAGGAATGCGAAATTCTTCACCACTCTGGATCTGGCGCATGGATATCTACAGATACCACTGACTGATAAGGCAAAACTATAGACAGCATTCACATCACCCCAGATGATACAGGTCAATTCGAAAGGATGATTTTTGGACTCGTCAACGCACCAGCAGTACTCCAAAGACTGATGCACACTGTTCTATGTCCGCTGCTAAACAAGAAGGCATTCTGCTATCTCGACGACGTGATTATCCCGGCAAAGGATTGGCGGGAGATGATCGAAAGGTTGAGGGAGGTACTTGAAAGAATAAGATAAGCGAAGTTGACACTGAAACCCTCTAAATGTGAGTTCGGAAGGAGGTAAGTTAAGTTCCTAGGGTATTCCATCAGTACAGGCGGACTTAAGCCAGGCCCAAGAAAGATCAAGGCGATAGAAGAATTTCCAGAACTCAGGAATGTCCACAACATACGACACTTTCTGGGACTGACAAACTTCTTCAGATGATTTGTAAAGGACTTCGCGAGGAAAGCAGAACCGCTAAGCAGACTTACATAGAAAGGTACACAATTTGAATGGAAGGAAGAACAGCGAAGGTCATTTGGAGGACTTCGAAATGATCTGGTCGAATATCCGGTACTAGCCCATTACAACCCTGAACTTAAGACAGAAGTACATTGCGATGCGAGTGCTGAGGGACTAGCAGGAATGTTGCTACAGATGGACGAAGACCGCAAATGGCGCTTGGTCTACTGTGTGAGCAAGAAGACAACAGAGGCTGAGAAGATGTACCACTCAAGCAAATTGGAGCTGATGGCGATAGTGTGGACCTTGGATCGACTACGTCAGTTCCTTGTAGGAATCAAGTTTCAAAGTCTGGACGAGGAGCCAGAAGTAGAAGATACCCTCCGACGCAACCCAAGACGTTCTTGCAACGCAAGGCTCAATCGAGAATGATTGAAATCCAGGAATGGCTGAATGTAGGCGCCATCCCGACCAGAGAGCCGCAGATAAACAGAATATAGAATCCGCGCTCCCCAGTAGAAGGAATATTCGGATGACGACGGTACTCTCTGATAGATGTGCGTGCCTCCCTTTTGTTGTTGTTATTAGTACTTTTTTATTAATAAATGCTTTCATATTATTTTATGGAGTCCTCTCTTTCTTTTTCCCAATAAGAAACGCCTACGGAAGCCAACACCTGTGATGTACTCTATCATGGAAGCTTTTAATGTATATTATGTACAAAGTCAACCACGTTCAAGGCTAGGAAATAAACTTGTATTTTTATATCAGGTGCAAAGTCAGTCACAGCCTTGTTAAGGAAACAAGCTTGTACTTGTATCTCGGGTACAAATTCAACTAAGGCCTAGGTAAGGAAAGAAGCATGTATTTGTATCTCAGGTACAAAGTCAACCACTGCCTAGGTAAGGACACAAGCTTGTATTTGTATCTCAGATACAAAGCCAACCAGGGCCTAGGTAAGGAAAGAAGCTTGTACTTGTATCTCAGATACAAAGTCAACCAGGGCCTAGGTAAGGAAAGAAGCTTGTACTTGTATCTCAGATACAAAGTCAACCAGGGCCTAGGTAAGGAAAGAAGCTTGTACTTGTATCTCAGATACAAAGTCAACCAGGGCCTAGGTAAGGAAAGAAGCTTGTACTTGTATCTCAGATACAAAGTCAACCAGGGCCTAGGTAAGGAAAGAAGCTTGTACTTGTATCTCAGATACAAAGTCAACCAGGGCCTAGGTAGAGACTCGTGTACAGGCCTACGCATCACCTACAAACTACCACTAGTTCATTTTTACACACAGTAAACTAATTATGTTCAATAAAAATATATAATTATAATAATTGAAATAAAAAATTGAAAATAAAAAATCGCCAATTTATTTCCTTTAAAAATTTTGAAAAAAAATTGTTTTACTTTTTTTTTTTTTTAATATTTTTTAGGGGGGGGGGGGGGAAGGGGGGGCTGGTTGTAGGGAGAGGGACATGCCTGGTGCCAGCACGCGGGGCGGGGCCACCGAGGTCGGTGGGTCTAACCGGGGCTCCGGAGGTCGACGGGGCGGGAGACGGAGGCGGATCACAACGGGGACAGGCGGCGGGGCGCCCGAGGAGGAAGGGGGACTGGCGACGGGCTGGACGGCCGCGGGAAGCGCCGCACCGCAGGCTTGCTCAAGGCCCACGGCGTCCGGCCGATGTTCGCCGGGGGCTGCTCCTGCAGGCAAACACCATGACACATCAGGGCCGTGTTCTATAGGGAAATCTAGAAAGTCAAGGGTCGAAGACAAGATCTAAGTTTGCTTACCCCGCAGCCGCCCGGGACCCGCCGCAGGTGGTTTGTCCACTGGTTCTTTCTCCTGGGCCTCCTGATGGTGGTGGAGAGCTGATGGTCATTTGCTTCCCCACCGTCTTGTCCGCCGTTGCTTTGCTCCACCCCAGGGAGTCGAGGGGGGGCTGGACGGGATGGTGGCCACTCCCCGGGAATGGAGCAGGCGTCTTCCTCCTTCCGTCTCCAGGCCTGGATGGTGATGGTTTGGCTGCCTCCGCCGACTCCGTCAATTGAGCTCCTCGGCCAGACTGGGGCCTTGGGGAGCTACGTCGCTCCCCTCCACCGGGCCCCGGGGATAATTAGCAACCCGGGGCACCTCTTCACCCCGATGACCCTTTCTTTGGGTGGATGGTAATCATGCCGCCGCGGCTGGACTTGTGGTTTAAGCTTCCTGTCGCGATGTACCCTCTCCCAACAGTTTCCCATTTTGGAATGATTTGTTTTCCCATTGTTGTAAAATACTCTTTTTGTATAATCTCCATAAAAGTCAAACTTTTCTGTTTTTATAAAGAAACCTTGTTTACTGAATACTTTGAGATTGAATGATTTTTATAGGATATCGTCAGCTTCTTATGCTAGCTCATAAATTCCGACGATTGGAACCAAATTTTTGTCTGATACTGTAAGAATTTGTTCCATACTATGTATTTTTCTGATGATGGGCTTTATCTACAAGATCGACTTCTTGAAGACATACGATATTGATAATTGCCATTTATTGATAAGATAATCACCTGCCTTGATTACGATCTTGAAAATTGCTATTTATCTACAAGATTGACTGTCTTAAGAACGAACTTGATAATTGACATTTATCTACAAGATCGACTGTCTTAAGAACGAACTTGATAATTGTCATTTTTCTACAAGATCGACTGTTTCAAGAACGAACTTGTTAATTGTCATTTATCTACAAGAGCGACTGTCTTAAGAATGAACTTGATAATTGCCATTTATCGACAAGATCACCTATCTTGAGTACGTCTTTATAATTGCCATTTATCGACAAGATCACCTATCTTAAGTACGATCTTGATAATTGCGATTTATAGACAAGATCACCTATCTTAAGTACGATCTTGATAATTGCCATTAATCGACAAGATCACCTATCTTAAGTACGATCTTGATAATTTCCATTTATCGACAAGATCACCTATCTTAAGTACGATCTTGATAATTGCCATTTATCGACAATATCACCTATCTTAAGTACGATCTTGATAATTGCGATTTATAGACAAGATCACCTATCTTAAGTACGATCTTGATAATTGCCATTTATCGACAAGATCGCCTATCTTAAGTACGATCTTGATAATTGCCATTTATCGACAAGATCATCTATCTTAAGTACGAACTTGATAATTGTTATTATTATTTTTTTTTTATCAGCGAGATCGCATGTTTAAAGAACGAACTTAATAATTGCCATTTATCTATAAGAAGGCCTTTATTGAAGTATTATCTTGGCATTTTCCATTTTTTCGATCACCTATATCGAGTGCAATCTTGATGATAGCAATTTATCGACAAGATCTGTAACTTAATTTGACTTTGGATTGATTAAATCTGAATTACTTCACTATATTTATCCCGTGGCTAGAATTCTGCCTGTTGGACCATTCCAAGAAATCAAGGGTTAGTCCGAATATATGTATATAATGTTGCAGAATGAAAAATATTGTAGCGTAGAAATCAAGTATTTGTATATCTTAAGATGTAAGCGTATTTATTGATGACGTCAGCACGACTAGTCGACAATTATCAACAACTCAACAAAACTATCTACAGCTAGAGAATCTTGAGCAAGCACGCAAAGAAATATTTCGATAATTATTTTATATTGAATAATTAAATTAAATCTGTTTCCAAATATTTTCATTGAATAATTAAATAAAATTAAATAATAAATTATTTCTTCGCCACAATATAAAATATTTCCCCGATTAACCAGAGAATGGTGTTACTTGGAAAATTCAGGAGATAAGGAAGTTTCTGTTTTCACTCAGACCTTCGCAATGAAAAAGATAGTGTCATAATCAGATTCACAGAAAGTACACACTCGAACATATAGTTTAATAATTCTGCTCGAAAACGCGTCGATCTTAGTATGGCCAGTCACACACACAGTCTACAGCTCAGAAGAATAAGGATAAAGAAATATGTCCCTTAATTATAATGGTGAAAAAGGTGAAACCTTTTAGGAATTATTTCGTTCAAATCCTTAAAACATTTTCTCCCATTTATTTTTTCCAGTTTCACATAAGACTCGTTATATCTGATCGGGTTAATTGTGCGTGAAGCTACATACAATAGTTCATACTGTAGTACAGTTTGATGTATCTATGAATTGTTTTAGAGATAATCATTTATTATTATCCACTTTTAATCAGGAAAAACACACATATAAATGTAAAACTAAAAAAAAAAAAAAAGGTCAGGTGTTGGTATTAAAATAAAAAAGCATATCCTGACCACGAGCACATGAGCTTTTTAGATGGCGCTCTGCCGTCTAAAAAGCTTATGTGATCGTGGCCAGGATATGCCTTTTTTGATTTCACACATATATATATACATATATATACCAAAAAAATTAATAACAGTATAACTTCGAAATGATGGAAAGGCGGCGGGTTCTAATAAATGGTATTGGGACCAGCGTACTTTGAATGTCGCGTCAAAATATATTACATAATATCACATATCACAAAATATTTTTTTTTGTTTTTACTGAAGATTTAACTAAATGGAGTATGTAAATTATTTTTTTGTTTAAAAAGATTTGAAAAATAAAGAGATGTCGATTGAGGTGGAGACAACCACAAACGATTGCTAATTTTTCACGCATCTATAGTGGAATTACATCATATATGTAGTAAAATATATTACAATATATACTATAATTTCATATGTTATATAATTATAGTGTAATTGTAATGTAGATACAATTGAACGCGCCAGTTTGGCCATCATGTAATATAAAATAAATTGAGAGTCCACCACACCCAAGACCGGAAAAAAGAGTCTCCCATTACAGAAGTCGAGAGCACCAAGGATTTGACGGCTATGGCCCGGCCAACGAGAGAGAGAGAGGCCGCGGGTGTAGGGGGTTCATCTCTTTATGGCAGCTTCGAGCAGGACCAGGATATGTCTTTCTTGGGCTAAGGTTTGATTTCCTGGCGTCACATTGCAGCCCAACACCTTCAGCTCAACCGACTACCAGGAGATGCCAAGTGAAGTGTCGTTGCGAGCACGCCAGGCGCCGCACCATAAACCTTTGCTCTTGGTGAAATTTCCCTTTATACCGGAGGCGCGCCGGAAGTTCTCGAAAATGGTCACCACGCGCCGAACTGTTCTTCTCTGCGGTTGAGCAGAACGATGTCGTTGGCGTAGGTGAGGACATTACCGGGGCCGAGCGCTTGCTCATGGCGATTCAGAAGAGGATTCATTGCGAGGCTGAACATTGCGGCGCTGATGGCGCAGCCCTGAGTCACGCCGTTCAGAAGCTGGAAGGGTTTGATGTGGAGGCCTCCGTCTCAGACCGTCGAGTCCACTCCGGCATAGAGGAGGAGAAAACATTCAATGAAGATCGTTTATATCCGTAATGAGACCATCAGGGACACCAAGAAGTTGCGGTTTAAGGTGTCGAAGGCCTACTCAAAGTCGGTGGAAGTGACAACCAGCCGCTCATCGCAGCCGCAACTTGTGATAATAACCCTGGTAGAACCAGTAAGCTTGCTGCTGGAGACGGAACAAGTTGTAGAGTTCAATATTGAGGTCACAAACTTCCTATCATAGAAGAACAAATATTTTATCAACCTACTGAATTTAGTTAGGATTTAATGTCAGGACGCAATCTAATATTCTGCATTATTTATTTAATTTAGATCATTTTGGGAAATACATTCAGAGACAAAATTTAAGTAAGTTGTACCTTTTAAGCATGTACATAGGGATTCAGACAATAACTCTGAAAGATATTTGATACACACTGATCTTTATTGAAGACATACGAGATATAACCAAGTGTCAAATATTTCCTCTGTCTCCTACAGACTACATGAGTCATCAAATACTTTCTACTTCCTTAAGTTTTGTCTGAGTGTATAATGGGAGTTAGATTGGTTCAGGTTAATTCATTTTAACATTTTATAAAGATGGTCGTTCATAAGAGGCTCTTCTGTACATTAGATATTTTGGTAGGTGCTAATATCTGCGGCCAAAGTGACGCCAGATAGGTTAGTCAAGGTTAGGTTGTTTAAAATGGAAATATTTCCGTCAATGGCGAGTTTTTTTCCATTATCGTAGAATAATATGATCGGCGGCATGTTTTTAAATAATATCAGAAATGTGTATCTCACCAATATATATATATATATATATTTTTTAAAAAACAATATCGCAAAACGTTTATAATCGAATAAAGTAATAATTCGACTCCACACATTGTTTCTTGACAAAACTGTATCTGCTACAATAGATAAAAGTTATTTTTGAATAGTCCATTTCTCATACTGTATGTGTGTGCATAAAATGATGAATAAATTTTCAAAATATAATAAAATAAAAACTTAGCACAAGGCCTAGATATTTACCAGTATCGTGCTGCCATCTACCCATAAAATTAGGAATCAATTTAAAACGGTTTGCCAAAAACCTTTTTTTCTTAAATAAAGATTGCCGTTAAATTTGATATCTTCACCTTTACAAATCTTTACAATTTATTCTTATTTTTTCAAGCAATATAGAATATGTAGAGTATATTGTTAATATAATATAGTTTATTTCAACTGTGTTCTTTTCAATTAGAATAAGAGTTATCATTGCCTTACGAATCCTGTAGGAGAATTAGTTATTTTATAATAATGATTATACACAAGCGCTTTATCATGTATTAACTAATTTTATTGGTGTATATTCTGTTGTAAGATTTAGGTACTTACAGCTTGTAGGAAGGCATGAGGACGTTGAGGATTATATGATAATAATCTTTATTATCCATTTAGCAAGAAAGACAAAGTTATGGTAGCGAACAGTTATTGAAGTATAGAGAAGAAGGTAAACAAACAGTTGTGATGATGATAGGTCCAGTGTGGCGCTAGCTGTCGTAGCATTCAGTTATCCAACAAATCCCCGGCATGAATGTGGAGACATCACGAGGTTGTAGCGTAACTTCTCAAATGTCGGCCTTGGTAGCGGCTTGGTCAGAATGTCCGCCTTCATGTCGCCAGTTGGGCAGTAGATCATTTTTATCACTGTCTTCTTCTGAAGATCCTTCAGGTGATGGATCTTGGTTGCGATGTGCTTGGTTCTAGAAGACACTTTTTCGGATGAACATATCTTGAGACATGATTGATTGTCTTGGTGGAAGTAGATTGGAGCTTTCTGTTCCAGTTCGAGATCCTTTAGCAAGTCGAGAAGCCATAACAGTTCTTGTGAGGCTTCAGCTGCGGAGATAAGTTCCGCTTCGGTGGATGAGAGAGATACGCAACCTTGTTTCCCAGTCATCCATGAGATGGGGTTTGAACCCAGTAGGAACAAGTTTCCGCTTAGTGATTTTCTGTCGGTGTTGTCGCTTGCCCATGTGGCATCGCTGTATGCTTCCAGCGTGGGAGGTTTTTGGTTAGATATGCGTAGCTCGAGTTCTTTAGTAGTTTTTAGATATCTTACGATTCTTTTTGCTGCATTCCAGTCACAATTTCTAGGATTCTGGTTTCTGCTGCTGAGTATGCAGACTGGAGCTGCGATATCTGGTCTGGATACTACGCTTAGGTACAATAGTGAGCCTATCAGTTGTTGGTATTGGACGTTGTTTGGTAGAAGTTTTTCATCAGATATACCGGGATATCCGCTTTCCATGGGAGTGAAAGTAGGTTTCGCTTCTTGGAGATTGTACCTTTCAACTAATTCTTGGATTTTACTCTTTTGGCTCAGAAGGAGTTCACCTTCTCTGTTCCTGGAGATTCCTATACCAATGAATTGAGTGGGGTCTCCAAGGTTCTTTATTTCGAATTATTTTTCGAGAGTTTTTACAGTGTTTTGGATGATTATTTCGGAATCGCTTGCAAGGAGCATGTCATCCACATATAGAATCAAGTAGATGGAATGGTTTTCTTCGTTCTTGGTGAATAGGCATGGGTCTACAATGCTCTGTTTGAAGTTATTTTTAATTAGAGTGCTTGCAATTTTTGTGTTCCAAGATCTTCCGGCTTGTTTTAGACCGTAAATTGCCTTCTTTAGTTTGCAGACTTTGTTTGTTTGTTTTGTATGGAGTCCTTCTGGGAGTTCCATGTAGAGTTCTTTATCTAGGTCGCCGTGTAGGAACGCTGTCTTGACATCGAGGTGGTTCACTTGCATCCCTTTGTAGACTGATGCAGCTAGGAAGGCTCTAATTGTAGAATGCTTCACAATTGGTGCAAAGGTTTCTTCGTAGTCTCGGCCAAATTTCTGATTGAACCCTTTTGCTACGAGTCTGGCTTTGTACCGCTCTATTTCTCCTTTGGAATTGAGTTTTTGTTTATAGGTCCATTTACATCCTATGATCTTTTTGTCCTTAGGTAGAGGCGTTAGTTCCCATACATGGTTCTTCTCAAGAGAATTTAGTTCTTCGTTCATTGCTTGTAGCCATTTTTCTCTTTCTATTTTTGGTAATTGTAGGACTTCCGAGTAGCTGGTGGGTGTCGGAATGTCTTGAGCTTCAGTTTTGTACAGCATGTAGTCATTTCTTATGGGAGGTATTCCCTTTGTTGGGGTCGTGGATCTTCTTTGTGTGACCACTTGTGCTCCTGTGCTTGTACCGGGTTGAATGTAATCCTCGGTTTCTGAGTCCTCAAGGTTTTCGGGTTGTGTTCCTGGTTCCTGACTTTCCTCTGCATTACCAATATGATTGGAGGAAGTTAGATCTGTACTTAGTACTTGTGGTGAAGTTGTTTTTGTGGAAGCGAGGTGAAACCCATTTTCTTTTTCTATAAATTTTACGGATCTGCTGATTGTGATGTTGTCTGTATCGTGCAGGATTCTGTATCCTTTGCTTCGATCATCGTATCCAAGAAAGATCCCTTCGATAACTTTGCTATCCAACTTGTTTCTTTTTATCTTGGGAATATAGGCGAAGGCTTTACATCCGAATCTTTTTAGATGCTTCAGACTGGGCTTCCTGTTGGTCCATAGTTCAAATGGAGTCTTGTCTGTAGCTTTTGAGGGTATTCGGTTGTGCAGGTAATTAGCTGTGGTAACCGCTTCCGCCCATAGAGACTGTGGGAGTCCTGAGTCAAACAGCATGCATCTTGTCATCTCCATTAGTGATCGATTTTTCCTTTCGGCTACTCCGTTCTGGGCTGGTGAGTAGGGGACTGTTAGCTGATGTTTGATTCCGCTTTGGTTCAGGAAATCTTCGACTTGTCGGTTTACGTACTCACGACCGTTGTCTGTCCGTATGGTTTGGATATTTTTTCCAAATTCCGTGTGTGCTGAGATGACGTAGTCTTTTATTTTTTCATAGGCTTCGTCTTTTCCTTTCAGGAGGTAGGTCTTCGTGTATCTGCTGTAGTCATCAGTGAAGGTGATGAAGTATCTCTTACCGCTGAGAGAGTTAGTTGGTAATGGACCGCAGATATCACTGTGGACAAGTTGAAGCGTTTCAGTTGCTCTGTACTCTGTCTTCTTTGGAAATGGGGTTTCGGTGAGTTTTCCTTGAATGCACTGAACGCAGTCTGTGCTGTGCGAACAGTTATTTAGACTTAGTCCTCTTGCTAGGTTCTCATTTCGAATCTTCTTAATTGATTCTATATTTCTGTGTCCTAGTCTGTCGTGCCAGAGCATGAGGCAATTTTTGTTTTTGCAGTGGTTTTGTTTTGCTACATTTGCTTTGAATGTGCGAGTTTGGGGGTTATCATCCAGGTGGAGTCGGTACATGCCATTTTCAAGTATACCGTTCGCGAGGGCTGTGTTGTCTCTTTCGATGGTACACCAATCTCTGTTGAACGTCACTTTACATCCGTTGGAGGTGGCCGCACTCACTGACAGAAGGTTGTCTGTTAGTTCCGGGATGTAGAGAACTTTTGTGAGAAGTAAGGTGTCAGTCTTTCCTTGGGGTGTGATGACTTTTATTTCTCCTTGTCCTATCCCTTTGACCTGCAGCTTATTGCCATTAGCAACCACAACATTTTGTGTTTGTTCTCTGTTAAGTTCAGTGAAGAAGCTTTCATCGTACGCCATATGAGATGTGGCTCCAGAGTCGATGAACCAGTTGTGTACACTTGCTTCTCGTTGAGTGCAATTGAGAGCTTTTGGGTTAGGTCCTTTTGTTGTTCTCTGATTTGTTGATTGTTCTTGGGTGACACTCGACTGATTTGTGTACTTTGGTACGTTTCCTCTTCTGAAGTTTTCATATTTGTACTCTTTGTTGCTGTTGTTTCGCTTTTGATAGTGCCAACATTCTTCTTTGGAGTGGTTTGGTTTGTGGCAGAAAGAACAGAATTTCTTCTCTTTTTCTCTTCTTTGGCTTGAAGCTCTGTGGAGGCTTTTTAAGGTTTTTGATGCGGTGCTTTCGTATTTCGAGCTTTCTACTCTGCGTGTGTGTTCATCAAGGAGTTTGTTCTTGGTGAATTCAAGCGTTAGCTCGTCATCAGGCCTTGATTCCAACATCGTGATGAGATTGGAGTAGCTCTTTGGAAGCGAGCAAAGCAGTATAGCCGTGATGTGAGAGTCCCTTAGTGTTTCGCCAATGGTTCGCAGTTTGTCAACAAGTTCCATCATGGTAGTGATGTGCTGTTGCATGTCTTTGTCTTCTTCAAGTTTTAAGCTGTATAGTTTCCTTAGCAAATAAATTTTTCCTGAGAGTGTTTTTCTTTCATAGATATTTTTAAGAGTGTCCCAGGTATTCGACGCTAGGTGGCCGAATTGACTAGACGTGCGTCGCATCGCTCTCGAAAACCGGTAAATATTAATTTTTACTATAATAGATTCTATTTGGTTTTCATTGCTGTACCTTGAATATTTGATAAGCAAACTTATATTCCTTATTTTATTGAGGAGAAAATGAAGTTGTTAATAATTCTGCTTTTGCTTAATTGGATCGTAATTAAAGAAGAAACTCACTTTAGATCAACGTTTGCAAATTTCAACAATGAAATTGTTTTAGGTTATGCAAATAAGCCTGAAATGAAAGTACCCTCCTATACTAGGAAAGCTAATCTGAGACGTATAGTGCTAATGCTCTTACTGCTATCCGGGATAGAGCAAAATCCAGGGCCTAAATCTACAAGACAGACAACGTTGGACGTGGGCAAAGAAAGAGATTTACATGAGTTAATGGCAGCGATGTCGGATAGAATTGACCATTGGGGAGCAAAGCTGGAATCAAGGTTTTTGGGGTTAGAAACAGGTTTGGAAAATATTAACCAGCGCCTACTACAACTGGAGACTTCCCTAGGAACTATGGCGAAGTCTGTATCGGCTAACTCGGGAAAGATCTGTGAAATCGAGAAAAGGATGGATCTCTACGAGATGAAACAGAGGGATAGAAACTTGATTTTTTTTTGGAATAGAAGGAAAAGAAAACGAAATCCCCGACGAATCTCGCTCGCTGATACAAAAACTAATTACAGATAAGATGCAAATATCAGAGGAAATTCAAATACAAAAATGCAGAAGATTGTCCGGGAAAGTCAATTCACCACTTCTCATTGAGGTACCGGAATATAAAGAAAGAATTGTACTTTTGAAGAACTCATTCAAGCTAAGAAATAGCAGAATTTTTCTAAATAAAGACTACCCTCCAAATGTTATAAACCAGAGAAAACTATTAATTAGAAAAATAAAATAACTCCTGGATAGAGGAATAAGGGCTAAATTGAGAGACAATACTTTATTAGTGGGAAACACAAGATACTATGTTTCAAATGACCAAGTTATGGACCAGGGAGGTAAACTTTTATAGCAACATACAGTTATTAAACATTCTAATGTTAAGCCACATTTTAATAAGATTGAAAAAATATGTAAAAATAAAGATTCAGGTGCTGGCGTTGTACCATATGTAAATACTTTAAATAGTTTTAAGACTATAAGCATTAAAAATCCAAAAGTTACGGTAGACACAATAATATGCTGGAATATAAATGGACTTTTTAGGTTGCTCTCTGTTTTTCCACTTCTCGAGTACATTAAAAATTACGAGATTTTCGCTATACTTGAAACATGGTGTTCAAACCTCACAAATATAACATTAAAGGATTTCCAAATCTTTGAACAGCCGGCAACTAAGACCACAGGAAGGGGAAGGGGATCAGGGGGAATAATTGTGGGCGTCAAAAAAGGGGGGTATTACAGATTGCACAGTACATAAAAGGATAACATCTGGATATCGATTTTTTTATCACAAAACATAGGAACCGACAAACCCACTACCTGCTTGATATTTGTATATCTCCCTCCAAACGAACTGTACCAGAACAACTTAGTTAGATTAACTAAATATATGGAAAAACAGATAACTGACGGGAAAGAACTAATTCTGATTGGGGATCTAAATATTAGAACTGGAGGGCTCGGGGGACTGTATAATCCAACAAATCTTCAGCTCTCTTTGGTTTCCGAAAGAAAAGCAAGAGATCTGGTGATTTCACCACTGGCTGAAGGACTCCTTGAGTTTCTCGAGGACAATTCGCTGACAATAATCAACGGACGATCAACAGGAGACAGAGAGGGTGACTTTACATTTGTTTCGGAGAGAGGCTCATCAACTATTGATTACTGCATAGTTTCCCAAGGAATACTGGAAAAAATATCAGACTTCAGGATAGAAACCCAGATGTACTCAGATCACCTTCCTCTTATCCTGAAGTTAACAGTCCAAAACACCTATGAAAACAAATCTAAGGGAGAAGAATATGGTGTTACGAGATACAGATGGACAGCTGGGGGAATCAAGACATTTAAACAGGAATTAAAGGAATTGCAAGTAGTGAAGATATCAAATCTCGATAGCTCCGTAAATACTTTCACTCAAGGAATTACCGAGGCAATGTCAACATCAGGAATAATGTACTCAACTATGAGTGCCACCGGAAAATCTAAGCCATGGTTTGACAAAAACTGTTACGATATGAAAAAGCTAACAAAAGAAAGTCTGAAGGAATTCCGTAGAACCAACAGGAAGGAAGACCTCGAAAGCTATGCTCTCCATAGAAAGAAATATCTCGGTTTATTAGATGATAAAAGAAGGAAATATATTCAGGAAAAACAAGAAATATTGAGAAATATTAAAGATTCAAAGTCCTTTTGGAAGACCATTGCGCTATTTAAGGGAGCAACAAAAATTCAAGGAGAAATTACTGTACAGGAATGGCACGAATTTTATTGCGAATTAATGAGTATTGAGGAAAAAGAGAAGATCTGTAATATAGAAGTGAGAATCTCGCCGAGCGACCCAATACTTGATCCAGAGATAACTTCTGAAGAGATAGGCAGGGCAATCAGAGATTTGAAAAATAACAAGGCAAGTGGACCTGATGACATCCCCAATGAAATAATAAAAGTACTCCCAGACTCATACATGGGTTTATTAGAACAATTTTACAATAGAGCTCTGATAATGGGACACTATCCTACAATATGGACTAAATCGATCATACATCCAATCTTTAAAAGCGGTGACAAAGACAACCCTTCAAATTACCGTGGTATAGCACTGATAAGTAATTTTTCGAAACTTTTTACAACAATACTAAGATCAAGACTGAATGAATGGGTAGAAAGAAGAAACGTCATTCCAGAAAATCAGGCGGGTTTCCGAAGGGGCCGATCGTGTGTGGACCTGATATTCACATTGACCTCTCTAATACAACTTTCACTGAGGAAAAAGAGAGGAAAATTATATGTATTTTTTGTTGATTTGAGAAAAGCATTTGACACAGTTCCTCACTCATTACTCTGGAAGAAATTAACCAATCTGGGCGTAAGCTATCAATTTATACATGCAATTAGAAATTATTACGAACAGGCGACTGTGGCAGTCAGATGGAGGGGTTCAATTACAGAAAATATCAAGATACATTCGGGCGTTTTACAAGGAGAGCCACTATCGCCATTACTTTTTATATTATTCATGACGGACCTGATTAAAATGTATGACAACTCAGATCTGACGAGTGTATACCTTCCGGAATTTGGTGATGTTCACCTGCTGATGTATGCAGATGATATTGCTATTATAGGGGAGTCGAGGGTAAACCTCCAAAAAAAGATTAATTTATTGAAGGAATATCTTGGTGTGAACGAAATGACACTGAATGAGTCCAAATCGAAGATTATGGTATTTCGCAATGGTGGTAAACCCTCAAGAGAAGATAGATGGTACTGGAATGGTAAACCTCTGATGGTAACAGGAAGATATATCTACTTGGGATACCCTCTGGTCAGTACAACTAAAACCACTCAAGCCGCAAACTTTTTCAAAGGAAAAGCACTTGCGGCAATAAATGCTACAACCCCAATATTGGCGAAATCAAAAATTAATTCACTAAACTCTGCAATGAAACTGTTTGACTTAATTGTGATGGCTGTTTTGATGTATGCTGCTCCAATTTGGGCAACAGAGTATAAAGATTTATTAGACCATATACAAGATACATTTATACGTAGGTTTTTGAATTTGCCTAGATATACACCAGGATATATAATAAGACCAGAAACAGGCCTATCTCTTTAATAATAATAGCTCTGAAATTGACCTTGAAATATTGGCTGAGGGTGCTGAGTATGGATACAAATAGACTGCCTCGAATTTGTTTAACTAGAATGAGGCAATTATCCTGTGCTACAGGTGCGCCCATCGGTTTTATAAAACAATTAAGCAATTTACTTAATAATAACGGATCCTCGTGGCTTACTTATTGTAATGATCCTGACTCACTAAGGAATGCTATCCCTGGAATATTAAGAACTGCGATAGAGCAAACAATACAAAACGACCTAACAAGAATAACCCAATCAAAGTTATATTCCCACTATAGAGACATATATACAACCTTTACCACCGAAGAATACTTCTTAACTGAACTCCCTTTTCCTATCATCAGATTAATTGCACAATTCAGAACCCTTTCAATTTTTTTCAGAGAACACCATTTGATTTTATTGAGGCGTGAAGACCTGAAATGCACTTTCTGTGGATCAGGAATAACAACGGAGATGTTGCATTACTTATTTGACTGTGCTGCTCTGTCTGAGGAAAGACGAAAATTAAATGATAAAACGGGGCAACTTTGTCCTTCATTTCCGGCACTGATTGATGAAATATCAAAGAATAGGTATATAGCGTTGGCGATATTTGGATTTCACAAGACTATATCCCGGAAAAAGGCCTCACAGTGTTCTCCCTATCCCTTGTGAACTGGCGAATCCTGTATGGGGCGAGTGGCCCCAATAAAGGCTTTTTGTTGTTGTTGTTGAGTGTCCCAGGTAGCTTTGGCTGTTAGTAGGTTTTTGACATGCACTATTTGTGAGTCGGCGATGCTTAGATTAATGATAGCTCTAGCTTTTGAGTCTTTCTTTTTCCATTCGATTTTAGGTTCATCTGGAATATTTTGGGTGACAACTTCCCAAAGATCTTCCTTTTGCAAGAGCATTTCAATTTTGAAAGACCATAGTGAGTAGTTATAGCCGTCGAGCTTATTTAGGGTTACATCGTGGCTCGGGAGTGACGCCATTTTTGCTAAGCCTTTTTTTCTTTGTCTTAACTCGTTAGTTGGATTTCATGCAATATTCAGTCTCATAATCTAATTGTTGTAAGATTTAGGTACTTACAGCTTGTAGGAAGGCATGAGGACGTTGAGGATTATATGATAATAATCTTTATTATCCATTTAGCAAGAAAGACAAAGTTATGGTAGCGAACAGTTATTGAAGTATAGAGAAGAAGGTAAACAAACAGTTGTGATGATGATAGGTCCAGTGTGGCGCTAGCTGTCGTAGCATTCAGTTATCCAACATATTCAAATACATACATGGACAAAACTTGAAGTGGAAAGTCTTTGATGTCGCCGGTGGTCTATTTTTTTATGGAGACAGAGGCAATTTTTTTCACACTTGGTTATATCGTGTGTCTTCAATAAAGGTCACTGTAATATCTTTCAGAGTATTGCCTGAATCCCAATATACATGCTAAAAGGTACAACTTCCTTAAGTTTCGTCTATGAGTGTATATCGACCGGAACAATCGCCTATCTCTTTTTCAAAGCATACGTCTCTAGAATCTTGCTGTTTGGTAAAATGCGGAAAAATTTCTGACCGAAACTTTGATAAACGTTATATAAGGAAATATAACATCATCTATATGTGAATATTTAAAAAATTCTGAATGTTCATTTTTGAAAACAAGACAATTTATACTATCCTTACTGAGATAGAAAATATATATTGAGAGCATGGTTCATCAGTGGTGAATTCTCCTAGCGATTTCGCTATTTTTCCATAAGACAGGATATGTTTTTCCATCGTAGTAAAAAAATTAGGAGTTTATTTTCTTTGTAAAGAGGAAATTCCGCTTTCTGAATACGGTAGTCTTTCCCTTGTGAGACGCGCCAAAACCCAGCCTCTCTTGGAAGAATTTATTATCAAAGACTTAGTTTCAGTTGAAAGACTCCTGATGTCTTGGCGTGAAATGACAGAGTCTACGATTAATGACCTCCTTCAAGATAAGGCCAGGTTAAGCCATAGTTTTTAGACTATGATCTCTCATAGGAAACCTCTGTGGTTTCCAAATTCATATCAAAATCATTCTTTCTTCAGGAATGAGAGCTCTTTAACAATGTTCACCTTTCCAGGCAAGAAAATTCCTGAGGTATGAGTCAAACAGGCGAAGGCTACCTGCCTTCCGAAATTGCCAGGCTGGTGTTGTGCTATTTGGCCGAGATTGGAGCTGAAGATGCCCATCGCGCATTCCTAACCGAATCAACGGATCTAGCTGAAGTCCGCAGTTTGCTGAAGACCTACAGCTGCGTATCGACCCAAGTGGACAACAAGTCCCTCAATGATATCCTCAGGGAGTACTTCCATCTGGTCATGCAGTTGCCCGCTGAAGAAGAAGTTACGGAAGAGGGTACAATGACAGCTCCATCTGGATGCTCCACTTATCAGAGCCATTCCACACCTTCCCAATCTCGGTAACGATCATCCTTTTCTCAAAATAAAGCCTAATCTATCCAAACCAAGGCCTCATCCATCCCAAACAAAGCCTCATATATCCCAACCAAGACCATCGGTTAAGTTAACAAATAACCTTTTTGACATAATCAAGTGAAAAGGCAGTTAAACTCTGCATGTTGATGATAATTTTAGAACTAGTTGAATAAAACTAGTAACAATTTCCTGATCTCTTTAATCCTCTCTACAATCTACTTTAGCAGGGTTCAACAACCTGCGAGCTACATGAGGTTTTTTGGATATGAAGCTGCGGCTCTTTAGTTCCTTAAACTTAGTTAAAAAACACTTTATTTATGCGAGTACTATTTATATTTGGCAAGAAAAAATGTGCCTCTTTAAAAGCTTTAAAATTTTGTAAATTGTAATTTTTGACTCTTCCGACTCAAAAGGTTGCCGGCCTCTGTACTATTATATTGTCGCATCATGTGTTACCCCTTGTCCTTCATACAATAAGGTCGCTTCTTCCGTTGTGGATCACTAGCCGTGACGCTGTTACCTCCTCTCTGCAGCTATTGGATCCCAAAATCATTCTATCGCTTCTAGTTTACAGAACAGCAACAGTTCTTTGAACACAGCCGTCGCGTGAATCTTCGTTCGACCCGAAGGAATCGGCTCAAGTTTTGTTGCGCGCTATCTGTTAACGGAGGCTCCAACTTTTTCTTTTCTAAGTCTATACCCGTAACACTATATTATGGCTATACAAAATGAAACTCTTAGGCAAACGAATTCTTCTTTTTCAAATAAGACAAACTTTCCATTGTCCTTATCGCGATGGAAAAATATTGGAAGGGCCTGGCTCTCCAGGGGTGAACCCACCCAGATATTTCTCCAGTTTAAGCTACTATACCGCTTCTTATAAATCTACTATTGTATTGGAATATTCTGTAGAATAATCTATAAGCAGAATCGTACATTACAGTATTAGAACTCTAAGAAACGGTCTGGTAGATCAAATTGTCCAAATATCTGGTAGGGTTTACCATTGATGAACCAAGCCCTTCCACTATTTTCCATCTCAATAAGAACATTATAAATTTTGTATTAATAAAAAATCGTTTTATTAGTTTCATTTGTATGTATTTACATACAACCATTGAAATGGGAAATAAATAAACAGCAGATTAAATCTTTATTATAAATATTCTACCGTTGTTACCAAGAAAGTTCCCTTACACAGATTAATTTAAGAAGAAAGGAGAGCCTGCTGTCATGTCTCTCTCTCTTGTATAAACACTGAAGTATTGTCAGCATTTTAAATTCTCAGCGACGCCTCTATGAAAATATTTCTCTTCTAACAGAGTAATCTCTTAACTAAATCCATTTTATTACATATTGACCCATTACAATATATTTTATTATTCTTTATATCGTAGCCTAGTTCACCTTTTCTTATTATGATGCACTAGCGCGCCATCTGTCATGAAAATTCGAAACTATTTTAGACGCGTATGATTCTTTTCGAAATTAAACAATTTCTACTGCCCTTAATGCAATGGAAAAATTAATGGGAGGGCTTTATTTAATTGCAGTAAGGGCAGTAGAAATTGATTTATTTTGAAAAGAATTATACGGGTCTATAATAGTTTCGTATTTTGATAACAGATGGCGCGCAAGTGCATCTTAATTAAACAATTTCTTATGTTAATTTAAATACCTTTCAAGTTTCATTGATTTTATAGTTAAATTTATTTGTATAGATTTGAATAGATTGTCATTGCTATATACAATAACAACAACAAAAAGCTTTATTAAGACCTTTTAGTCTTATACAGATTCTCCAAGCAGAAATGTAGGATAAATGCAGGAAAAAGGTAATAGTGCCTTAATAGTAATGATATTTATATACAAGAAAAATTATATGAAGACAATCAAGCTAATAGATTAGTATGGATAAATTGGAGGAAAAGAAATTTATCATACATGGATTTACCGCGGATTCACCGCAAATGAAGGTAAAAAGGCAAAAAGCAAAATCACAATCAATATTGAGATAATGAAATTAATACATTTAATAGGCTAATCCCCTAATAGAATGTTCAAATCAATAAGCCTGAGGGATAAGTATCTTTTTGCAAATAAATTTACTTCAAGCTTTCGGGCACAACCGCCCTTCGACAGGAAAAAAATATTACGCTACTAAAGTTTTCGTATCTAATCTAAATATATACATATATAGGAGCAGAAAATAACAGTTATGCAAAAACGGATTTACATAGTGAAGAAAACAATGAACTGGAATTTGATATTTGTATATATATATAGAGAGAGAATTTGAATGTCTAAAATATGTACTGATATGAATAAGACAAAGAATATGGCATATCTTAAACATAGGACAGAATACATATTGAATTTGTGGTCTCAGAGTTCATGATACAGTGGGGGGTTTGGTGGCTGCAGGGAATATTACATTGTAAATTTCAGGTAAATCAATTTTTCTATTGAGGCTGTGGAATTTGCTTGACAGGAGGGATTCAATGATTAGTCTTTGATGTTTGCTGGAAATATTGGAATAATGAATTTTAGGTGATGTAATGTTGAAGAAATGGCCAGTTTCGTTTATGTGCTGCACTATTAAGGATCTATGGTCTAGGTTATCGATATTTCTTTTGTGTTCGTGAATTCTGATGTTGACACGTCTCCTGGTTTCACCTATGTAGAATTTTGAACAGTTCAAACATTCTATGGAGTAAATAAAGTTTCGTGCCGTGCTGTGAGGTTCATTAAGTTTCATTATCTGGTTTCGGAGAAGGGATCCAGAGGTAGGTGCGCAGGTGAAGTAGGTTTTGATTCCAAATTTAATAAGAATCTTGCTATTGTGGAGGATAATGGTGAATATGGCATATTGCAAATTGATCTGTATATTGGAGGCTTTATCTTTTTAGATGAGTCATAAAAGTGTCGTAATATAAAGGACATCGGGTATGCGCAGTTTTTGAGGTTAGCTATTATGTTTTGTGTTTCAAGGTTCTTGTACTTCTGGAGGGAGCAGTGGGTATGGACTCGTTTTGATAGAGCAATGACTGTATTGATCTTATGACTGATAGGACAGAAGGACGAGTATTGAACGTAATTAGGGCGGAAGGATGGTTTATAATAAACGGTGGTGTGTAATTCATGTTGGTGACGGATGATTTTTATGTCGAGAAATGGAAGGGTATTATTGGTCTCTTTTTCAACGGTAAAGTGAAGATCAGGGTGATAATTGTTTAGATTTTAGAGGATGTTTTCGGTTTGGGTGGTGGTGCAGATGCGAAAGATATCCGCTATAGTCTGCTATATCCATTATCACTGTGTTTTTACCTTTGTCTGAAGGAGAAATTATAATATTATTATTTTCTTTTAGGAAACTGATGGCTTTTCTTTCCTCATTATTTATATTGGTCTTGTTCTGGCGAGTCAGATTTTTCAGAATAGGAATGACTTCTGTTCGGATCTTTTCCTTGTTTGATTCTGCAAGGTTTTTGATTGAGGTCTCTATTGATGCAATTGTTCTAGGGATATCGAGTTTCTAGAAAGGAACAAAGTTGAGGCCTTTGGATAGTAGAGATATGGCTTCTGGAGGAATGGATTGTTTCGATAAATTGTTCACATTGTCATTGGTTGTACTTTGGATTTGGGGTTTGTGACTCCATTTATTTAATTTTTGCAATTGGCTGTTGCGTATCTATAGCAGACTATGACAGCAAAATACAGCAATTACTTCAAGACAAAGAAATATACGAACTGTTAACTATTAATCCTCTACAGAATATGATAAAAGATTTCAACAGAAATTTGAATAGAATAAAAGGAAGGCACAAATTAGACAACAAAGTTGTTGAAAAAATCAAAGCATCAAAACGTGATCTACCAATATTCTATGGTTTACCGAAAATTCATAAATCCAATAACCCACTTCGTCCTATAGTCTTTTACACCGGTTCACCAATCTATCCGTTAGCTAAATATCTCTCAACAATAATATCGCCGTTTCAGAAATTTCTCCCCCACACGGTTCAGAACGCCACATCAGTGGTAGAGGTTATGCAAAGAATAGCGATACCCCAAAATTACCACATGGTTTCATTTGATGTTGAATCTTTATACACGTCTATCCCACATAAAGAAGCCATTAGTGAAATTTCAAAATTTATAGACACCAATCCACAACATAATTTAACAATTTCCAAAGAAGCACTTGAAGACTTACTCGATCTATGTTTATCCTTCAGTTATTTCAGTTACAAAAACCAGTATTATCAACAGATTAAAGGCCTTCCAATGGGCAATCCAATTTCTTCTGCCCTCGCCAATATTTATATGAATCATATCGACAATATTATCATTGCAACCAAACATCTCAAAATAATAGCCTGGAAACGATATATTGATGACATCATTTGCATCAGTGAAAATAGCAACCTCGACAATATTCTAACCTTCCTCAACAGTTCAAAGCCATTTTTAACTTTTACATATGAAATAGAAAATAATAGCTCTTTAGCATTCTTAGACATCAAGCTTACCAGAATAAATAGCAAAATAGAAACCAGTATATATAGAAAACCAACGCATACAGGGCATGTATGCGTTGGTTTTCTATATATACTGGTTTCTATTTTGCTATTTATTCTGGTAAGCTTGATGTCTAAGAATGCTAAAGAGCCTGTATTACAGGCAAATATCTCAATTTTAATTCATTTGGCCCCATTAATAATAAAATATCCGTTATAAAAACACTTTCTAAAAGAATTTCCACCCACTGCTCCTCAAATATTAAAAATATTAAATCTGAACAAAACATATTCTACAATGAGATGAAAAATAATGAATATCCTCCAAGTTTAATCAAGAAACATATATATAAGCCCACCAACAGTCCTACAAACAATAGTGAATAATCGAATAAATACTGTGCACTGCCATACAATTATGGCATTGAAAGAATAACAAGAATACTTGAATATTACAATATCAAAACCCGATACAAAACCACAGCAAATCTGAAAGAAATTATACGCCATCCCAACACTAAACATAATAGCAATCATGAATTTAAATCAAATATAGTATATCGCATTCCATGCAAATCATGCCCAGCAACCTACATAGGAGAAACAGGTAAAACTCTTGAAGAAAGAGTAAATCAACACAAAACAGCTCTCAAAAACCATAGCCCATTATCACTTCTAGTAGATCACGCACTCAAACAGGACCATATACCAAATTTTGAAAATACAGATATTATATACAACAACATTCAGGATAAACACTCAAGACTCTTTTTAGAAAGTTGGACCTCAATGAAAGATACCAACAGTATTAATAGAAAAATTGGCATCCCTCCGTTATATTTACAGCTCAATTCGATTTAAAATTCTTATACTTATTATGAATCATGTATATAGCCTATTATTATTGATATTTGTGTGTATATATTTTAAATTTTAGCCCCAGAGTTGTAAATATTTTATATATCGTCGCGTGAAGGCATCGCGTGATCATCCAAAACAGTTTAAAAACAAGAAACGCCCTGATGAAGTTAGGCGTATAGCCTATTGAAAGATTGGCCTTTATATTAAATAAAATGTTTGTTTTATTTCATATCCAAAATATGCCTTTTAATTAATAATTTCATATGGATTGCTCAATATTCAAGAAATATGAATATATATTGTCGCGGTAAGAATTACAAACAACAGGCGAAGATAAATTGAACGAGGAACGTTTATTGCTTCCAACGAACAGATTTTTTAAATCAGAAAGAAAACACGGATATCTTGTTAGAAGTGAGGCGCGCGGCTCGAGGCGGATGCTCACGGGTCACTGTTAAAAACCTATTTATGTAAACAATACAACAAATAACGCTACAATGCCCTCCTCTCCAAAAGGACAGCGTCCTCGCTGTCAGACGGCGGGCTCATCCTCGGGTAGGTCCAGTTGTTCGTCCGGGTCACGGTAGTTCTTCATTCTCACTACGTGCACAATTTCCTTTGGCTTACGACGGCGGTTAGTAGTGTCTAGACTTTCGACTTCGTACGTCACATCCGAAATGCGTCTCGTCACCCTATAAGGGCCGAAATATCGTTTTATTAATTTTTCGGATATCCCTATTTTCCGAACGGGTATAAATATCCATACTTTATCGCCTGGCTGATAGTTCACTTCTCGATGTTTGGCGTCGTAGAGTCGTTTATTGCCCTCTTGCGCTCTCAGTGTATGTAGCCGAGCCAATTGTCGCGTCTCCTCTGCTCGGGTCACTATCTCTCGATATTATAGTCCTCTTGATCTTCATCTTTTAAAAGAGGAAACAATGTATCCAACGTAGTTTCAGCTTCTCGTCCATGGATGAGGCTGAATGGGGTGAATCCGGTGGTGTCCTGCTTCGCCGTATTGTAAGCAAACGTGATGAACGGAAGAATAACGTCCCATTCCTTTTGTTCGACGTCCACATACATTGACATCATGTCGGCCAGGGTTTTATTAAGTCTCTCAGTGAGACCATTCGTCTGAGGATGGTACGCCGTGGTAAATCTCTGAGCCGAAGAGCAAAGTCCCGTCAGCTCGGATATTAGTTTAGACTGAAAAACCCTACCCCGGTCAGTAATTATTTCTCGTGGTGCTCCATGTTTAAGTACTACGTCCTCCAGGACGAACTTGGCCACTTGCTGAGCGTCTGCTGATGGTAAGGCTCGGGTGATAGCGTATCGCGTCAGATAGTCTGTGCAAACTATTATCCATTTATTTCCTAAATGGGATATTGGGAATCTTCCGAGGAGATCAATTCCGACTCTTTGGAACGGAACAGAGGTGGGTGGTATCGGTTGCAGCAACCCGGGCGGTCGCAAGGGAGCATGTTTACGACGCTGGCACTCCCTACAGTGACCGACATATTTTCTTATGCTCCTCAGAAGACCTGGCCAAAAATACTTCCTCCTAATTCTATCGTGGGTTTTAGCCAACCCTAAATGACCGGCAGTTGGATTATCGTGGAGACTTCTGAGGACGTCAGGGCGCAAATGCCTGGGGATCACCAATAGCCACGGTTGCCCCACTGGGTCGAAATTCCGCTTGTAAAGAGCTCCATTGATTATTTTGAAGCGGTTTTGATCGTTCTTCAAACATTCCTCCGATATTCTCACAATTACCGGATCTTTCCGCTGTTCCGCGACGATATCAGTTAAAGCAGCTAATGTTGGTATGTCATCTCCGGATTCCCCTGGGTTATTCGCTTCGATTGGATTGCGTGAGAGACAATCGGCATCTTGATGTTTTCTGCCGTTTTTATATACCACGTTCACATTGTATTCCTGAAGTCTTAAGGCCCACCTGGCCAGTCTTCCCGACGGGTCCTTCAGGCCCGAAAGCCAACAGAGTGAGTGATGATCCGTCACAATTGTAAACGAGCGCCCAAATAGGTATGGACGGAACTTGCCGATCGCCCAAATCGCGGCAAGACACTCCCGCTCCGTTGTTGAATAATTTTTTTCAGCTGTTGACAGCGTTCTTGAGGCATATCCAATCGGTTTTTTCACTTCCTCCCTGGACCTGGACCAAAACCGCACCAATTCCAAACCCACTGGCGTCGGTGTGCAGTTCGGTCGCATACTTTTCGTCAAAGTGGGCCAAGACGGGTTCCGACGCGAGTGCCAACTTTAAGGATTCATAGGCCTGCCGTTGATCTGGTCCCCATTCGAATCTGGTGTCCTTTCTCAACAACCTATGTAGTGGTTCAGCTTTTTGAGCAAAATTCTTAATGAAACGACGATAATATGAGCACATTCCAATGAAACTTCTTACATCAGTGAGGGATTTGGGAGTAGGGAATTTGGACATAGCATCAACTTTACCCGGGTCGGGGTGCACGCCCTCTCCATCCACCAGATGCCCAAAAATGCTTAGTCGTTTTGTTCCGAACAAGCACTTGTCTGGATTTAACACAAGTCCAGCCTTTGAGAGACACCTGAGAACTAATTCAAGGCGTCGAACATGTTCGTCAAAGGTGGGTGAAAACACAATAATATCGTCCAGATAGCAAAGGCACATTGACCACTTCAACCCCCTCAGCAAGGTATCCATCATTCTTTCAAATGTCGCTGGGGCGTTACACAACCCGAAAGGCATAACTTTGAATTCGTACAATCCGTCGGGTGTAATGAAGGCGGTCTTCTCGCGATCTGCCTCATCCACCTCAATCTGCCAGTAACCAGAACGGAGGTCCATGGAAGAATAATAACTCGCCCCTCTTAAGCAATCGAGTGTATCGTCAATCCTTGGTAGTGGATATACATCCTTTTTTGTGATTTTATTCAGGTGTCTGTAATCGACACAGAAACGCCAACTACCATTTTTCTTTTTCACTAATACCACAGGAGAGGACCAAGGACTTTCGGAAAGCTGAACTATACCTCCTTTCAACATTTTGTCGACCTCATTCTGAATGGTTTGACGTTCGACCTGCGACACTCGATATGGACGGCGTTTAATCGGGGGATGGTCCTCTGTATTTATCTTGTGCTTGGCTGTGCTCGTCAGATTAGACGGAAACTTATTAAATTCAAATAAGCCGCTGAAACTCCCAAGTATCGAACATATCCTGGTCCTTTCAAGCATGGATAGATCAGGGCTTATCATCGAGGCAATGTTTGGAGAGTTTTCTTGTCCAAGAACCTCCTGCCGATTGGTGTCCGAAGCATCACCGATGACCGCCAGCTGACCCTCTTCCAGTACCTGTATCTCTCCAATACACATTCCTTTGGGGACAGTTCGATCACATGTGCCGATGTTGGTTATCCAAATTCTCCCTTTTCCATGCTGGACAGCGAAGATCGAGGCGGGAACCATCAGATCATGTTCTAGAAAGAGGATCCTCGAAGGCTCCATTACGACATCACTCACACCGAGTATAGTTTCGCTGATTACGTTTATCTGCTTGGTCGATCCAGCGGGGATTATAAAGCTATCGTCGGCGGCTACAGTTTGGAATATGCTCGAAGAATCCTCTGGTAGTTCTGCTTTTTCTAACAGAATCTCGGCGCTACCACAATCGATTATAGCCCTTGACGCCTCCAGAAAGTCCCAACCGAGAATGATGTCGTGGCTACAACTTGGTAAAACGATTAATTCAAACGGCTGTACTAATCCGTTTATTTCTAAACGTAAAGTACATCGGCCCCTGGAAACGAGATATTTCCCGTCGGCAACTCTAAGTGTCATGCCAGCGTCACTGAACATAGTCTTTTTGTGTTGTTGTCTAAAGTGGTCCGAAATAACCGAAAACGAAGCGCCGCTGTCGACAAGGGCAGGAAAAGTTTTATCGTCAATAGTAACGTCAACTATATTCTGTGATAGCTTAGCGGCTATGAGCGGCGGAGGATTTATAATCTCCTCAGCGACCTTACCTCCAGCGAAGGGCGCTTGCTCTAGTTTTCCTCACGATAAGGTGATCGGCCAGATCGTCGGCTTGGCGATATCGAGGGGCGACGTTCAGCTGGGGATCGGCCACGACCTGGATAGGGCGACGGGCTTCGGTAACTTGTGCGGCCTGGGGTTTCATCGCTATTATAGATCGTTCGCGGGCCGTTCTGGACAGGGTGGTATCTCCCCGGTGGCTGTCGATCCACCATCCCTCGCCGCTCTCGGCAGTACCTGGCGACGTGACCCGGGCGTCCGCATTGGAAACAAACGGGAATATTATCCACCGTCCTCCATTCGTCAGTCTTTCTTCGGGCAGTAGTCAGCCTTGTAGGACTTTGCTGCTGGTAATACGGGGTTGGTTTCGCCGGTTCTTCAAAGTAGCGGCGTTGTTCTCGGTAGTATGGACCCTGCTCCGCAATTGGGGTCAGATTTCTCTCAACCTCTTCATGAATAATTTTCTTCAGGGAGTTCACCTCCGGCACTATAGATTCGAAATGTAGGGCACTTTTAATTTCTTCTCTCACGATTCGTCGAATCAGATCTTCCAGAGACGAGGAGTTTGGTTGCTCTATACTTGCGACGTTAGGGAGTCGCTCAAACCTTGGTTTCCCGATGCGTCGCTGCTTGCAAGCCTCCACTTTTCGGCACCAATCGACAAAGGCTTCAACAGTATCAATTTCCTTTATCAAGATGACCTGATAGACATCTTCTACCACACCTTTCATTAGATGTGCCACCTTCTCTCCTTGACTCATATCGGGATTCACCTGCCTACACAAGCTCAGAACGTCTTGGATATAGGATTCACAGGATTCTGTACTCTTCTGAGCTCGACTCTGAAGGTTGTCCTTAGCGCGTCTGAGAAGGACGCCGCTATTGTCGAATGTCCGGCTAAACATCTCCTTAAACATATCCCACGAATCCATTCCTTCTTCGTTGTTATCATACCATTGGCCAGCGGTCCCTTCCAAAAAGAATGGTGCGTTCGCCAATTTCATCGTGGCATCCCAGCAGTTAGATCTCGCAATACGTTCGTAATCCTTCATCCATTTGCCACAATCCTCCGTTCCATTGCCGCTAAACACAGTTGGGTTTCTTGTCAAATGTTTGCAAGTATTAACAACCGTGTTAACTCCAGCCGATATTGACATTTTTCTGATTGGCTTATTCTTTTCGTCGAAATCAAAACGTGGTTCTAGGCCTTCTAGGCGACGGCTTCTTCTGACAGAGGTATCCGTGATGGTATCGGTACCCAGCGTCTCCACCACTTGTCGCGGTAAGAATTACAAACAACAGGCGAAAATAAATTGAACGAGGAACGTTTATTGCTTCCAACGAACAGATTTTTCAAATCAGAAAGAAAACACGGATATCTTGTTAGAAGTGAGGCGCGCGGCTCGAGGCGGATGCTCACGGGTCACTGTTAAAAACCTATTTATGTAAACAATACAACAAATAACGCTACAATATGATAAATTAACACGAAGCAATAACGCGCCATCTATACATATAAAATAAAAGGACCTAAAAGCGCGAATGTTTCCTTCATACACAAAACGAACCCCCACTTTCCCACTGCGATTAAAAATATATATATTGGGAGGGCCCGGCCCATCAGTGGTGAACCCTCCCAGCGGCCTCGCCAATTTAATCCACCAGACCGCTTCTCAGAGCTCTAATACTGTATTGGATCATTCTGCTTTTATATGCTACACTGAGGGATGGAATCTTAGCAATGGTTTTCAAGTAAACTATGGACATATATAGGATCCACTGATGGGCCGGGCCCTCCCAATATATATTTTTTCATCGCAGTGGGGACAATGGGGGTTCGTTTTGTGTATAAAGGAAACATTCGCGCTTTTAGGTCCTTTTATTTTGTATATATGATAAATATTCCACAATTATATTAATCGTATATTAGAACACAAAAAGCACGTGTTTCACAAGTTATGCATCCTATGTGTAATGTGTAAATGTGTAAAAAGAAAATTCAATAAAATGATCCTTGCACGGTTAAAAGAACAGGAGAAAGAGAAGCCAGGACAGTTAAGCCTAGCCTTTCACTATCTTTCAAGGACGAACATTGATACCTAAAATTCTAGGACAGTGTTGAATGCCCTCCTGGGAAGTCCAATAACCAGAGGAGGGCAAAAAAAAATGCCTGGAATCATCATTGAAAGGCAGTAGTGGCGTATTTACGCCAGTTGTGTGTCTGTTCTTTGGGACTCCTGTAAGTTCGCGCTCTCTCTCCTTCTCTTCTCGACTTTCAAGATCTTCTTCCAGAACTATTTGCTCTAACCTGAGTGCTTATACTCCTCACCTAAGTCCTTTCATCCACAAACGAAATTGAAATCACAGTTGTGGCATAAACACATGAACCTATTCATACAAATTTGTTCTTGATTCATTTTTTTATATGAAAAGTTGTACACACACTGCGTCATATTGAAAATAGAACATCAAGAAAGAAGGAGCCAGAAAGTGATTGAACTTGGCAAACAGAGATAGGTAGGAACGAACAATAATTGGATCTTTATTTGAGAATTATAGTCATATATATAAATAATACAGAGCGAGAACGGCGTCGGCTCAGTATGAAGTATGCACGCAGCAATACGTCTAGGTAGAGAGTCAATCAGATTACGTCTTGAAGGATGGCTCTCCATTGCATTTCATAAAATATAAGAACTTTTCGATAATAGCAATCATGAAGATTGAACTTGAGAGTGAAAAACTTTTCGATAATAGCAATCATGAAGATTGAACTAGATATAGAAAAACTTTTCGAAAATAGCAATCATGAAGATTGAACTCAAGATAGAAGAAATTTCGAAAATAAATCATGAAGAGATTGAACTTGAGATTGAAGAACTTTTAGATAATAGCAATCATGATTAGTGAACTTAAGCTAGAAGAATTTTCGATAATAGCAATCAGGAAGATTGAAATCAAGATAAAATAATTTTCGTTAATAGCATTCATGAAGATTGAACCCGAGATAGAAGAATTTTCGATAATAGCAATCATGAAGATTGAACTCGAGATAGAAGAAATTTCGTTAATAGCATTCATGAAGATTGAACCCGAGATAGAAGAATTTTCGATAATAGCAATCATGAAGATTGAAATCAAGATAAAAGAATTTTCGTTAATAGCATTCATGAAGATTGAACTCGAGATAGAAGAAATTTCATTAATAGCATTCATGAAGATTGAACTCGAGATAGAAGACATTTCGATAATAGCAATCATGAAGATTGAATTCGAGATAGAAGAATTTTCGATAAGAGCAATCATGAAGAGATTGAACTTGAGATTAAAGAACGTTTTGATAATAGCAATCATGAAGAGATTGGGCTTAAAATAAAATAACTTTACGATTAAAGCATTATGTAGATTGAACTTGAGACTGGTGATCTTGAGAATGAATTTCAATCAAGATCATACATATATCAGAACAGAAGCCTTCTACTTGGAGAATCAGAAAATTTGGCTACAATCGTCAAAAGGAATGACCAAGTACTAGAAGTTGAAGATATTGTATAAAAACCATTCAATATCAAGTGTTCAGTGAACATAAAGTTTATGAAAACTGTAAAATTTAGGCATTTATAGATATTTTACAAGGTTTTGAGTTTACAACAATGGAATACTAATCATTCGATCATGGGAAACTGTTGGGAGAGGGTACATCGCGACAGGAAACTCAAATCACAAGTCCAGCCGCGGCGGCAAGATAACCATCCACCCAAAGAAAGGGTCATCGGGGTGAAGAGGTGCCCCGGGTTACTGATTATCCCCGGGGCCCGGTGGAGGGGAGCGACGTAGCTCCCCAAGGCCCCAGTCTGGCCGAGGAGCTCAATTGACGGAGTCGGCGGAGGCAGCCAAACCATCACCATCCAGGCCTGGAGACGGAAGGAGGAAGACGCCTGCTCCATTCCCGGGGAGTGGCCACCATCCCGTCCAGCCCCCCCTCGACTCCCTGGGGTGGAGCAAAGCAACGGCGGACAAGACGGTGGGGAAGCAAATGACCATCAGCTCTCCACCACCATCAGGAGGCCCAGGAGGAAGAACCAGTGGACAGACGCCCAGCGGCGGGTCCCGGGCGGCTGCGGGGTAGGCAAACTTAGATTTTGTCTTCGACCCTTGACTTTCTAGATTTCCCTATAGAACACGGCCCTGATGTGTCATGGTGGTTGCCTGCAGGAGCAGCCCCCGGCGAACATCGGCCGGACGCCGTGGGCCTCGTCAAGCCTGCGGTGCGGCGCTTCCCTCGGCCGTCCAGCCCGTCGCGAGTCCCCCTTCCTCCTCGGGCGCCCCGCCGCCTGTCCCCGTTGCGATCCGCCTCCGTCTCCCGCCCCGTCGACCTCCGGAGCCCCGGTCAGACCCACCGACCTCGGTGGCCCCGCCCCGCGAGCTGGCACCAGGCATGTCCCTCTCCCTTCAACCAGCCCCCCCTTGCCCCCCCACCCCTAAAAAAAAATTTAAAAAATAAAAAAAAAAAGTAAATCAAATATTTTTTTCAAAATTTCAAAAATAAATAAATTGGCCATTTTATATTTTCATTTATTTTTTCAAACATTACATTTTATTGGAAATAATTTGAATATTGTAAACAACATGACCCAATGCCAGTTGTTAGGAGATGCGTAGGTTTTGTAGACGAGCTGTACTTTGTACCTGAGATACAAATACAAGCTTGTTGCCTTACCTAGGCCCTAGTTGATTGGTATGGCTATTTAAAGACAAGTTATTAAAAAAAACTAAATAACAATAACATTACTGAAATTATTTCAATAAGTTCAGGTACATTTCACAATCTGTCATAACTTTGGTTTGAAAAGGTTTATTAAAAGAAAATTTCAGAAAATACGAATATAGAAATATGTAGCCTGCACAAGAAATATCTCAATTTGTCATTTGCCTTTTCAACCCCAATAATGATGTGTTTCAACATCACATTTTTATCCATACTGATGAATATCAGCGTTATTATTAATTTGATTTAAAAATAGCATTTAGTTATAGTAATTGGTAAAACATGCAAAATAGAACATATTAGACAGCAAAAACAAGGTTCAACCCCAACTTCTAACAAGGTCTTCAATACCAGCCATTTCCAAGGTCAACAGCAGCTTATCACCAGCAAGAAGCCAATTAGTTTACCCCCATACCCTTACAAGATCTGTACATCACACCAGCTACTTGATCAAATATTAAAGTAAATGATGATACTAATATTATGATGATATTATCATTATCTTTTCTCTAAAGAAGTCTCCAGCTAACCATTTCTTGATTTATATGGAAGTCTCTTTCGTTAGTATTTTTGCTCAGATACCTGCAACCCCCTGATGAAGGCCAACATCCTTAAACGCGTACATGGTTGGCTTTTATTAATTTATTCAGAAAATGGGTTGGCCAATTATACGGAATAAACTTAAATTAGCATTTAGTTATAGTAATAGGTAAAACATGCAAAATAGAACATTTTACCCAGCAAAAACAAGGTTCAACCGCAACTTCTAACAAGGTCTTCAATACCAGCCATTTCCAAGGTCAACAGCAGCTCACCACCAGCAAGAAGCCAATCAGTTTACCCCCATACCTTCGCAAGATCTGTACATCACACCAGCTACTTGATCAAATACATATCCATAGGGGGACTGTCCACTCAAGAAACCTACTACTCCAAAGCCCATTAACCCAGGTTTGCTGTTCTCTGTACTCATAAACAATTACCTTGTGTACTTGATACTGCATCATCTATTTCCATTATCCCTTTAAACTATATTTATTACAAAATATTAGACAATTCCCTGAAGAAAGAATAGGTCAAGTAGAAGGATTACCAATTATGCAAAATATAGGTTAGGCTTAGCTTAGGAAATATTTTAGAAGGTATCAAAATGTCTTTGTTTGTGATAGTCCAATATAATATCTTAGGTTTATCAACATTTTATAAATTTAAGTTACTAATAGATTTTTTAAAAACCCCTTTTTTTTCAAAATTATAAATTCTTGTATTCCTTTAATCCAAAAACTGATAACCATAAGTCATATGCTACTACCCTATGTATTCCAGACCCATACTATGTTAAAAATTCATCTCTTTTAAATATCAACCCATTGTATAATATCAATTCTTTTGATATACAACCTACAAATGTTAAACTTTTAGATCCTATTTTAAATCCCATTATTGATTCTAACTCACAGTATACAAATACCATGCCCTATTGCCAATTATAATTAATATTTAGATTTTAGTAAAATTGGTATTATTTCAAATTTTTCTACTGAAAATATTAAAATATTTTACATATTAGAAAATAAATGAAGCTTCCAAGGTTAAGTTTCTTGTGCAACTTTTTATTTTAAAGCTTTCAGACTTGTCAATCCTTCAACAGGATTATCACGTTAACAACCTAATAATAAATACAATTTTTATATACATATTATTATATACCTATTTTAAATACTTATTATATATTGAGATAAAAATATATTACATTATTTCTGTTTGAAAAAAAAAACAAATCTTTTGAAATGTATATTTCTAGATGTTTACTCTAAACATAATTTTGATTCAAGTTACATAAAGACTAAGCAATTTGCATATCTCTTTTAAATAATATTCCCATACCACAGAAGCCATATAGGACATCTTTCTCCAATAATGCTGAAATACAAAAACAAATAACTGAATATTAAAATGTGATATTATTAGGTCTCATCTAGCCCCTTTAGTTCTCCTGCATTATTAGATATAAGTTAGGAGAATAAATATATATAAATCATTTATATACCCTCATTCTCTCAACTTCCACTATGTCTGTAGAAAGATTATAAAGATCCGAAAACTTGCACTTTGAACAAATAAAGAAACGCATTGCTACGGTTTATATTTTAATATTTTATTCTTTCCTACTAAATCTGTATCAACTTATTCTTATATAACTTGTTTGCAAATTTTATTCCAAATTAATAATCTTGAACTATTAATACCTGACAGAAATGCCGCTTTTCTTAGCAGTAAATTTTAACATTTTTAGGAAAGAAAAAAAAAGTTAGCATCTACTCACCAGTGCCCATCACCCAGAAACAAATTCAAAAGTAGAAAGATTAAATTCCACTATCATTAATAGGTTAAGATGTGAATATAATAGTAATTTAAAAATCCCTTGGACTAAATATATTCCTAAAATTACTGAAAGCTATAATGAAACAGTACATACCATAACAGGCTTTACACCTAGGTTCTTATACAATGGAATACAACCACAGTATATAGAACATGACACAGAAACACATACACCAATAGAAAAGGCAAGAAAATTACCTATTAAAAGAACCACAAAAATCCATGAACACGGCAAAAAGACATGATATTAAACACCCAGAACCCATTTTTAAAGGAGATCAAGTACGAGTATTAATAAAAGACCTTTAATTATCCAAACATTGGTAAATTAAACCAAATATATATAGGCCCATTTACAATTTTAAAACAACTTTCCCCAGTCACATATGAAATAAATAAACCCAATTTACCCAAGAAATTATACACTCTAATAAACTTAAATCATTTTACCCAGAAACAGATTTTTTACTTCAAAACAGCACTAACATAGCCCCAATTCTTATGCCAACAAAATATACTTAAAGCCACTCCATATATCTCTATATCATAATTTTGTTATTCAACCATTATTATGATATACCTTTATATATTGTCGCGGCTTGATCCTCCGCGGTTCTTCGCGACGACGCCGCTTCCTTCGTCGTGGATCACCTACCCGGGCTCTCGTTGCTCACCCTCTGCAGCTGGACCCTGCAGAGCACCCAAAGACGTCCGAGAAGCACCGCTTAAGTGGAGCTCCCTTCCTTTGGCAGTATCTCTCGGCCGTACCACTGGTGGGGGGGACACGAGAGACTTACCAGAAGAGTAGCAGAAGCAATGTGGCGATGGCGAGAGAAACAACAGCAGGCGGCACCAAGACTTCAAACACTACCCTTTATTGTCATTTACTACTAAACATTGCATTTAAATGGGATAATAAACAACAGGTATTTACATTATGTTACCTCCTAGGGCCAATATAAAAGTGTATTTACAAACATTTTCCCCAGGAAACAGGACCACAGCAGTCGGCGATCCCACACCAGTTTCAGATAGAAAATAGCCGAAAGCGCTATCTATTGGCGGAGGTTGTAGTTATTCCGAGGCCTTATACGTGACACTGCCTCCCCCTTAAGGCGGATCGTCCCGATCCGGTCCCGTCGCCTAGATGTCACGCTTCTCTCGCTGGTGCCGCTTCTCTTGCCAGAACTGCATATCTTTTTTTTTTTTTTTAACCGCCTCTCTTGATGGAACTGCCTTTCTCGCCGGAGTCGCCTTTCTCGCCTGACCCACCTATCTCGCTGGAATCGCCTATCTCGTTGGAACCGCCTCTCTCGATGGGACCGTCTCTTTGCGGGACCGCCTATCTCGCGGCAATGCTCGCCGGTACCGCTTTTCGCGTCAAAGCCGCTTTTCTCGCCGGCACTGCTTCATTCGAGGCTCTGCCTGAAGTATATTCAGGGTTGTTCCTATTGGTGTCACAATCAGGCCTTCCGCTCTATGGACCATCTCCATGTGGGCCGGCTCGACCACCAGCCCTCGGGACTCTGCCCGGCCCTCGCTTACACCATCCTCCAAAGCTGTCTGGGCCGTACCTGTCTCACTCTGCAAGTGGGCCTCCATTTGACACAGCAACTGCTCAATTTCTTTGCGAGAAGCCTTCTTTCTTCGAATTATTTTTCCATCCGAAGTCTTTCTTCCTCTCTTCGGCGCTTTAATTCGTCCCTTTCCTCCTGATATCCCTGTAGCCTCAGGACGATCTCGGCCAAGCGAGTCCTGCTCAGAGGCAATCCCTTGGGCTCTCACGTCAATGGGCCTCCTGATGACCTCCACGAGGAAGAATCCTACTTCTGACACCAGTGTCGCGGCGCTGACCCTCCGCGGTTCTTCGCGACGACGCCGCTTCCTCCGTCGTGGATTACCTACCCGGGCTCCCGTTGCTCTCCCTCTGCAGCTGGACCCTGAAGAGCACCCAAAGACTTCCGAGAACCACCGCTCAAGTGGAACTCTCTTCCTGTGGCAATATCTCTCGGCCTTACCACTGGTGGGGGACACGAGATACTTACCAGAAGAGTAGCGACTGTGGCGTTGGCGAGAGTAACAACAGCAGGCGGCACCAAGACTTTTAACACTGCTCTTTTTATTGTCATTTACTACTAAACATTAGATTTAAATGGGATAATAAACAACAGGTACTTACATCATGTTACCTCCTAGAGCCAATATAAAAGTGTATTTACAAACATTTGCCCCAGGAAACAGGACCACAGCAGTCGGCGATTCCACACCAGTTTCAGATAGGAAACAGGAGAAAGCGCCATCTATTGGCGGAGGTTGTAGTTATTCCGAGGCCTTATACGTGACAATATTATTTCACATACATTTAATAAAATTTTAATATTCTTGGAAAAACTCATTTCATATTATTATTTGTGTAAAAATAAACCCTTTCTGTGGCCTTTTAATATTTTGAAATTTAACTAGTATAATGACATAGTTACACATATTTTAAATACCTTTTTTTGCTTCATGTAAATTTTTATAATGATTATTATTTCTTAAATATATTTTTATTATAATAATCTAAAATTATATAAATTATTTATAAACACAAACTTTCTTTTGCTTATTTTGAAAATTTTGGACATTGATTTTATTGTTTAATTTAAAATTATTTCTATGGACATTTTTATTTCGTTTAATTAAATATTTTGTAATTACGAATTATATTTTGAAATTTTAGCTTTTAAAAGTATCTTTTTTTACAAGGGGAAATCCTTATATCTAAAAAATGAAATGCAAAATCGATGTTTGTTATCGCGTTGCGCAAAATCTACAGAATATATCATTATGAAATTTCGCATGTAGGTGGCTGAAGATTTCGTTTAACATATAGGCTATTCAAAAAACTAAAAGGTAAATTTCCTTTTTTTTTTAAATTTGTTAAACCAAAAAGCCTTAGTTCCAGCCGTTTACCGCTTGGCACCGCACTGGTCGTGACGACAAATGAATTTGATTGGTTAATAATTCTACACGTTGTTTGTTTAAACGATGAATATTAGTTTGTTTACACGATGAATATTTTTGAAAGGTAAGATTATATATATATATATTTAAACTCTTTGTGAATAACATTAATCGAGCGTTATAAAATTTATACGCCCCTGGAACCTGGGTTAATTAAAACTGTATTGTGAAATTTCGCGCGTAGGTAGCTGAGGTTTGGGTTTAGCATTTAGGCTAAAAGTACAAAAATTGCATTTCGAATAACCTTTTTTCCCCCTTTTTAGAAGGTAAGATTTTATTTAGTTATTTAGTAATATTAGTTATTTATTAATATTTTTCAAATTAAATTAATTGGAAATATTATTTATTTCGCAGCTTATTCATATTATTTTGTGACGATGCAATTTTTGCTTTGTTTAATTTTAATTAGTGTAAATATAACGATCTACATTTTTTAAGATAAGGTTTACTTATTTGATTCTCATAAGAAATATTCCTATTTTAAGACATATTGAGATTTAGAACAGTATTCTATATTTTTTCTTTCTTATATTTAGAGTAAGTATAAATTTTATTGAAGTTGTGAAATGTATATTTATTGAAAAAAAAAGGTATGTTTTTTCTATATAACTTGCTATATATATATTACTATATGTTTGTTCCATGTAATATGTTTATGCTCTAATAGCGTTTATATTGTAAGCAACAGCTATGCATTTTCGGTAACTGCTTTTGTTTAAGGGTAGGCTCAAATTATTTTTTCTGTCATTGTTTAGGTAGGGTTTATATTTATATGCTTCACAATATATTACTGCTCATATATGTCTATATGTATTTAGATATATAGCTGAAAATATACTCATATTTAAATAAAGAAATATACAATCATCAATCTGACCAATGACGAAGCCAGAATATGTTCTACTCATATTTATTGTGCAGATTTTTTTTCAGCAAATTATACTTTAAAAAAAAATCTTCTTCCATTTGTTTTTTTATCAGTAAAAAAAAAAATTGGAACACCATTTCGCTCCCATTTATTTTAATAAACGCATCATGTATGAACTTTAGAATTGCATTATTTTTAAGCATATTATTTTTAAAAATTTATGTTAGCAAGACATGGAATGTTGTTAAGTTAATGTACTATTGAAAAAAAATTACCAACCCGTGAAGCGTTAGCTCCAGTCTTTTACCGCTGGGGGCAGCACTGTTAGAGCTAATAAATGATTTCGATTGGTGCATACTTTTACATGATGTTTGTTTTTAGACTAAATTTATTCACATCAAGATAGCTTTTTATTCATCCTTTTGAAAGTTAGGATTATATTTTTAACGTTTCATAATACTTTTCAAATTAAAGTCTTTGGAAATAATATTGCTTTTTCCCATCCTGCAGGTCAACATCACACTGCAACATGCTATTGTAACTATGGATTTTGACATTGATATTTATGTTTTATGAAAGTACTGTTCGCTACCTTAATCTCTGGAGAGATTATAATGTATCTACAGATCCATCATGTGGAAATCACACCATAGTAAAAAAGAACGCATGTAGCTGGTAGCAAAATTTGTGCCCTGTGTGAAGCTAGCGTTCAAAGTTTATTTTTTCAAAAAGATATTTCAATTGTTGGCCTAATTTTCACATGTTACTGACCCATAACGCTGCTAAATATAGGGTTAATCAATAACTCATTTGACATTTTACTTTTATTTAAGGTCTTGGAAATATATATTTTTAGGTAAAAAAATTGAGGTATATTTTGAAATATAGATAAGAATCACAAGGAAGCAAGATCAAATACAAATGAATAAATTATGTATAGTTTCAGTGTCAGCTATTAACCATCTTCAGACGAAAGTACTGAATATATTCAGTAATTTTGACTTAATAAGGTAACATTGCTGTTACTGAAACATCACACATAATTCGTTTATTTTTATTTGATCTTGCATTTTTGGTATTTTTAAAATTGTCCTTGCCTATTAGAAAATGATGCAAATATCCTTTTTTTTATTTACCATTTTAAAAAGTACATTATTTTGTTAAAATATCCAAATTTCCACACTTTTCTAAAACTGCCAACGATAACCTAATAAAAAATTCATCCAAGTCCGGGTATTTCAGTATTGCAGATATATTACATTTATAAAAGTTGCTTAACTATTTAGAGGTGTAAGTGCCGGATTAGGTGCCCTTAAAAATGTTTAATCTGGCTGTTTCTTCTTGAACAGCCGAGAGTGAAGTGGAGAAAGTGAAATTTTCAGGTTGAGAGGACCATTTCCCTTAATTCTCACTAATCATTAGATGCTTTTTTTTATTTTTTTTTATTTTTTAGATACCAAAGCCCAGTTTGGCAACTGAAGGGGTTGGACTTTTTCAAGAAACAGGGGCCATTGGGGAATTTTTTTTTCAGAACAAAGTGCCCAAAGCTGGATTCGATGATCCCGGGTCGTGGTTTTTAAAAATCAACAGTTTAGACCACTCCTCCAAAACAGCACTCTGTTCATTAGATGTGTTTGTAAAATTGATCTTATATTTCAGATTCTTTTTACCAGCATTTTCAATTTTACTATTTGCAGTTCATCTCCATTGTGCTGAAAGAAAATTCATTACTATAAGTTTTAAAACACTTGGGGCTCTATTCATTCATGAGTAAACCCCACTCGAACAATAGCCGGGAGAAGCCGGGTCCAGTCGGCTAGTATTATATAATCTAAAAATTCAAATGTTTTATTATTTTTTAAAAATATATTTTATTTTCACATTCTTTGACTATTCTACATTTTTTACCATAGTTTCAGAATATGCCATTTTTGTTGTTGTTGTAAAATGTAAAGTTAACTCTCCTATTTAAAAAAAAACTAATATAGGATTAATATATTTTATAAATTCTTTATAATTGTGAAAATATTCGTTGTGTAATATTCTTCAAGTAATTGAAAATAAAAACTACTTGATAGTAAATAGCTATTTTCTACTTTTCTATTATCACGACTGCACCTTCAATTCTTTATCTTTACAAAAAAATATTATTCTTAATAAAATATATAATATTTATATATACAAATTATCATTATTTATTAATCTTACTCTCATAAATTTAATTATCATCTATTTATAATATTTTTTTCTATTTATAAAGTACCAACAATTTTCAACTTCTCCGAAGAAATTCTAACCTATACAGGGCGTTCTATTAACCAAATTTAACGTATCTTCCCCTTCATTCTAACGCAGATGATAATGGATATAAAGATATGTTATAATTAAAGATATTCTTAATGCCCTCTATACAGATGGGCTCTTGACTCTAGCTTAATAAATATTTAGAGGAATTTTTGACTATTTTGGAATCGATGCTGATAAGTTAGGAATAATATAAAATCTTAAATATGATGTTATTGATATTATGAATTATTATAAAGGTAGAAAAAGGCTGAGGAAAAACACGCACACAGATATTCTGAATAAAACTGAAAAGTAAATATTCAAAAAATATCAATTAAATTATCGTGCAGATGAAAGCTACCTATGGCTGGCTCCATCTATCGTAATGAATTTCAACTAATCAAATATAATGATAGTTGGCGTAAGCCATCAACTTTCAGTTACACGATCAGTAGATAGAAATGCCTTCTTCTTTACTTTACAAAAATAGGCTTGAAAATAAATAATCGTAAATAAATAAATATTATATGTTTGTTTATAATTTCACAATGCCATTCTATAAGGTTTACTCTGGAAGATACAAAATCACAACAATATAATTATTTTAAAAAGTGATAAACTATAAAAATAAATATAGTATCAGAGTTATTGGCCTCATCTAGACCAGCTCCTATTACAATCCCGGCAATGGTAGACCAATATATAAACACTAGACTGACCATCCACCATATATATGTAAATATCTACACTCGTCGTCTCCCGAGAGTTCTTGGCCCTCTCTAGACCAGCTCCTATTACAATCCAGACAATCCCGGCAATGGTAAACCAATGTATAAACACTAGACTGACCATCCACCATATATATGTAAATATCTACACTCGTCGTCTCCCGAGAGTTCTTGGTCCTCTCTAGACCAGCTCCTATTATAATTCAGACAATCCTGGCAATGGTAGACCAATGTATAAATACTAGACTGACCATCCACCATATATATATAAATATCTTCATTGGTCGTCTCCCGTGAGTTCTTGGTCCTCTCTAGACCAGCTCTTATTATAATTCAGACAATCCCGGCAAAGGTAAACCAATGTATAAATACTAGACTGATCATCCACCATATATATATAAATATCTTCATTGGTCGTCTCCCGTGAGTTCTTGGTCCTCTCTAGACCAGCTCTTATTATAATTCAGACAATCCCGGCAAAGGTAAACCAATGTATAAATACTAGACTGACCATCCACCATATATATGCAAATATCTACATTCATCGTTTTCCGAGAATTCTTGGCCCTCTCTAGACCAGCTCCTATTATAATCCAGACAATCCCAGCAATGGTACACCAATGTATAAATACTAGACTGACCATCCACCATATATATGTAAATATCTACATTCATCGTTTTCCGAGAATTCTTGGCCCTCTCTAGACCAGCTCTTATTATAATCCGGACAATCCCGGCAAAGGTAAACCAATGTATAAATACTAGACTGACCATCCACCATATATATGTAAATATCTACATTCATCGTCTCCCGAGAATTCTTGGCCCTCTCTAGACCAGCTCTTATTATAATCCGGACAATCCCGGCAAAGGTAAACCAATGTATAAATACTAGACTGACCAACAACCATATATATGTAAATATCTACATTCATCGTCTCCCGAGAATTCTTGGCCCTCTCTAGACCAGCTCTTATTATAATCCGGACAATCCCGGCAAAGGTAAACCAATGTATAAATACTAGACTGACCATCCACCATATATATGTAAATATCTACATTCATCGTCTCCCGAGAATTCTTGGCCCTCTCTAGAATGAGAGACCCTGGATAAGTCGTATAAATCATCGGTTTTCGACAGCCGAAGACACGGTATTGAATCCTGTGGCACTTTTTTATTAAAAATAAATTGCCCCAATTGCCTGCGATTCTTGAGAAATCCGAACCTCACAAGAGAGTGCAAGTACAAAGCGGGGCTCTGACACACGTGTGAATGCAAAAGTCGAACTGCTTTCTACATGGTGTAGACATATTGTGCGCTAACATACAATAAAAATAGTCGCCAAATTCTAGCCACCATGATTATTAAAGCCTGTACCACGTGTATATACTAGAGATAATAATAATATTGTAACACTGTATTTATTAACAATTAATAGGTAATCCCCTAATATTATGTGCAAATCAATAAGCTTGGGGGATAAGTATCTTTCATATACATTTATTTCTAGCTTTCGGGCATAACCACCCTTCGACAGGAAAAATTATAATAGCTACTACAGTTTTCGGATCTAATTTATATTTACATTTGTGAGACGCCCGTGTCTCAAGTGTAATGCGAGGCTTGCCGCGAGAGGGGATGAGATCTTTGAATTTCAAGGGGCTAAACGGCCATATTTTTCAAAGATCTCATCCCCTCTCGCGGCAAGCCTCGCATTACACTTGAGACACGGGCGTCTCACAAATGTAAATATAAATTAGATCCGAAAACTGTAGTAGCTATTATAATTTTTCCTGTCGAAGGGTGGTTATGCCCGAAAGCTAGAAATAAATGTATATGAAAGATACTTATTCTCCAAGCTTATTGATTTGCACACTGTATTTATTAATTTTATTATTTTTTATTAACCGAGTGGTCATTTTTATGTTTATATTTTGCTAATCTGTGAATTTCCCTCGTGGCTTATCTTTTGTTTACCATTCTTAGTTTGTTCTTGCCTTAAATAAATTGTTGGCTCATCCTGAAGTTTTTGTTTTCCCTAATTTTCCACGTGGCAATATATATGTTTTTATTCTAAAATAATACAACATTCTGGACTACACCCTAGATTTCTTGAATTCGTCAAACAGACAGAATCCTAATCTCTGAATTAGAAAGTGAAGTACCTCTGCTATAATCAAAACTGAGCCAAATTAAATTCCTAATCTTGTAAAGAGATAAATTGCAATAATCAAAAAGGTCTTCAAGACAGGCGAATTTTCGATAATAGCAATCTTGAATATTGTACTTAAGACAGAAAAACTCTTCGATAATAGCAATCATGAAGGTTGTATTTAAGACAGAAGAACTTTTCGGTAATAGCAATCATGAAGGTTGTACCTAAGACAGAAGATCTTTTCGATAATAGCAATCATGAAGGTTGTACTTAAGAGAGAAGAACTTTTCGGTGATAGCAAAATGAAGGTTGTACCTAAGACAGAAGATCTTTTCGATAATAGCAATCATGAATATTGTACTAAACAGAGAAGAGCCTTTAGATAATAGCAATCATGAATCACTGTTTCCAGACAGGCGATCTTGAGGGAAAATGGGAATCGTCAAGATCGTACATATCACAAGACAAAAACATTCTACTTGGAGTATCAAACAATTTGATTTTTCTTCGAAATGGAAAACCGAGCAAGTTAAGGATATTAAATAAATATCATTCAATATAAAGGTATTCAGTGTACTTAGAGTTTATGAAAACGGTCTAATTTACGCGTTTATGGAGATTTTACAAAGTGAGGACTTTACAACAATTAGAAAACAAATCATTCCAAAATGGGAAATTGCTGGGAGAGGGTACACAGAGACAGGAAGCTCAATCTACCAACCCAGCCGCGGCGGCAAGCAGAACATCGCCCCAAAGAGAGGGTCATCGGGGTAAAGAGGTGCCCCGGGTTACTGATCATCCCCGGGGCCCGGTGGAGGGGAGCAACTTAGCTCCCCGAGGACCCAGTCTGACCGAGGAGCTCAATTGACTGAGTCGGCGGAGGCAGCCAAACCATCACCATCCAGGCCTGGAGACGGAAGGAGGAAGACGCCTGCTCCATTCCCGGGGAGTGGCCACCATCCCGTCCAGCCCCCCCTCGACTCCCTGGGGTGGAGCAAAGCAACGGCGAACAAGACGGTGGGGAAGCAAATGACCATCAGCTCTCCACCACCATCAGGAGGCCCAGGAGGAAGAACCAGTGGACAGACGCCCAGCGGCGGGTCCCGGGCGGCTGCGGGGTAAGCAAACTTAGATCTTGTCTTCGACCCTTAACTTTCTAGATTTCCCTATAGAACACGGCCCTGATGTGTTATGGTGGTTGCCTGCAGGAGCAGCCCCCGGCGAACATCGGCCGGACGCCGTGGGCCTCGTCAAGCCTGCGGTGCGGCGCTTCCCGCGGCCGTCCAGCCCGTCGCGAGTCCCCCTTCCTCCTCGGGCGCCCCGCCGCCTGTCCCCGTTGTGATCCGCCTCCGTCTCCCGCCCCGTCGACCTCCCGAGCCCCGGTCAGACCCACCGACCTCGGTGGCCCCGCCCCGCGAGCTGGGCACAATGTTGTCCCTCTCCCTACAACCAACCCCCCCCTTCCCCCCCCCTAAAAAACTAAAAAAAAAAAAATTAAAAAAAGTAAATCAATTTTTTTTTCAAATTTTAAAAAGAAATAAATTGGCATTCAAATATTTCATTTATTTCCTCAAACATTCTTTTCATATATTTTAATTTGAAATGATTTTTTTTGCAAAAAAAAAACGTCAGTTGTTAGGAGATTCGAGGGCTTTGAAAACGAGTTGAACTTTGTACCTGAAATACAAGTACAAGCTTGTGTCCTTACCTTGGCTGTGGTTGTCTCTGTACCTTAGATACAAGTACAAGCTTGTGTCCTTACCTAGGCCGTGGTTGACTTTGTACCAGAGATACAAGTACAAGCTTGTGCCCTTACCTAGGTTGTGGTTGACTATGTACAGGAAATACAGTAAAAGATTGAGTCCTCATCTAGGCCGTTGTTGACTTTGTACGTGAGATATAAGTACAAGCTTGTGCCCTTACATAGGCAGTGATTGACTTTGTGCATGATTTACAGTACAAGCTTGGGTTATTATTTAGGCCGTGTTTGACTTTTTATACGAGATTTGGTACAATCATGTGTCCTTACATAGTGTGTGTTTACCTAGGCCGTGATTGACTTTGTACCCGAGATACAAGTATAAGATTAAAGAAGAAACAAAAGTTTATGGCGACGAGTTCTTTTTATTAAAGCTGTAAATTCGGCAAGCTTTCGGACTTTTACGTCCTTCGACAGGCAACTTTTCTAGAAACTGAAAGATAATATTTTTACAGGTAAATATCTGAATAATTATAACTTTTCTTAGCGATTTTTTTATTATATATATTATACAAAATTATTTCCTCTTTATCCATGTAAACAATTTGTTCTAAGAAAAGGATGACTAGCTTAGGATGCAGGGAAAGGCAAAAAAAAAAAATAAAAAAATCTGAAACCCCTCAGACAAAAAGGTGTTAGAAACTTTGGGAGGTTTGATTTTTTCAAGGTGAGGAGACGGACTGGGTACTATTGTCATTAAATTTGTTTAGGTATTGTGGAGGAAGGTCAATTTTTCTGTTTAAACTTTAAGTTAGATGGATGCAATTGCTTCCAAGATGAGGCGCTGCTGTTTTTTTTTATTTCTATATGATGTGCGGTAGCTTGGGTTAAGTTGAAGGTGTGGCCTGTACTATGGATATGTTGGTAAATTAGGGACCTGGTGTCTTTTATGTTGATGCAACTTTGGTGCTTTGTTAAGCGGATGGAGATGGAGCGGCCGGTTTCTCCTACGTATATTGCATTGCAGTTGTTGCATCTTACAGAATATATGGAGCCAGTTTGAAGGAGTAAATCAGGAGGGGATCTTTTACTAATGGAGTTTCTAAGTCTATGCCTATGTTAGGAGGGTTTTTGAAGTAAACTGATATTCCGTGTTTTTTAAGGGTTTTTACTATTACGGTTTTAGTATGGGAGTATGAGATGGAACATATTGACCTGTATATATAGGGGTTGCGGGGAATATTTGGGTTATAGGTATTTCTCTGAATGAAGTGTTCAGGGTAGCCCATGGCCTTCAAATGGTTATATAATTTGCACCTTTCAATGGTTTTAAAAATATGGAGAGAACAGTGAGTGTATATGCGTTTGGTTAGTGTTATAACTGTATTTATTTTGTGACTGGTCGGGCAACTTGAAGTGAAATGGGTGTATGCAGGTGCTGTGTGTTTCGTGTAATGAACTGTGTGGTGATATCTGGATGTGGATCTGATAATAAGTCTTGGGTTTTTGGTTTTTATAGTTTCCATCACGGGAGAATTAAATTCGAAAAATACCCTCATCCAAAACCGACACGACAACAAACTTCATTACTGGGCGCGAAAATACAACCATCCTAGTTTACTTTCAGCAAAGAACTGTCCCAACTTAGTTAGCCTCTCCAACACCATCCTCACACCTGCTGAATCTGAACCTCTAACCAAAGGTCTGAAATACAGAATATCAGGGAAATCTGATCCATTTAAAACTGTTGCCAGTATAGAATCAGCCATTTACAACTTTAATCCTCAAGAAAAGTCTTCCATTCATAACACCATATCTTCCACTTTACAAAAATCTGTATCTCAGAAACTGAATATAGTTAATCTGGGGGACGGTGTGTCAATATTGTTAATTACGAAATCAAAGTAGGTCTAGTCAAGTGGTTGATTAAGAGGTTATTGAGGATTGCCCTGTTTTTAGATCATGATTTTTAGTTTTATTATAAAAGAATATATCATTGAGATATGAAATTGCGAAATTAAGGCTTTGCATATAGCGTTAAAGGATTTGAAAAATCGAAAATAGAATTGCGAAGTTAAATGCAAAGTAGTCTTTTAAAAAAGTAAAAAATAGTGATGACATAATACAAATATTAACACACTATAGCAGCATATAAGGGGTAATAGAAAGTGAAATATTAAATTTAAAAAATGAGCAATAATATACTCGATAGCATTGAATAGCAGCATATAAGGGGTAATAGAAAGTGAAATATTAAATTTAAAAAAATGAGCAATAATATACTCGATAGAATTGAACACGGTAGCGGAAAATGAAACAATGTAAATAACAACGAATTTATAAAGTTAGAGAAAATATAAAATGACAAATGCAAATTAGTGATATACGAGGTGTGTTCAAAAAGTATCGCGAATTTTGAATTTTCGCGGGTTACGTATATTCGAATTTCGATCTTTTTGTGGCTTTATGTTGGTACTCATGTCTCACACTTATGCCGACAAACTCGGCCATTTTGAATGTTCACTTAATTGTTGACAGCTGCTTTGCTTGCAGGTGTTTTGGATCGTCTTCGAATTTTACCTATTAAAAAAAAAAATGGATCAAAGAACCTGTATCAAATTTTGTGTGAAAAACGAAATTAAGTGCGCGGATGCATTCCGAAAGTTGACTGTGGCATACGGAGAAGCTACCTTGGACCGAAGCAACGTTTATTGGTGGTACAAAATGTTCTCAGAAGGCCGAGAAGATGTGAACGACGAAGAGCGTGCCGGACGCCCGAGCACTTCAACAACAGACGAAAAAATTAATGAAGTGGAGGAAATGATATTGGCCAATCGTCAAATCACCGTTAGAGAAGTTGATGAGGACCTAAACATATCGATTGGCTCGTGCCATTCGATTTTTATCAATGATTTGGGCATGAGACGGGTCGCTACGAAATTCATACCAAAATTGCTCAATTGCGACAAAAAATAGCATCGCATGAACATTGCTAATGAGATGTTGGACTCTGTCCGCGACGACCCAAATTTGCTCCAGAGGGTCATAACTGTAACGAAGCGTGGGTTTATGGTTATGACGTGGAAACCAAAGCTCAATCATCTCAATTGAAGCTGCCGCACGAACCAAGACCGAAAAAAGCGCGCCATGTTCGGTCGAATGTGAAAGTTTTGCTGACAGTTTTCTTCGATTGCAAAGGCGTGGTGCATCATGAGTTCTTTCCACAGGGTAGAACGGTCAATAAGGAATATTCGTGGTAAAGACAAAACATTCAGGAGATAAGTTTCTTCATCAATTTATTATGACATCAAGCTTTCGGGCATAGCGAGGCCCTTCTACAGGATCAAATGTATAAGAAAAAAAGTTTTTTTTTTTTCTTATACATTTGATCCTGTAGAAGGGCCTCGCTATGCCCGAAAGCTTGATGTCATAATAAATTGATGAAGAAACTTATCTCCTGAATGTTTTGTCTTTACCACGAATGTAATTGGGAAGATTTTACCTCTTTTAGAAATAAGGAATATTAGCTGCAAGTTATGCGTAATTTGCGCGAAGCAATCCGCCAGAAACGCCCGGATTTGTGGAAGAACAAAAATTGGCTTTTGCACTACGATAACGCCCCTGCTCACACATCTTTGCTTGTGCGCGACTTTTTGGCCAAAAACAACACACTAATGATGCCGCAGCCACCGTATTCCCCAGATCTGGCCCCCTGTGATTTTTTCTTGTTCCCTAAACTGAAGAGGCCCATGAAAGGACGACGTTAAGCTACGCTTGACGAGATAAAGACGGCATCGAAGGAGGAGCTGAAAAAGATTTTTTAAAAATGATTTTTTGAAGTGCTTCGAATATTGGAAAAACCGTTGGCACAAGTGTATAATATCTCATGGGGATTACTTTGAAGGGGACAAAATAGGTATTCATGAATAAATAAATAATTTTTGAAAAAACACAGAAGTCGTGACACTTTTTTAACACACCTCGTAAACATGAAACAAACTTGAGATTATTAGATATGAAATATTAAATATAAAATTGATTATAAAATAGAGTCATAAAGCAAAAGTAAAAAACAATTTGATGAAGAGGGAAAGTAACCAATATAAAACGACAATAGTCTAAACTGATTGGTTGACGTAAAAAAAAATTATAAGAGCTAGATAATGATTATATAAAGGATATTAAAATGAAAAATAAGAAAAAAATGTTCATCGAGAAAGAAGAGCAAGTAAGATTATATAGAAGTGATATATGCGGAAAAGAATGGAAAATAGTAGGCCAAATGTATGTTCCTGGTTTTTAGGATGGGTGGAGAGAGCTTTAAATTGTCCTCGGATGCGATATCTTTTGTCTTGTTGGCATAAGTTGTTTTAACTTATCGAATTTGTTTTATGTTTGACGCGGCTCGTGGGTCATATTGTTTCCAACTGTGAAACTCACTGAGTCCTAAGGTTGTCGATTTTTTGTTCCCTGCGCCTCGTTTAGGTGAAAACCTGATTCTTCCTAAAGCGGCATTTATATTATGTGTGCAGGAAACACGGCGATCTATTCTAACCGGTCAAGTTTTTTTTTTAACATCTGTGGGTGTGTGTGATTGTTGTAGGTAAAATGTTGTCCTTGGTTCTAAGTGTCGATGTTAAGTGGACAAGTTAATCGAGGGCGAGGGAATCTAGAACTGGTGACTTGGTTTTGGGTTATTAATGAAAAAAATATATTTTAATTCATTGGGAGTTCAGTCTGCGGGATTAGTTATTGAATTAATCAGTTACTCTGTTAGTGGATTGATTTGTTAGTGACAGTAGAATGAGCGTGTTATAATTTATTTGTAGTTAAATGAGATGTCGGAGTGGATTAATTGGTTAGGGATTAGAACGGTTTATAGTAAGAAGCACGCACCAATATTTGATTTAATAGCTAGTGAACATTCATTAGAGTGACACCGGGCAATAGCGATGGGTCGTAACAAGAAAATGTCGGCTGTTTGTTTGCTCGTGTCCAGCGGAAGAAGGGGGGGGGGGATATTTTTATCGCATCCCAGAAGTGGAGGAGGGTGGCTATCTGGGTCAGAGGGGCCTTGCGGGGACAGCTGGCTTAATTAATTTGGTCCAGGATGTCTTCGGGTTTTCGAGAAATAGTAACCTTAGCTTTCCAGTGATTGTGGCGTTCAATCGTTCTATCAATCCGTTAGCTTGCGGATTGTTACTGGTGGTACGTAGTGGTTGTATACCGTGAGATAGCATAAATTTGTGGAATTTTTCGGAGGTGAATGCGGGTGCTCTATCCGAAAGTAGACGTTTTGGAGACCTTTTTATTTATCAATTGCAGAGTACACGCTATATCCACAATTCGGATATTTGCGAGTGAAATATATACATTTAAATGAAAGACAAAAAAGAAAAAAGTAGTTTAAAGAGATATATACATATTTACATATCAGTATGCAAATTGATTACATTAGTAATCACTTATTTAGTTAAGTACATTCTGCAGAATTTGTTGAATCTTTGGTGTATGTCCTTAGTGGAGACCAGATGTTACAAATTTATGGGAAGTTGATTTAGTTCCCTAAGATCAGCGGTCAGCGGGCAGTCAGTTAATAAGTGTCTGGGGTTCTGTTCTTCGCCTCCACACGAGCATCCAGATAATTCAGCTTTGCCAATTTTAAACAGGTATGAGTTGAAGTCGCCATGTCCAGTGAAGAGAATTGCAAATTATAGAAGTTAGGTTTGATATAATTAGGAATTTTTGAGCCACTGAAGAAACTTTTGAAATTTTCATTGGTCGCTTCGTAATATTCCTGCTGTTTCTGGTTTATTAAGTTAGATATTATGATTCTTTTTGCTGGGAAAACTCAGTTGTAATCTATATTTATTTTCAATATATTTGATTCAATGAAGTGTGTGAGCTTTGGGGTTCTAGCAACGATATGCGTACAATTTGACGATGTAGTATTGTAGGCTTGTATACCATGTTTGAGAATTTTATACTGTAACGAGTTTAATTAGACTTTGGCTTTTTTTGGGATGAATTGGTACCATATCGTAGATCCGTATGTTATTGTATTTCTAAATAATGTTTTGTACAATACAATTCTCCTTTTGCTGTCAAGACCCCAGGCCTTCTTTGTTAGTCCTAATAGATATCCACTTGCTCTGGTTGTTTTCGTGATAATATCATTAATGTGCGGCATAAAATCAAGTTTGTTCTTATTTCTGTGGTTTTTGAAGGTTATTTCCGAATTTTTACCATATCTACCGGAATAATGGTATTGTTATTCAAAGTTATTGTAAACCTTTTATTATTGAACAAGGGCAATACCTTCGTTTTCTCCTTGGATATTCTTAATTTGCTGATTTCACACCAATTTGTTATTTTTCTCATTATGCTTTCTATTGTTATCACAAGGGATATAAAATCTATGCTATTTATAAATAAATGTGTTTCAAGTGATATGTATATAAATTAGATTTTGACAACAAAGGTAAATAATATATCTATTTTTAAAATGATGTTAAATTAAATGGGTTTGAAAACCTTATGAATATCAATAATTAAAAAGCAATTGGTTAAAACTTTTTAAATAGTGCTTATATACGAGGGCCATCCAATAAATAAGTTTCCCTATTTTTTTTTCTGCGAACGAAACGTAGTAAAAATTAGTTTGTATAGAAGAAATGGTCACTAGGATGCGTTGGAAGCTGGTGACCTTCAAAATCACTCTATTCGTACGCGCAAGTCCGTAGCGCTTCAGTTTCCATGGAGCTACCACTGGTGAACACTGTCCACTTGCGAACTCCGTTCTGTAATTCGTTTTTTCACGGCGAAAAATTAAACTGCGGTCAATATTCATCGCAATTCAGTGTCAGTGTATGGTTAAGAATGTATGAGCATCCAAATGGTTCGCCGATGGCGTTCATGGTTCTTAGAAGGACGGCAAAACGTGCATGATGACGAGCGAAGCGGCAGCCCCGTTACTGCTACGGACAATGCAGCCGTTGCTGCTGTTTGGAATGTGATGGAAGCAGATCGCCGCGTCACCATTGACGAAATAATGATTCGACTGCCTCCTGGAATTGAAATTAGACGCTCTTCGATTGGGAAAATCATTTCAGATGTTTTGAATTTTCGCAAAGTCTGCGCAAGAGGGGTCCCGCGTTTGCTCTTGGAAAATCACAAGCAACAACGGATGGAGGCAGCCCGAGTTTTCCTGGAAATGCATCAAAGAGATGGAGATCAAATGTTTTCCCGTATTGTCACTGGAGATGAAAGCTGGGTGCATCATTCAACTCCAGAAACAAAACGACAAAGCATGGTGTGGAAGAAGCCTGAGGAAAGTGCACCAAAAAAGGCGAAGGTCGCAATCTCTGCAGGCAAAGTTATGGCTATGGAAAACTTCAAATGGAAAATTTTCACACATCCACCTTATTCTCCGGAACTTGCCCCAAGCGACTTCCATCTTTATCCAGCACTCAAGTGGCACCTTGGAGGCAAGCACTTTGCGAATGATGACGAAGTGCAGGCGGAGGCGAATCACTGGCTACGAAGACAGGACACGGCTTGGTACAACAGTGGTATCTAAAAATTGCTACAACGGTACCAAAAATGTTTGAACAGAAATAGTGATTATTTAGAGAAGTAGTCTATGAGTTGTATAATGAAAATAAAATAACTGCATAATTGTAAATAATGTGGTTTATTTGTTAAAAAATAGGAAAACTTATTTATTGGATGGCCCTCGTATAATGAATAAATAATCCAGGCAATGTATTTTTTTTCGCGATCATTTAATAATTATAACAAATATTAAAATATACCAATATATAATAAATTTCATGAAAAAACTCATTTATTATTATATAATCACATAATTACATAATATTATTTACATTATTTAAAAAATAATTCCGTTGAAATCGATCGTAGATTTATGCTTGTCTGCCTAGCATTCCTCATCGCTGGAGTCATGAATCTTCGCTTTGGGTGAAATGGTAGGAGGGACTAGAGGGGGTGTATCCTGGAGTGTTGGGGGTGTAGGAGGGGCTAGTGGGAGAATAGCGGGGGCTAGTCGACGAATATGGGGAGCTAGTCGGCGAGTACGGGGAGCTAGTCGGCGAGTACGGGGAGTTAGTTGGTGAGTACGAGGGGCTTGTAGCCGAATAGGAGGGGCTAGTGGGAGAATAGCGGAGACTAGTCGGCGAGTACGAGGGACTTGTGGGTGAGTACGAGGGGCTTGTGGGTGAGTAGGAGGGGCTGGTAGCCGAGTACGAGGGGCTTGTGGGTGAGTAGGAGGGGCTGGTAGCCGAGTACGAGGGGCTTGTGGGTGAGTACGAGGGGCTTGTGTGTGAGTATGAGGGGCTTGTGGGTGAGTATGAGGGGCTTGTGGGTGAGTATGAGGGGCTTGTGGGTGAGTATGAGGGGCTTGTGGGTGAGTATGAGGGGCTTGTGGGTGAGTATGAAGGGCTTGTGGGTGAGTATGAAGGGCTTGTGGGTGAGTATGAAGGGCTTGTGGGTGAGTATGAAGGGCTTGTGGGCGAATAGCTTGGACTTTTGGCGGAATATATAGGGCTTGTCATTGAATATCTAGGACTTTCAGGCGCATAGTTCGGGCTATTTGGACTTCTAGGCGAAAAGCATGAGCTATCTGAGAAACGGCTTGGGCTATCTGGACTGAATTGTGGGCTGCCAAAGGAATATTCACTCGAGTAATCAGGTGAAAAGGCACCTTCCGGGGAATAGATGGGGCTGAGGTATTCTGTTCCAAAGTTGGACTGGTTCTTGTTGAGCCATTTCAGATTGGAAGATGAATCTTCGAAGTTTGCATTAGGTACATCTTTGAATATCTTCTCGACGTTATTGCTGAGGAGGCATTGGGATAAACCAGTTCCAATACGGCATTGTTTGCCTACCATGATGCATTCGGACACTCCCTTAAGGTAATCTACTTCTGCGTGGCAGGCAGCTTTCGTAAGGACATCCACAGATTCTTCGAAAGAGCATCGCATAAGTGGTCCATTGTCACGTCGGTTGATACCATGACGTGTGATTGCAATCAGATGTCCTTTAGCTGTCATGACATCACAGAGAAGAGCAAGATGACGTGAGTTGACGTAGGATCCATCGAAGGAAATCAAGTTGTTAATTTCCTTCTCAATATTCTTCCGTACAGCTTCAATGCCAAGAACCTCAAAGGTTTCGTAGATGTCATTCGAGTATGTTCTGACAGAATCGACATCTCGGAGGGCCAGGACTTGCTGAAGTCCATTTCCATCGGTTTCCAGTACCCATTCTTGGACTTTCTTCATCTCCCCATTCTCAGCGATAATGGTCCTCTTCTTGCTATCATCGTTAGGTAGTTGCATGTAGACCCTTGAAATTGATGGAATTCCTTGAATGGTCATATCGTTGAGCATTGAATTTTCAATATGTTTCAGAAAGATTTGATCTTCCACTTCATAATTTTCGTCTTCAGCTACAGATCTTAGACGTAATACCAGTTGTTCACTATTATCATCTGAGAAGACGCAAATCAGGTCATCTCCAAATTCTTTGTTAATTGCTTCTGCTATCATTTCCATTGAAACCTTATAGGCAACCATATTTTTGCGATTCATCACAAAACGCAAAATCCAAGGTGAAAGAGGCCTAGAATTGTCGTCAGGTAATTCGTTGTAGAGATCTACAAGTTCCTGATCTTCTGGAATGACAGTCTTTGTCATATCAGGATCATACCAGACATTAGAACACTGAACAAATTTTTTCATTGTGACGTGTTCCATGCGGCAAGCTATTTCCTTGGCAATCTCAGCATTCGTAGCTGCTTCTCCAGTCAGGTAAATGGTCAATGAAGGAGTCTTTGGATTCTTGGAAAGGTTGAGAATCTCGTTGAGACGGGGTACACCAAGAGTTACATTCTTAGCTGAAACTCCGGCATAGTGGAAAGTGTTTAGAGTCATCTGGGTAGCTGGTTCACCCAATGACTGAGCAGCTATCATCCCGACCATCTCTCCTGGATTAACCAAACTTCTTTGGTATCGTTCCTCAATTTCTTCAAGAACCCAATTAAATGATTCTCTATTGAGACGATATTCTTCGGTAACCTTCTTGGAGCAAAAGGTCGAGCGGATTAATCCATGGAGAAGAATATTTGGTTTGGTTTCGATACCATTATCTTCTTCCATATTTAGAACACTTATAAGATCTTCTACTTCTTTTGTCACTATTCTAGGAGTCAAGTCTGTGGTGTCCGTTCTGGGATCGATTTTGTATGTGTGCTGAGCTTGTTTGATCAATTTCTGTAGGTTGCATGGAAGAACGACCTTGCTTTCTCCTGAAGGGAAAATAAATCTTAAGGTTTCACGATCTTTCTTCAGCCTTTCCCATTCATTCATCACAGCTGTGACAGTCTCCTCGCTTTTCATCTCTTCCAGTGCCTCATAGGAGAAGATGTTCTTAATTTTATCTTCATTTTTGATATCAAACTTGAACTTATTTTCAAAAGCTTTATCAGAAGGAGTAATAATAGGAATGGTTTGGGATTCCATAAATGCTCCATCCATTCCATCTTCACCATAAGCAAATTGTAAAACTTCATCACTGCTATTACGTACTGTCCCATCGTACTGTACCATTAGATCTTCCATGGCTTTGACCAGACGTCTCTGGATGTAGCCAGTTTCAGCGGTCTTCACTGCCGTGTCTATGATACCCTCACGGCCTGCCATGGTATGAAAGTAAAATTCGATAACATTTAATCCGTCGTGGTAGGAATCTTCAACAAAACCCCTGCTCAAATAACTATAATCACATTTAGTGAAGCATGCTAAAGTTCTTTTATGGTATCCATCTGGGACCCGTTTCCCCCCAATACCTTGCTGTCCTACGCAAGCCATAATTTGTGAAATATTGATCTTGGATCCTTTCGATCCTGAGTCAACCATTTTCTTAAAATTGTTGAAATGCGTTAGAGATTTATCGGCTAAGGAGCCCGTCTTATCTCGAACGGTATTCAAAGTTTTGCTGACCTGCGATTCGAATGTATTAAACATGCTATTTCCAGGGAGAAGTTCAAGAGTCCCTTTGAGAGATTTATCCCAAAATTCCATAACTTCTACTTTGGCTTCCTCGATCTCATTTTTTATCTTGATTACGATATCTTCTTCGGCGACTGTGTCTGAATAGCTTAGAGTAAGGGAAACTTCAACAAACCAGTTATTTACAATTACTTGGAGGTTGTTATAAAAGGCTGCTGTTCTACTAGGACCAACTTCCATGAATAATAGATGCATTAATGAACCTTCTGATGTTCCAACAATTTTCTTGCAAATGATGCCTGAGATTAGTACTCCATTTTGGATGATTACTCTTGTATCACCTGGAGTGATCCATTTATATGGGCCAGTATCTTCAGCACTATCATGAGCACTATGTTTACGATCCAAGTTAATATTTTTGTTGAGGAGTATACTGAAAAGTTGTTTTCCAGTCCATAGAGGTTTAGGTTTGATAATGGTTGGCGGAGGAATTACGCCATCCCAATCATTACTTTGAAATAAGATTCTCATCAATTCTCCTTTCTCGATGAAGACGTCTCTTCTGGTCATCATGAAAACAGCAGTGAGTGTGTCCTGGACGATTCCCATGCAAGGTTTGTTAGCCTGAGGGGCAACGATTTGAGTGGGAACTAGGGAAAGCTGCTCCACTTCAACCCGAGTGGCTGGGTCTTGGGGAACATGAAGGTTCATCTCATCTCCATCAAAATCGGCGTTGTAGGGCGTGGTGCAACTAAGATTCATCCGGAAGGTTGAAAAGGGAAGAATTCGGACTTTATGAGCCATCATGGACATCTTGTGCAAAGATGGCTGTCGATTGAACACCACCACGTCACCGTTCATCAAACATCTTTCCACGATGTCACCTGTCATCAGGACAAGATCGGAAGAATTCTTATTCATGTGAAGATTTATCCGTTGTCCATTTTCTCTTATAATGGCGCTTGCTCCTGGAAGTTGGAAGGGTCCGTTTTCTACAAGACGTTGCAACCATTCAATGTTGTACTTGTGAACAGTTTCTGGAATGGTGAGGGTTTTTGCAATTGAAATGGGAACACCAACTTCATCAATTCTCAAATTGGGGTCTGGAGAGATGACTGTACGTGCAGAGTGATTAACACGTTTACCCATGAGATTGGTTCTAATCCTTCCTTCTTTTCCTTTAATACGATCTGCAATGGATTTAATTTTACGTCCATTTTTCGTTATCGCTTCTGGTAGTCCAGGAACATTACTTTGCATCATGGTAGCTACGTGGTATTGAAGGGCATTTATCTTTTCTCTAACAATAAAGTTAGGAATTTGTTGATTAATTACTCGTTCAACTTCTTTGTTAGCCTTTATGATATCACGTAATTTCAAGGTAATATCATCATGACCTAACTTATCGCTGTTTCCACATTTAACTGCTGGCCTAACTGAATGAGGGGCAACTGGAATTACCTTCAGAATCATCCATTCTGGTCGAGAAAATGTGGTATTCATGCCAACAGCTTCGATTGCTGTATCTGACATTTTGCTAAAGATTTCCAGTATCATTGATGCTTAAATATACATTTTGTTCATTTCATCTTCACAGTTAGGTTTCTTCCATTCAGCGATGAACTCCATTTGCTTTGTCTTGATGCTTGGTTGATTATTTCCGCATCCGAGGGAATTCTCAATCAGATTCCCCTTATCATCTATGCTCAATTCGCATTTCTTGACTTTAGAACAGAGTTCATGAAGTTGTTGAAGGCGGTTTTGGCCTTTGAATCTCTCCATGATGGTTTGAATTTTTGCATTCTCCGATTTAATAAGTAAAGTGGAGCAGTAGAAGCAGATGCATTGGAGGATTTTGTGAACTGTGCCGATACATCCAGGGTGGAAAACAGGCACAGAAAGTTCAATATGGCCGAAATGTCCAGCACATTCTCTATGCTTCTGACGGCAGGTCGAACAAAGCTCTCCAACAGATATTGAACCTTGTCTGGGATCCATTAATCCACCAGGAATTGGTTTTCCATTTTCCATGAATCCTGGATTTGTAATGGCAACCACAGATATGGCTTTTATTTGTTCTGGGCTTAGCAGAGAAAATTGAATACTTGTAACATCGCTTTCTCTCATTTGAATTTTCTTCATAGGTTTTTGCATTTCCATTTTTTATATGTTTAGATATATTTTTTAGTTATTTTCTTAAATAATTATATTTTAAAATATCAAACGAGAGAAAGAGAGATAGAAAGAGAAATAAATAATGAAAATTAAATAGTGAATATATTTATATATTCATTTTTTAAATCTGTTTCTTTTTTAATTACAATGAATATATTTATTTTCAAAATAATTTTAAAGTAAATATAATATTCTAAGAGCGCGCGCATTAAATGCATTAATTTTTCCCTTTATATTACATTAGTCCAATTAATAATTTATAGAAAAAATAATAATATGTGTGCATGTTGCACACACAATATATAATTTAAATATAGAATTTAGTGAAATATATTCCAATAGATGGTTCTGGTTCAAATTACCTCATTTCTTTCTTTTAAAATATTTATTTACATTGCATAGATGATAATGCTTATTTTGTATAATAAAATTATACTTATATATTTAAGGTTTAAATAATTTTGGTGATTAGATATATAGTAATATTTTACAGTAGAAATTACTTCAAATAAAATATCTAAACTTGATGCAATAGTACGTCATCTGCTATTAAAAATGTAAACTATTTATAACGCGCGCGCATGTTTCTTAAAAAAAAAAGCAATTTTACTACTGTCATTACTACAATGATAAAATTTATAGCGAAACCGCTGGGAGGGTTTACCACTGATGAGCCATGTACTCTCATATTAATTCTATCATTACAGTATAGACGCATTAGAAAATTGTTTTATTAAAAAAAAAATCATACGCATCATACGGAGCATACTTGTGCTGTTCAAATATTTTTTTTTTTTGAAGACAAAGGCAATTTGTTCACACTTGGTTATCTCGTGTGACTTCAATAAAGGTCATTGTAATATCTTTCAGAGTTATTATCTGAATCCTGATATACCTGCTATAAGGTACAACTATCTTAAGTTTTGTCCATGAGTGTATTCTCTGAATCCCGATATACCTGTAATAAGGTACAACTCCCTTAAGTTTTGTCCATGAGTGTATTGTCTGAATCCTGTTATACACATTCTAAAAGTTACAACTTCCTCAAGTTGTGTCCATGAGTTTATGTACTTCTATTTACTTTTGAAAGTATAAAACAAGATATAAATGATCTTGATTTGCATTACCTATACTTCTTAATCAAGATTTTAATACCTTATCGCATATTTTCTAATAGATTCCAATGAATATTTGCCCTAAATTAATATTCTCATGCCAAAAGAAAATAAAAGACAATAGCTCTAAACACATACGTGTTTTTTTGAATTTATTTAACAAGAAAAAAAGGTTTATTTTAAAAATACTTTAGGAATAAACTTAAATCAACGTTTAATTTGTATTTATTCCAATAGATGGGGGGCGTTTCATCATCTAAAATATTCATGATCAATCAAGAAAAGCCATCCACGAACGCGTTTCGCGATGTTGACGCTCGTCAGCGTGGAGTAAGCTGTACCACTACCAACAAAATGATTTTTGGTCCCAGTGGCTTCTTGAGAAACCAAGAAATATTCTGAAAATAGAACAATCCTAAAAAAAGAGAGAAGTGACAGCGAGTCTTTTAAACTTCGAGAATTAAATATATAATTTGGTTGATGTAGCTTATTTGTTTCCAAACATAAGTTTATACATTACGGAATGCCATCCATGAATAATATATGAACAGGTTGTTTATATATTTAAAAAAAAGTGTAATGCGGGATTCGATCCTGTTTCATGGCTATCGGAATTTGACGCTTTCTGCCATTCAACCATTCAATTCGTTGAAACCTGACAAAACTTATTTATTTGTAATAACTATAGGTCTATAAGATGTGACACCTTTTCGTTACACAGCGATTTTTCTTGTCAACTATTCAACGAACGTTCACCCAGCTAAAAATAATCTTATATTCTTACTAGCGGATGTGCCCGGCTTCGCCCGGGTTTTTACCCGAGTAAAGGTTTGTCTAACGAACATTTGTTAAAACAATTCTCTATAAACTTATTTAAAAAAGAAGATATATTTTGATAATTTGAAACTTGTAAATTTGAATCTCTCGATAAAGTGAACATTTTTTCCCGGTCCCTGTGTGCCGTGTCATCCTGAATTTTGTCTTTCCTAATTTTCTACATTACAAAATCATCGTTTTATCTAGTGAACATTTTTTCCGGTCCCTTGAAAAATACTCGATAAGTTGAATAAAATCAATATTAATTGGTTCCCTCGGTAATTGGAAGTTAAAGGAATAGTATCTTCGCCTTGGAATTGTATCATTATTCTTGTCTCAAATAAATTGCCGTGTCATCCTGAGATAATCTTACTTTTGATAAATAATATTTAAGATTTTATTATATATATTATACATATATTACACGTTATTTGTTTTCTTGGCCGACTGTTTTACATATGGTGTTATCTTAAAATTGCTTGTTTTGAATATTTTTTAGATTGAGATTATTAGCTAGTATGTAAAAAAATTAACTCTGTTGAAATTTAATTTTGTATTTATATATAAATTAAATTAACTCTGTTAATTTTTTTTTTGTATTTAATCGATAACAGCGAAGTTACGCATGTTAATGTTAGGGAAAAATATTTTGATGTTAAGCAAAACCTGCTCCATCTCGTTTTACATAAATGTTGAAAATTTGGTTGAAATTGATGCATTGTAACGAAAGTTTTTAGTGATGTCCTCTTATGAAATTTGCATTTTATTAATATAGATTGATAATATATTCCAAAGTGTGCCCGGATCAACGAAAGCTGCACCCCTACTTTATAGCTTTCAGTAATGAAAGTCCTTCTTCAGAAGTAAGGTTTACTATAATGCTCTCCCTATAGTACTAAAAGTCTATATATATATATAAACTTTAAGATGAAATTAGGTGAAAAATTTATCAATATTAAGATGAAAATGTTTTAAGGATATGTTTATTTTGAATGTAATTGAGATCTCTAGCTTTCAGTAATGAAAGCCCCCCCTCAAGAAATCCCTAAATACCTTCGTCCAAATTTTTATAATACTCAATTTGTTACAAACCACGGAAATTTCAAACGCTTTTTAAATAGAATAAAGGCAGTGAAGGATTCAAGTTGTTTTGTTTTTTTGGTATTGAGGAACAAACCTCAAGACATCTACTGATCGATTGCCCAGCATTTCAAGATTATAGAATGAAGAATGAACTAGTTGTTTGAGAACTAACGATTTGATTTACGATAAAAAAAATCATTTTTAAAGTTTAATTCATTTTGTAAATACATTCTAAACTTTCTACAAAATCCGGATCTCTAGTGTTTTCATGTGTTGAATAATGTAAATAACTTATGTAAATAAACTTTTCTCCTTGTTTGGCGCAAGTATCCCTTGCGGGATATAGCGCTTTGAAAATAAAATAATTAATTAATAATGAAAGCCCTTTTACAGGAGAAAATGCAATACAATATATCAACCCAATGGAACACAATTTATGATATCATCAGATATGTGGGAGCCGAGAGACTTTAATTTGCATCAATTCATACAAATATGGATATATGATTGATATGGTATCATACTGTGGAAAGTAAAAGCTATATGGAATGTATTGATTGTAATTTTTGATCGTGTTACAAAGGTGGTCATTTGAGTAATGTTGTTGTAATGAACTATTCGACGATCCTTTTAAAAAGCTAATCGCTCTAAACAGGTTCGGAAAATTGACAATTGTATACAGTTTTTTGCTAGGTTTGTATATTTTAAATTGTAAAATACAGTAGAATCACTCTCTAAAGAACAATACCTAGTTGCAAAGCCAATTTTTCTTTAAAAATAAGAAGTCGGTGGACGAGTGGGTAACACCCTCGATTCCCGACAGTCATGAACCGGGATTGAATCCCACGTTAACATTTTGTTTAATATATGAATAACCTTCACATATTATTCATTTTTGTAAATATCATAAACTAGTTTGCTCTTGTTGAGCGGTACCTAATGAAGTCATTTTGGAACCGAAAAAAAAGGTCTTCAAAGTGAGGTATATTCAAACCAAAGAGATTCAAAAAAGCAAATATTTGATGAGGATTTCAATTTTGAAGATGAACTTTTTTTCATTGAAGTGCCTCTTTTTATTTTTTTACTGTATTTGAAATCATTTTTGTGTTAAATGTTTGGTAAGTTGCAACCGCTTCATCTGCCCAACCTTTCCAATACCAAAGATTCCTGATGGCCATTCTTCTAGGAATCAACAACCAAAGTACAGAATCTCTAGAGAAAGGAAATAAATCTGCCCATCTCAGTAATTGGACTTCCACTGACATTGTAAATATAGCCAAGATGATGTCAGCCCGGGTGACTTCTGTACGTGGTGGCTCCAGGAACATGCTGGGTTACTTACATAAATAATAGAGACCAAAGTCCAGCATTCCTATAAAATCTCCTAAGATATAAATCTGCCCATCTCAGTAATTGGAATTCCACTGACATTGTAAATATAGCCAAGAAGATGTCAGCATGGGTGACTTCTGTACGTGGTGGCTCCAGGAACATGCTGGGTTACTTACATAAATAATAGAGACCAAAGTCCAGCATTCCTATAAAATCTACTAAGATATAAATCTGCCCAACTCAGTAATTGGACTTCCACTGACATTGTAAATATAGCCAAGAAGATGTCAGCCCGGGTGACTTTTGTACGTGGTGGCTCCAGGAACATGCTGGGTTATTTACATAAATAATAGAGACCAAAGTCCAGCATTCTCATAAAATCTCCCAAGATATAAATCTGCCCATCTCAGTAATTGGACTTCCACTGACATTGTAAATATAGCCAAGAAGATGTCAGCCCGGGTGACTTTTGTATGTGGTGGCTCCAGGAACATGCTGGGTTACTTACATAAATAATAGAGACCAAAGTCCAGCATTCCTATAAATCTCCTAAGATATGATTCTGCCCATCTCAGTAATTGGACTTCCACTGACATTGTAAATATAGCCAAGAAGATGTCAGCCCGGGTGACTTCTGTACGTGGTGGCTCCAGGAACATGCTGGGTTACTTACATAAATAATAGAGACCAAAGTCCAGCTTTCCTATAAAATCTCCTAAGATATAAATCTGCCCATCTCAGTAATTGGACTTCCACTGACATTGTAAATATAGCCAAGAAGATGTCAGCCCGGGTGACTTTTGTATGTGGTGGCTCCAGGAACATGCTGGGTTACTTACATAAATAATAGAGACCAAAGTCCAGCATTCCTATAAAATCTCCTAAGATATGATTCTGCCCATCTCAGTAATTGGACTTCCACTGACATTGTAAATATAGCCAAGAAGATGTCAGCCCGGGTGACTTCTGTACGTGGTGGCTCCAGGAACATGCTGGGTTACTTACATAAATAATAGAGACCAAAGTCCAGCTTTCCTATAAAATCTCCTAAGATATAAATCTGCCCATCTCAGTAATTGGACTTCCACTGACATTGTAAATATAGCCAAGAAGATGTCAGCCCGGGTGACTTCTGTACATGGTGGCTCCAGGAACATGCTGGGTTACTTACATAAATAATAGAGACCAAAGTCCAGCATTCCTATAAAATCTCCCAAGATATAAATCTGCCCATCTCAATAATTGGACTTCCACTGACATTGTAAATATAGCCAAGAAGATGTCAGCATGGGTGACTTCTGTACGTGGTGGCTCCAGGAACATGCTGGGTTACTTACATAAATAATAGAGACCAAAGTCCAGCATTCCTATAAAATCTACTAAGATATAAATCTGCCCAACTCAGTAATTGGACTTCCACTGACATTGTAAATATAGCCAAGAAGATGTCAGCCCGGGTGACTTTTGTACGTGGTGGCTCCAGGAACATGCTGGGTTACTTACATAAATAATAGAGACCAAAGTCCAGCATTCCTATAAAATCTCCCAAGATATAAATCTGCCCATCTCAGTAATTGGACTTCCACTGACATTGTAAATATAGCCAAGAAGATGTCAGCCCGGGTGACTTTTGTATGTGGTGGCTCCAGGAACATGCTGGGTTACTTACATAAATAATAGAGACCAAAGTCCAGCATTCCTATAAAATCTCCTAAGATATGATTCTGCCCATCTCAGTAATTGGACTTCCACTGACATTGTAAATATAGCCAAGAAGATGTCAGCCCGGGTGACTTCTGTACGTGGTGGCTCCAGGAACATGCTGGGTTACTTACATAAATAATAGAGACCAAAGTCCAGCTTTCCTATAAAATCTCCTAAGATATAAATCTGCCCATCTCAGTAATTGGACTTCCACTGACATTGTAAATATAGCCAAGAAGATGTCAGCCCGGGTGACTTTTGTATGTGGTGGCTCCAGGAACATGCTGGGTTACTTACATAAATAATAGAGACCAAAGTCCAGCATTCCTATAAAATCTCCTAAGATATGATTCTGCCCATCTCAGTAATTGGACTTCCACTGACATTGTAAATATAGCCAAGAAGATGTCAGCCCGGGTGACTTCTGTACGTGGTGACTCCAGGAACATGCTGGGTTACTTACATAAATAATAGAGACCAAAGTCCAGCTTTCCTATAAAATCTCCTAAGATATAAATCTGCCCATCTCAGTAATTGGACTTCCACTGACATTGTAAATATAGCCAAGAAGATGTCAGCCCGGGTGACTTTTGTACGTGGTGGCTCCAGGAACATGCTGGGTTACTTACATAAATAATAGAGACCAAAGTCCAGCATTCCTATAAAATCTCCCAAGATATAAATCTGCCCATCTCAGTAATTGGACTTCCACTGACATTGTAAATATAGCCAAGAAGATGTCAGCCCGGGTGACTTTTGTATGTGGTGGCTCCAGGAACATGCTGGGTTACTTACATAAATAATAGAGACCAAAGTCCAGCATTCCTATAAAATCTCCTAAGATATGATTCTGCCCATCTCAGTAATTGGACTTCCACTGACATTGTAAATATAGCCAAGAAGATGTCAGCCCGGGTGACTTCTGTACGTGGTGGCTCCAGGAACATGCTGGGTTACTTACATAATAAATAGAGACCAAATCCAGCTTTCCTATAAAATCTCCTAAGATATAAATCTGCCCATCTCAGTAATTGGACTTCCACTGACATTGTAAATATAGCCAAGAAGATGTCAGCATGGGTGACTTCTGTACGTGGTGGCTCCAGGAACATGCTGGGTTACTTACATAAATAATAGAGACCAAAGTCCAGCTTTCCTATAAAATCTCCTAAGATATAAATCTGCCCATCTCAGTAATTGGACTTCCACTGACATTGTAAATATAGCCAAGAAGATGTCAGCCCGGGTGACTTTTGTATGTGGTGGCTCCAGGAACATGCTGGGTTACTTACATAAATAATAGAGACCAAAGTCCAGCATTCCTATGAAATCTCCTAAGATATGATTCTGCCCATCTCAGTAATTGGACTTCCACTGACATTGTGAATATAGCCAAGAAGATGTCAGCCCGGGTGACTTCTGTACGTGGTGGCTCCAGGAACATGCTGGGTTACTTACATAAATAATAGAGACCAAAGTCCAGCTTTCCTATAAAATCTCCTAAGATATAAATCTGCCCATCTCAGTAATTGGACTTCCACTGACATTGTAAATATAGCCAAGAAGATGTCAGCCCGGGTGACTTCTGTACATGGTGGCTCCAGGAACATGCTGGGTTACTTACATAAATAATAGAGACCAAAGTCCAGCATTCCTATAAAATCTACTAAGATATAAATCTGCCCAACTCAGTAATTGCACTTCCACTGACATTGTAAATATAGCCAAGAAGATGTCAGCCCGGGTGACTTTTGTACGTGGTGGCTCCAGGAACATGCTGGGTTACTTACATAAATAATAGAGACCAAAGTCCAGCATTCCTATAAAATCTCCCAAGATATAAATTGCCCATCTCAGTAATTGGACTTCCACTGACATTGTAAATATAGCCAAGAAGATGTCAGCCCGGGTGACTTTTGTATGTGGTGGCTCCAGGAACATGCTGGGTTACTTACATAAATAATAGAGACCAAAGTCCAGCATTCCTATAAAATCTCCTAAGATATGATTCTGCCCATCTCAGTAATTGGACTTCCACTGACATTGTAAATATAGCCAAGAAGATGTCAGCCCGGGTGACTTCTGTACGTGGTGGCTCCAGGAACATGCTGGGTTACTTACATAAATAATAGAGACCAAAGTCCAGCTTTCCTATAAAATCTCCTAAGATATAAATCTGCCCATCTCAGTAATTGGACTTCCACTGACATTGTAAATATAGCCAAGAAGATGTCAGCCCGGGTGACTTTTGTATGTGGTGGCTCCAGGAACATGCTGGGTTACTTACATAAATAATAGAGACCAAAGTCCAGCATTCCTATAAAATCTCCTAAGATATGATTCTGCCCATCTCAGTAATTGGACCTCCACTGACATTGTAAATATAGCCAAGAAGATGTCAGCCCGGGTGACTTCTGTACGTGGTGGCTCCAGGAACATGCTGGGTTACTTACATAAATAATAGAGACCAAAGTCCAGCTTTCCTATAAAATCTCCTAAGATATAAATCTGCCCATCTCAGTAATTAGACTTCCACTGACATTGTGAATATAGCCAAGAAGATGTCAGCCCGGGTGACTTCTGTACCTGGTGGCTCCAGGAACATGCTGGGTTACTTACATAAATAATAGAGACCAAAGTCCAGCATTCCTATAAAATCTCCTAAGATATAAATCTGCCCATCTCAGTAATTGGACTTCCACTGACATTGTAAATATAGCCAAGAAGATGTCAGCATGGGTGACTTCTGTACGTGGTGGCTCCAGGAACATGCTGGGTTACTTACATAAATAATAGAGACCAAAGTCCAGCATTCCTATAAAATCTACTAAGATATAAATCTGCCCAACTCAGTAATTGGACTTCCACTGACATTGTAAATATAGCCAAGAAGATGTCAGCCCGGGTGACTTCTGTACGTGGTGACTCCAGGAACATGCTGGGTTACTTACATAAATAATAGAGACCAAAGTCCAGCTTTCCTATAAAATCTCCCAAGATATAAATCTGCCCATCTCAGTAATTGGACTTCCACTGACATTGTAAATATAGCCAAGAAGATGTCAGCATGGGTGACTTCTGTACGTGGTGGCTCCAGGAACATGCTGGGTTACTTACATAAATAATAGAGACCAAAGTCCAGCATTCCTATAAAATCTACTAAGATATAAATCTGCCCAACTCAGTAATTGGACTTCCACTGACATTGTAAATATAGCCAAGAAGATGTCAGCCCGGGTGACTTTTGTACGTGGTGGCTCCAGGAACATGCTGGGTTACTTACATAAATAATAGAGACCAAAGTCCAGCATTCCTATAAAATCTCCCAAGATATAAATCTGCCCATCTCAGTAATTGGACTTCCACTAACATTGTAAATATAGCCAAGAAGATGTCAGCATGGGTGACTTCTGTATGTGGTGGCTCCAGGAACATGCTGGGTTACTTACATAAATAATAGAGACCAAAGTCCAGCTTTCCTATAAAATCTCCTAAGATATAAATCTGCCCATCTCAGTAATTGGACTTCCACTGACATTGTAAATATAGCCAAGAAGATGTCAGCCCGGGTGACTTTTGTATGTGGTGGCTCCAGGAACATGCTGGGTTACTTACATAAATAATAGAGACCAAAGTCCAGCATTCCTATGAAATCTCCTAAGATATGATTCTGCCCATCTCAGTAATTGGACTTCCACTGACATTGTAAATATAGCCAAGAAGATGTCAGCCCGGGTGACTTCTGTACGTGGTGGCTCCAGGAACCTGCTGGGTTACTTACATAAATAATAGAGACCAAAGTCCAGCTTTCCTATAAAATCTCCTAAGATATAAATCTGCCCATCTCAGTAATTGGACTTCCACTGACATTGTAAATATAGCCAAGAAGATGTCAGCCCGGGTGACTTCTGTACATGGTGGCTCCAGGAACATGCTGGGTTACTTACATAAATAATAGAGACCAAAGTCCAGCATTCCTATAAAATCTACTAAGATATAAATCTGCCCAACTCAGTAATTGGACTTCCACTGACATTGTAAATATAGCCAAGAAGATGTCAGCCCGGGTGACTTTTGTACGTGGTGGCTCCAGGAACATGCTGGGTTACTTACATAAATAATAGAGACCAAAGTCCAGCATTCCTATAAAATCTCCCAAGATATAAATTGCCCATCTCAGTAATTGGACTTCCACTGACATTGTAAATATAGCCAAGAAGATGTCAGCCCGGGTGACTTTTGTATGTGGTGGCTCCAGGAACATGCTGGGTTACTTACATAAATAATAGAGACCAAAGTCCAGCATTCCTATAAAATCTCCTAAGATATGATTCTGCCCATCTCAGTAATTGGACTTCCACTGACATTGTAAATATAGCCAAGAAGATGTCAGCCCGGGTGACTTCTGTACGTGGTGGCTCCAGGAACATGCTGGGTTACTTACATAAATAATAGAGACCAAAGTCCAGCTTTCCTATAAAATCTCCTAAGATATAAATCTGCCCATCTCAGTAATTGGACTTCCACTGACATTGTAAATATAGCCAAGAAGATGTCAGCCCGGGTGACTTTTGTATGTGGTGGCTCCAGGAACATGCTGGGTTACTTACATAAATAATAGAGACCAAAGTCCAGCATTCCTATAAAATCTCCTAAGATATGATTCTGCCCATCTCAGTAATTGGACCTCCACTGACATTGTAAATATAGCCAAGAAGATGTCAGCCCGGGTGACTTCTGTACGTGGTGGCTCCAGGAACATGCTGGGTTACTTACATAAATAATAGAGACCAAAGTCCAGCTTTCCTATAAAATCTCCTAAGATATAAATCTGCCCATCTCAGTAATTAGACTTCCACTGACATTGTGAATATAGCCAAGAAGATGTCAGCCCGGGTGACTTCTGTACGTGGTGGCTCCAGGAACATGCTGGGTTACTTACATAAATAATAGAGACCAAAGTCCAGCATTCCTATAAAATCTCCTAAGATATAAATCTGCCCATCTCAGTAATTGGACTTCCACTGACATTGTAAATATAGCCAAGAAGATGTCAGCATGGGTGACTTTTGTACGTGGTGGCTCCAGGAACATGCTGGGTTACTTACATAAATAATAGAGACCAAAGTCCAGCATTCCTATAAAATCTCCCAAGATATAAATCTGCCCATCTCAGTAATTGGACTTCCACTAACATTGTAAATATAGCCAAGAAGATGTCAGCCCGGGTGACTTTTGTATGTGGTGGCTCCAGGAACATGCTGGGTTACTTACATAAATAATAGAGACCAAAGTCCAGCATTCCTATAAAATCTCCTAAGATATGATTCTGCCCATCTCAGTAATTGGACTTCCACTGACATTGTAAATATAGCCAAGAAGATGTCAGCCCGGGTGACTTCTGTACGTGGTGGCTCCAGGAACATGCTGGGTTACTTACATAATAAATAGAGACCAAATCCAGCTTTCCTATAAAATCTCCTAAGATATAAATCTGCCCATCTCAGTAATTGGACTTCCACTGACATTGTAAATATAGCCAAGAAGATGTCAGCATGGGTGACTTCTGTATGTGGTGGCTCCAGGAACATGCTGGGTTACTTACATAAATAATAGAGACCAAAGTCCAGCTTTCCTATAAAATCTCCTAAGATATAAATCTGCCCATCTCAGTAATTGGACTTCCACTGACATTGTAAATATAGCCAAGAAGATGTCAGCCCGGGTGACTTTTGTATGTGGTGGCTCCAGGAACATGCTGGGTTACTTACATAAATAATAGAGACCAAAGTCCAGCATTCCTATGAAATCTCCTAAGATATGATTCTGCCCATCTCAGTAATTGGACTTCCACTGACATTGTAAATATAGCCAAGAAGATGTCAGCCCGGGTGACTTCTGTACGTGGTGGCTCCAGGAACATGCTGGGTTACTTACATAAATAATAGAGACCAAAGTCCAGCTTTCCTATAAAATCTCCTAAGATATAAATCTGCCCATCTCAGTAATTGGACTTCCACTGACATTGTAAATATAGCCAAGAAGATGTCAGCCCGGGTGACTTCTGTACATGGTGGCTCCAGGAACATGCTGGGTTACTTACATAAATAATAGAGACCAAAGTCCAGCATTCCTATAAAATCTACTAAGATATAAATCTGCCCAACTCAGTAATTGGACTTCCACTGACATTGTAAATATAGCCAAGAAGATGTCAGCCCGGGTGACTTTTGTACGTGGTGGCTCCAGGAACATGCTGGGTTACTTACATAAATAATAGAGACCAAAGTCCAGCATTCCTATAAAATCTCCCAAGATATAAATTGCCCATCTCAGTAATTGGACTTCCACTGACATTGTAAATATAGCCAAGAAGATGTCAGCCCGGGTGACTTTTGTATGTGGTGGCTCCAGGAACATGCTGGGTTACTTACATAAATAATAGAGACCAAAGTCCAGCATTCCTATAAAATCTCCTAAGATATGATTCTGCCCATCTCAGTAATTGGACTTCCACTGACATTGTAAATATAGCCAAGAAGATGTCAGCCCGGGTGACTTCTGTACGTGGTGGCTCCAGGAACATGCTGGGTTACTTACATAAATAATAGAGACCAAAGTCCAGCTTTCCTATAAAATCTCCTAAGATATAAATCTGCCCATCTCAGTAATTGGACTTCCACTGACATTGTAAATATAGCCAAGAAGATGTCAGCCCGGGTGACTTTTGTATGTGGTGGCTCCAGGAACATGCTGGGTTACTTACATAAATAATAGAGACCAAAGTCCAGCATTCCTATAAAATCTCCTAAGATATGATTCTGCCCATCTCAGTAATTGGACCTCCACTGACATTGTAAATATAGCCAAGAAGATGTCAGCCCGGGTGACTTCTGTACGTGGTGGCTCCAGGAACATGCTGGGTTACTTACATAAATAATAGAGACCAAAGTCCAGCTTTCCTATAAAATCTCCTAAGATATAAATCTGCCCATCTCAGTAATTAGACTTCCACTGACATTGTGAATATAGCCAAGAAGATGTCAGCCCGGGTGACTTCTGTACGTGGTGGCTCCAGGAACATGCTGGGTTACTTACATAAATAATAGAGACCAAAGTCCAGCATTCCTATAAAATCTCCTAAGATATAAATCTGCCCATCTCAGTAATTGGACTTCCACTGACATTGTAAATATAGCCAAGAAGATGTCAGCATGGGTGACTTCTGTACGTGGTGGCTCCAGGAACATGCTGGGTTACTTACATAAATAATAGAGACCAAAGTCCAGCATTCCTATAAAATCTACTAAGATATAAATCTGCCCAACTCAGTAATTGGACTTCCACTGACATTGTAAATATAGCCAAGAAGATGTCAGCCCGGGTGACTTCTGTACGTCAACCTATATTACCTATATTACGTTTAAAAAGATATAACCTATGGTCAAAATATTGTTAGCTATGGCGTTAATAGTTAAGTTAAATGGGTGGACAGGTATTTTCTTTTGCAAACTGGTTTCTATTATTTTAAAAGTATTCTGCCTAATTATATCGATAGATGCTCCTGTATCAAGTAGTAGAGGTAGGTTTACATTACCTGTATTGTTGATTTCAAAGCAGTTATAGTTGACTTCGACTTGATAAAATACATAGTTCTTCAAATTAAAGACCCTTCGGCCAGTAAATCTATTTTATTATCTCGACGTTTCGACAAAAATCTTTCGTCCTCGTCAGAAGCGAACAAAATTTAAAAATTTGGCAAAGCGTTAAAAATTATTCTAAGGGGCGCCATGCTATATAGGGCTTGATAGATTGTTTTGATTATTAAATTCAGATATTTTATTTTAGATATTTTTTTCAAGAATCTTTAAAACATTTGATAATAAGAATATCGAAAGGTAGCTCTTTGCAATTTCAGAATCGGTTTTGTTCAGCTTGGATATTATTTTTTCTAATGCTGTTTTCCATTTTTTGAGAAGTATCCTATTTAAATGCATTTATTAAATAAATAGTGTATTATCTGGAGAAATAATGGGAAAACATTTAAATCAATTTATTATTAATATAATCTGGAGACCAGGTGATTTCTTTACATTAATTTTGTCGGTTGACTCTTCTATTTCTCTCTTATGAATAAAACTCGGGTAGGAATTAGTAAATATGAGTTTATAGTTCCTTATTGAAGTATTTTGCACACTGTGAGTGTTGTACATTGTCTGATACAATTTTATCGTCAAGAATCAATTCATTTACAAGATATTTCATTAGATTTTCTGTAGCTGTATATATGTCGTGATAGAATGGAAGGGTGAAACCATATGCATGCAAAAATTAATTATTTCCAGTCAAATCAGCAAGGAGTTAACAAATATTTGTTCGAAAATTTGAAATTATGATAAAATAATAGAACCTAGTACTTTGCGGTTTTGTGAATTTTATAAAAGTTGGTAAAAAGCTCGTAAACTGTCGAATTTAATTATTTTTGTCTTTATATTTGTGGGGTGGATGTGAAATATATTTCAATAAATATACATCGAATCTAGTACAGAATCTGTGGTTAACACCTTTTTCAAAATCTGATATGATTCAACCTGTTCTTCACAACAAAGGATCTTGACATTATATATCAGGAGATTGTGTTAAAACTTTGCTTCATTTGTAAAAACCTTAACAAAGCGTCTATATTTCAATAATAGCCCAAAGAATTCTTTCCTTAGTACTACTCTTTGGAGCCAGGAAATTGATTATTCAAGAAAAAATGGTGAAAAACGTTTAAAAAAAAAAAAAAAATCGTTATGAGAAAATACTTTTGTAGTTTTAAATTGATCATTTCTTTTATTTTTTGGGGGATCTGGGCGTATTCCGTTTTTCTACAACCAAATGACCTTACACCTTGAATAACCTCGAATCAAAACTGCACTTCACACGTCACACATTATATATTATGGCAGAAATTATCAAACTTAGGTATGAGTAGCGAATTTACTAATATGTTACATAAATTATTACAGCCAGATGACAGTCGCTGTTAAATGGAACGGAGCATTCACTGATCAAATTAAGATAAGATCGGGAGTACTGCAAGATGAACCCTTCCAGAGATGCCTGGAATATAGTTGCCTGACTATGGAAATGTTCAAATCCTTCTATACGCAGATAATATGGTAATATTAGATGAATCCAAAGTTATTTGTAGAAAAAAAAAACTTGCTAATGAAATATTTTGAGGATAAATATATGACCTCAAAATCAAGGTAAATCTAAAATAATGGTGTTTCGAAATGGAGATTGTATAGACAAAAATGAAAGATGGTTTTGGGAACAAGATCCTCTGACTATAACCAATAAATATACGTATTTAGGTTATTTTTTAAATACACAAAACTCGACCTGCCACGCTGCGCAATATTTAGAAAATAAATCAACAATAGCAATAAATGCAGCATGGAAAATTCTGATTAAACCAAAGACGACCTCAACAAGAACATCATTGAAGCTACTGGACTCGATTATATACACTCTCTTCTACTCTGAGAATCTGTATAAAACTAAGATCTTAATAAAGATTTTGTTGTTGTTACAAAAATATATATCAACGATGAGCGAACTTACCTCAACTGTCCTGAAGGGAAGAATGGAATATTGTAGAATGCCACTATCCATGAACTGACGGAACCTGTCTATCGCCCCGCTATATATCAGCGGTATAGGAATAAACCTATTTCCTGATGCGCAGAACGTCAACTCCCAGGGCCGCTCACCTCACTAGTACACAAAATTGTTACTAGCAATTTTAATGGGTGGTCCGAGAGGCTGTCCATGAGAGGGAGGTTGTTCAGTCCAAGCAAGAGGATCTGTGGTGTGTCTTTTTACTGGTCCAGCGATGGCTCAGAAAGTCTCTCAAAGTTAGTGTTTATTGGAGTTTCTTGTTGGCTACATTTATATGGGAAGACAAAGAGGAGACAGCCCGGAATGCACGTCTGGTCCTCTCTCCGGATTCCTCCGCTGTGCCGGTGATTTATGGCGGCCGCCTGTTTATTTATCTAGGCGGCGGCGTCGGCGGGGTGCTGCATCCCTGGTCCCCACAGTACTCCCCCTCCAGTGGCGTAGTCACGATTTGTGCACAAAGTGGTTAAGTACAATATATATACATCATATAGGCAAGAAAATAAAATAAGGAGAAATATAGTCTATTGCTCCTTAAATCTCACGGGTTTCTTGATTATTCTCCCCGATCTTGTCCTAGGCAGGTCTGGTGCTGATCCTGTTCCTTGGAATTCTGTGTACTTCTCCACATCTGGTGGGTCAGGATTCTGTTGGCACGATGTAGAAGGCAGCGCTCCCGACACGATGGGTCTTGGTGCAGTAGGGTGTTCTGCAGTTATATTGTCCGAATCTGCCAGTAAATATGCAGGTCGCAATCGGTCAATCGATGTGGTAACGTTTTTTTCCTTTCACTTTGAGTGTGAAATACTTGTCTGTTCTTTCAAGGACTGGGAAGGGTCCCTCATATGGTGGTTCCAGAGGTTTCTTCACGCGATCTGTCCTGATAAATACATGTGAACATGTTTTCAGATCTTTATGAACAAATACTTTAGTCTTCGAATGATGTTTTTCATTTAAGGGTTTGAGCAATTCCATTTGCTTTTGAAGCTGTTGAACAAATTCTTCAGCATGCAGGTGATGTTTAGAATCATCAAAGAATTCGCCAGGCAGTCTGATGGTTTTGCCATATACCATCTGAGACAAAGAATGGTTGTTATCTTTGTTGATAGCAGCACGCAAGCCTAGGAGAACTGTTGGCAGCGTTTCTGTCCACTTAATACTATTGTGGGCACGAATGGCAGTTTTAATGGTTCTATGAAGCCTTTCAATCTTCCCGTTACACTGAGGGTGGTACGCCGTGGAATGACGAAGTTTGATACCACACAGCGTTGTTAAATCTTTGAAAAGTTGAGAAGTAAACTGCTTTCCTCGGTCTGATATCACTGTATGCGGTGCTCCAAATCTAACAATCCAGTTTTCGTAGAACGCTCTCGCTACCGTTTCAGACTTCATATCTGGTAGCGGAACTACTTCCATCCAGCTGGTGTACCTGTCGATGCAGGTCAGACAGTAGATGTTACCATTCGATGGAGGTAAAGCACCAATTAGATCTATGTGGACAACACTAAATCTTTCATCCACTTCTTGATATTTGCCTATTTCTGATTTTGTGTGTATCGACACCTTGCACTTTTGGCAGTTGACACAAGCTCGAGCCCATTTTCTAATGTCTTTATTCATATTGGGCCATATAAATCTTGATGTTAATTGTTTAGTAGTGGCTTTAATGCCTGGGTGTGAGAGTTCGTGGAAGTTCCTAAAAACCATCATTCGGAATTTAATTGGAATGAATGGTCTAATATTATTGGTAGACACGTCACACCATAACAAATTGCCTGATTGTAGTGGGCATTGCTTAAATTTTAGAGAAGTATTCTTTGAAATCAGGTTTTGTAGTTCTGAATCACCAGTTTGTTCTTTGGCGATATCTTCGTAGTCGATAGTTGTGATAGCATCAACTCTGGAAAGAGCATCGGCGACTATGTTGTCAGTACCTTTTATGTACTTGATGTCAGTAGTGAATTGGGAGATGTATTGAAGATGTCTTAATTGTCTAGGAGAAGCTTTCTCATTTTTTTGTTTGAATGCGTAAATTAAAGGTTTGTGATCAGTCAAAATTGTAAATTCACGTGCCTCAAGCAGGTGCTTGAAGAATTTGATGGAAAAATATATTGCGAGAAGCTCTCTATCATATGTACTATAATTGCATTGAGCAGGATTTAATTTTTTAGAGAAAAATGCTATTGGTTTCCAATTATTATTGTCAAGCTGTTGGAGAACTGATCCAACTGCCCGATCTGAAGCATCTGTACAGAGTGAGATAGGCAGTTCAGTATCGGGGTAGGCTAACAGTGCTGTATTAGCTAGGGCTTGTTTGCATTTCTTTATCTCTTGAAATCTTCGTATGCTTTTTCTTTTCAATCACGTCCGGCTCACCAATGTGGTGTGTCTTTTTACTGGTCCAGCGATGGCTCAGAAAGTCTCTCAAAGTTAGTGTTTATTGGAGTTTCTTGTTGGCTACATTTATATGGGAAGACAAAGAGGAGACAGCCCGGAATGCACGTCTGGTCCTCTCTCCGGATTCCTCCGCTGTGCCGGTGATTTATGGCGGCCGCCTGTTTATTTATCTAGGCGGCGGCGTCGGCGGGGTGCTGCATCCCTGGTCCCCACAGATCATAAATTATGAGAGAGATGTTTAAGATTATTTTTCTACAAATTTTCTTCAGTAAATTAATTATGAAAGTGGTTTGATGGAAGAAAATGACCTTTATTTGAATATATATAAAGAAGAGTAAAAAAGAAACCCAATTAGTAAGATAACTTTATATTATAATTTTTGAGGTGAAATTACTGAATGTATCAATAAATATTCAAAATGTTTAATTGCTGTTTTTTGAACATTTTAAATATTTATTGACAAATTCATAATATTCACCTATAAATAATAATATAAACTTATCTTAATTATATTATGCTTCTCTTTTACTCTTTATTATTTTTATTCATATTAAATCAGAGTAAGAATGTTTCTCTGTTGAATATATATTTGTATACATTTATCTTTTTGTATTATATTCCAGCTATTTTCAAATTATTATCAATAATGATTATTTTTTTATTGATTAAACAAGAAACGGTATTTGGCCAATTCTAGAATAATTAAAATTCAATGATTAGTTGATATTTATTCTGATGGATGGCGCAAGCCATCAGCAACTTTTAGTTGCACGATCAGGAAACGCCCTTTTTTTCTCAATTTATCCACCTGATTCAAGTACAAATTCACTTTTGTACTTTTTTTCATTTAAATATATATATCAGATAGAACAATGACAAAGAAGTACTAAATTTTTATGGATTTTTGAATATACGATTTTGAATATATTTTTGCTTATCCCTAGTACACGTGGTTTAATGCCATAATACTCTGCTAAAATAATAAATACTTTGTTACAATATTAATTTTTTTAATATTCTGAATAACTGAATTTTTATTTTTTTTTTGCTTATCCCAAGTACACGTGACAATTGACAATTAAACATTATTTATTGTCTTCTAGACAATGTTATACAATTTCAAAACAAAGAGAAATATATTACATAAAGATAAGAAAAGAGAAGATATATACATATTTTACAAGATGGGTGATGAAGGAAGGAGACCTCGTCGCTGGAGGGTCCTGGACCAGGCGATGAGCGGGTCCTCCACCGCTTCTCCGAGCCCAACCTGGACAAAGTAGCGATAGATTCGCAAATTTGCCGACGCCAGGATGGAAAGGGCGTCGTCCTCAAGGCTGGACCCGCCGAAGATCCAAGCCTGCAGGTCAGGGGGCCGCCCTATGATGTTGAAGGCCTATCTAATGAGGGGCCTGATGGAGGGACAGCACCAGTAACGGTGGCTGAGGGAGCGGTCGATGGACCCGCAGGCAGGACAGGAGGGGCCGACCGAGGCAGCATGGGCCGGATGGGGCAGGGCTTGGAAGGCCAACTTGAGGGCCGCGTCGGCCTCGTGGCCCGAGAAGGCGCAGCGCCGCAGCGAGGCCCAGTCGATCCTAGATGGTGGTGGACCGATGGTGGGCGACCATCTCGAGGTGAACCTTGAGAAGGGCGTGGCGGCGAGGCGCGGACGATCCAGGGCCCGTCGGGCAGAGCGGGTCGTGAGGCCGTTGAGGAACGGTGTAGCCGTCCCTCGCAGCACCACGGCCGCAGCTAGGGAACTGGAAGAAGGCGTGGACTCCGCCCCAAAGCCCACGGCGTTCTCGGAGGTCAGCCTCCGACAGAAGGCGCCCAGGGCCGCGGCGTCAGCCAGGGCCGAGCGCGTAGTGCGGGCGATGAGGTGTTCCTCCTCGATGAGGTCCCGGACTCGGGCTCCGCTCCAGCGGGCGGGGGCCAGGAGGTCGGGAGGGCGGAGGAACCGGCAGCCGCCGATGATGGGGAGGTCCAGCAGCTGAGCCGTGGGGACCGCCCGGTGGTTGAGGCCCAGGATGTTGGAGGCCTCCTCCTATAGCTTCAGCAGCCGGAGACGGCGGGGATGGAGACGGGTGCCGTCCGGTGGAGGGTGGATCCAGGCATCACCGCTTTCTACCAACCAGCTGAAGGCATTTCTGCCCCCGCGGAGCTCGACCTGCACCCCCTTGAGGCAGGCGACCTAGAGCTGGGTCGCGAGGTCGAGGAGGCCGAGGCCTCCGATGGCAACTGGCCTCGCCATGACGTTGGCGGGAAGCCACGCCGTGAGGTCTGGCCCCAAGACGAACCTCGCCAGTCGGGCCTGCAGCTTGGCAATTGTCGGGGGTGATGGGAGGTATCAATGCCGGTGGTGCTGCTGGATCGTGAACCCCACCAGCGTGTTCGCCGCTCTTGCTCGGCCGACGAGGGAGAGGCCGCGGGTGAAGGGCGTCCATCTGAGGCACGCAGTCTCCAGGAGGGCCAGGAGATGCTGCTCCCGGTGGGCGACGGTGCTCCTGGGGGCGATGTCGAGCCCGAGGATCCTGATGGAGGTGGTCGACCAGGAGGCGCCGAGAAGGGAGTCGCCGCGGTTGCGCCAGGCGCCGCACCAGAGGCCAGCGCTCTTCCGGAGGTTCACGCCAACTCCGGAGGCCTGCCTATAGTCTTCGAAGACGGTCGCCACCCGCTCGAAGTCTCCGTCGCGATGGACAAGGAGGACGATGTCGTCGGCGTAGGCGATGACATTGCCCACGCCGAGGGTCGACTCCAGGCGACGTAGCAGCGGCCCCGTGGCGATGCTGAAGAGTGCGGCGCTTACGGCGCAACCCTGCCTGAGGCCGTTGAGAAGGGGGAAGGCTGTTGTATGAAAGCCTCCGGCCCGGATGGTGGCGTCCGCCCCGGCGTAGAGGAAGTTAATCCAGGCCATGAAGGCCGGCGGGAGGCGGAGGGATGTTAGCAGGGACTCCAGGAAGCCGCGGTCCAATTAGTCAAAGGCGGACTCTAGGTCGACGCCCATGACGGCCAGCGGCGAGCCCAGGGCGGTGGCCTCCTCGATGGCGTCCATCACCATGGCGATGTTCCATGACGGGGACCTCCCGGGGACGGCGTAGGTCTGGCATTCCGGCACCAGGGTCCGCAGGTGGGGCTTGAGGCGCCGGTGAAGGATGGCGGCCAGGACCCTGTAGTCGGCCGAGGGCAGCGCGACAGGCCTGTAGCCATCAAGGCCGCGACCTCCGCGGGCCTTGGGCACGAGGCAGATGGAGCTGCGCCGCGTCGACGGAGGCAGGGCACCGCGGAACCGTGAAGCCGCGAACACCCGGGCCAGAGCTTCCGCGAAGAAGTCCTCGTTGAAGGCAACGAGGAGCTCGCACGGCAGGCCGTCCCAGCCGGGGGCCTTTCCGCGAGGGAGGTGCTCGATAGCGTTGGCGATCTCGCTGGGGCTGATGTCCGCCGGTGGAGCGGGTCCTCCTCACTCAGCTCGCGGGTGGTGGTGGGCGCGCTGCTGGCGATGAAGGCAGCTCCCGCAGCTGGATCGCTGGTGGGACGGGCGAAGCGGGGCTGGAAGGTCGCTAACGCCCTCCGCCGAAGCTCGGGGCCCTCGATAATGTTATCCTGCTCGTCCCTGATGACGCTGACCGGGCGTCGGAGGCGGATGGCGCGTGCTAGGTCCGGCAGCGATGGGTAGTCGGCCCGGATGGAGGAGGCCTCGAGCTGCGCCGCGATATAGCGCCTTGCCTTGTAGATGTAGCTGTCATGAATATATTTTCATAATGATACGATGATTTTGTAATGTAGAAAATTAGAAAAGACAGAATTCAGGATGACACGGCAATTTATTTGAGACAAGAATAATGGTACAATTCCAAGGCAAGATACTATTCCTTTAACTTCCAATTACCGTGGGAACCAATTAATATTGATTTTATTCAACTTATCGAGTAATTTTCAAGGGACCGGGAAAAAATGTTCACTTTATCGAGAGATTCGTTAGACAAACCTTTACTCGGGTAAAACCGGGCGAAGCCGGGTACATCCATACAAGAATAATGATACAATTCCAAGGCAAGATACTATTCCTTTAACTTCCAATTACCGAAAAACCAATTAATATTGATTTTATTCAACTTATCGAGTATTTTTCAAGGGACCGGGAAAAAATGTTCACTTTATCGAGAGATTCATTAGACCAACCTTTACTCGGGTAAAACCCGGGCGAAGCCGTGTACATCCGCTAGTTATTTTATATTTTATTGTAAACAATTAGTTATATTTATTTATTGTTAGAATACCATTTGACTAAAAATTGTATGCCTAAATAAGTCGAGTGACTTTTTGAAATAAAAACAACTTTTAATGGCTAACCGTGTCTGTGGTGATTAATGATCCTACAAAAATATTATAAATAGATGATAATAAATTTATGAGAGTAAGATTAATAAATAATGATAATTTATCTATAAATATTATATATATGTGACAATATAGTGGTAATAATGTAGTGTGGAGAAATAATCACACGACGAGTTGGAAGGGGAATCTGGAAGCCATCCGAGAGAGAGAGAGCTGTTCGCTGAACGACTGTCTTGTGTGGCCACACCCGACTACCAAAATAGTCCCCAGGTGTTGACGGGCGGGCCCCTTTCCCCCCCCCCTCCCCCTTCTGCCCATCTCTCTCTCGTTGACTGTAGGTTTGTTTTATTAATCTTGGAAGAGCATATATTATGACATATGGCCCCCGTTGAAGAAGGCTGAACATGGTTTGAGTATACTTAAAGCTGGAGAAGCCAGGAATAGAGAAAATAATTTTACATTTGAAATTAGTTAAGGTAATGGTGACATAGTTTTATGTAAATAAAATATTGTATAGTACACAAGTAAATATTATTTACAAGCAGTTTTACAACACCGGAGAGTTTGACATTTAAGGAAATCTTTGAAAATATCAAGGTTATAAAAGGCTATATACAACAAAATATAATGTACTATAAGGGAAATGTTATTGAGGAGTGTGAACAAGGGGAAGAAGAGTCACATACATATGATGGAATTCTGAAGATCATTAAGACTGGGGAACTCTACACTTTAAGATATTTTTCAGGCGGACATGGCAAGGGGAAACTTGTCATGGGCTTTCTATGCTATAAGTGTAGAGTACGAGAAATGAGGTTGAGGTTGGCAATTGTGTGAGCTCAGGACTGAGGTAAATATAGAACTACATACAATGTTAGAACCTTGGCGAACAGGGCGAGGGGAAACTTGCCCTGGGCCATTCTACCTTATCTATGCAGTTACTTGTGTAGCGAGTCCGAGGGGAAAGTCCCATGTGTAGGTGAGGAAGTCGAATGGACTTATATTTAATTTTCGAAGATAAAAAAGTTCTAGATGCAAAGGTAGAATATAGGCGGACAGAGTGAGGGGAGACTTACCCTGGGCCTTTCTACCTTAATTATTTAGGTACTACTGGGTTCGTAAAGTCTCGTTGTCAGGTTAGTAATTGGTAAAGATTTCAGGGGATAAGCGGTTCAAATATCTTTGATCATCTTGATTGTAAGTGTAGTCATGTTGCTTTGGTTAGTTAATAGCCGTTTTAGTATGGATTAGAGTGTGATTGAAGTGTTTATATGGGAAATTGAAGGTATTTTTAGGTTGGTCTCGATCATTTACTGGCGGTGAAATAAATTGTTTGTTTTCCGTATAGTGTTTTAATTTGTTGACCTGAATTGTATCTGTCTCACGACTTAGAGGTCGGTTGGAGCGGTTGATCCGTACGATTTGAGGGGAAATTATCTCCAGTATTTCATAAGGTCCTGAGAAGAAAGGTGCCAGTTTACCGGTATCTGGATGGTGGTATGTTTTTGCCAAAACGAGATCGCCTACTTCAAAATCGGAAGCTCTATGTGTTTGGTCGAATCTCGCTTTGTCGCGTAAGTGTCGTTCGTGTGTCCTTTGATAGGCCAATTCTCTGGCGTCGTCGATTTTTGGGTAGTTTTGTACATGCTCGGATAGTTGTAGCGGGAAACTGCCTAACAAAAGGTATGACGGTGGAAACCCGGTCACAGAATGTGGGGTATGGTTATAAGCCTGAAGGACCTGAGGTAGTAGTTTGGTCCAGGCCGTCTTAGGTTGTTGGAGGCGCAACAGTTTAAGTTTGCCAGTAATCGTGGCGTTTAATCGTTCACTTAATCCGTTGGCCTGGGGGTTGTTGCTTGTCGTGAGAAGTTGGCCAATGTTATGTCTAATCAAAAATCTACGAAATTTCGGAGAGGTGAAGGCAGGAGCTCTATCCGTCAAAAGTCGTTTAGGAGAACCAAACTGCATCACCTTTTTAATCACTTGGGTATAGGTGAGAATGCTGGTGGACCGCGATGGAAATGCCCACGCGTACCGTGTGGCATGGTCTACTACGACATGTAAGAAGGTCTGAGAATTTCCATATTTCGCGAATCCAGAAATAGTATCTAGTGACACTAGTTCGTACGGCAGGACCGCTGGGGGGAAGTTGTCCCAATTCTCCGTAGATAGGTCCTTTTGGTGGTTTGACTAATTGGCATACTGAACAGGTTCTTACATGTGTCCTGATGTCATTTGTCATGCCGTCCCAATAGTATTGGGCTGCGATCAGTCTGGTCATCTGCGAAATGCCGGGGTGATTGAAATCGCGATGGGCTCGTTGTAGTAGGGTGCCACGGAGTGATTGTGGAACAATTATTTTAGTGACACCCCGTCGTGTGATGGTCATAAGGTCCTTGTCATTGAGGATATACCTTGTGTCCCTCCGTAATTCACCCTGATGATCTTTTATTTGACCTGTGGATAGGAATCCGCAGAAAGGGTTACGGGAGAGTAGGTCCGCCTCGTACTGACGCGAGCCCTTGAGGTATTTGACCTCATAGTCGTAAGCTGAGAGTCGAAGGCTCCAACGAAAGAGGCGTCCGGTGGGGGTCTTTTATGGTCTTTAGCCATTGTAAGGCGTGATGATCCGAGTAGATGACAAACTTTGTACCTAGGAGGTACACTCGGAATTTGTCAACGCACTCTACAATGGCTAAGCACTCCAGTTCAGATATAGTGTAATTACGCTCATAGGAACGCAACGCGCGACTGTAATATTGTACAGGGTAGATGTTACCGTCAGGATGTACTTGTTTGAGTACACCTGCGATGCCCTGCGTGGAAGCGTCGCAATAGACCTGGCATGGGAGCCCTTCTTGAAATAGATGTAACACAGGTTGTGTTGCGAGGTGTTACTTCAATTTATCAAAGGCTTGTTGACAATTCGGGCTCCAAAGCCATTTGGCGTTCTTTTTTAGTAATTGATTTAAGGGGTGGCGAAGTCTAGCATATTCTGGGATGAATTTATGATATACGTTGACGGCTCCTAAAAATGATTGTAGGGTTTTAATGTTGATAGGGGTTCTAATAGCGTTGATGATTTCGGTATTTTTAATATTAGGTGTGTAAGTCCCTGCGGTGATGTGGTAGCCGAGAAAATCTATTTCATTTTGATAAAAATTACATTTTTCAAGGTTAAGTTGGAGATTTTCCTCTAAACAGAATTTAAAGAAAAGTCGAAGGTGCGTAAGGTGTTGTTCTGAGGAGTCAGAAAAAATAACGAAGTCGTCATAAAAATGGGCTATGAAAGAGAGGTGGTGTTTGTGGATCAACTGGGTGATCACACGTTCGAAAATTTGGGGTGCTGATTTGAATCCAAAGGGTAAGCGTTTGAAATTATATTGCCCTTGTTGAGTCACGAAAGAGAGTAGTGGTTGACTCTCCTCCGCGATGGGGATTTGATAGTATGCATTGCTTATGTCAACGGTGCTAAATACTCTGGCTTTCGACAGATTATCCAGTACCGTTTCTATCAATGGCAAAGGATGCAAATCCGAGGGTACTAGTTCGTTCACGCGACGGAAGTCAATGCAGAGACGCATGGTGTTATCGCGTTTGCGAACGAGTGTCATAGGAGAGGAATATGGTCTAGAGGAGGGGGTGATTATGTCATGTTTTAGAAGTTGAGATATCTGGTCCTGAATTTCCTTCTGGTAGGCATAGAGAGTTCGGTATGGTCGGAGGGAAATAACCTTATCTGAAATAATTTTGAGTTTTACAGGTGTTATGTTGAGTGGTAATACATTGAATTTATTGATAGGGAAAATATTTTTAAAATAATACAATAATTGCTGATAAGGGATAGTCAGTTCTGGGCGTTGTTCGATAAATTTTTTAATCATTAATTCTCTAGAGGCGCATGGGCTGGTAGGAAGGCTATTAAGGTTGTAAGGGTGAGAGGGGCATTCAGGGTAAGAATGATAAATATTACTAAGGGTTGTTTGTAAGAAAGGCTCACGTGGAGGTTGAAAATCGTCAAAGCCTAAGTTAACCGAGTGGATTATGGGTCGTTTAGGGTTAGAAGTTATTATTCGCGAGCCGTGCTTACAAGTGGGAAGGTCACATACAAAATGGTACAAATGTTTAGGTACTGGAACACTATTTTGAAGTATCAATTGATTATGAAAATCTATTGTTAATCTTAAGAATTGCATAACATGAATAGATAGGATACCATGTTCAAGGGGTGAATTTAAAATATAAAATGTTTCATTAAAATATTAAAATTATTAAATTGTATTGGTAAGGTAACTAATCCGATTGGTTTGGCATGACTAGATATAGTACGGATAATAACATCATTGTTAATAGGGGTGGAACAAATGAAACTATTAACATTTTTAATATATTCAAATTGGTTTAAACTAATTATGGAAACATTGGCTCCAGAGTCAATTAGGAATGGCATCTTTAAAGAATGAATGATAGGGGTTAAAATAATTGCACTTACAGGCGTATGCTGGTTTAGGGTGCAGGTAGGTTCATTGAGCTTCGGAGGAGTTCTGCTGCCGAAGCTGGCATTACTTGGTTTCTCCCGAGCTCGTCGTTGCTGCGGTCTCGTAGACACCTGCAGGCCCAGTCGATCTTTGGGGTTGCTCGACGCTGTGGACCGCAGGTGTAAAGGTCCGAAAAGTCCGCTGGTAGGGCCCTCGCTGCTGACACTGTGCGTGCCAGTGTTGTCCGCCACAGTAACGGCAAGGATATGGTGGGGTCTTGTCCACGGTGGTGGAAGGTGCTCTGCTCTGGCGCGGTGATCGTTGTTGGGCAGCTTTAGTGCTGGTGTTATCCCCTTCGTAGGTCAGCTGTTGGGCTAAGCACAACCATTCTTCTGGTCCCGAGGGTTGTGCCATCTTTAAAAGGTTGCCATAGTTACGTGGCACACCGTTGGATAGTGCTTGCACGATGACACTCTTAGGGAGGTTGATCGCCAATCCTATTCGGACCTTGTTCTTGTAGAAGGTCTCGATCTCGGCCATCGATGTGCATTTAAGTTCATAGAACTCTTGAAGAGTGAAGCTAGGGCGTCGGGGATAGACGGTGCAGAGTGACTCCTTGACCTCTTCATAAGTCTTATTGATTAGAGCTAAGTCTTGTGCAATTTTGCGAGGTTCGCCTCTGAGTGATGATAGAGCCTTTCGAGCTTGGCGTGCTGGCTCTAAGTTGTGGAAGTTCAGCTGAGACTCAAGTTGTGAGAAGAAGTGTGCGGCAGGTTCATCTCCGTCGTAGGTGATTGCTTCTTCAGACTCACGGTTTAAAAGTTGGTCGAGACAGAGGGTGAGAGTTCGAAGGGAAGCGGCTACAGTAGAGTCGGTCGTTGGTTCTTGTGGAACTTGGTTGTGGGTTTGTTCGATCATCGTGGTATTGCTTCTTGTTTTCTTCATACTCTGGTATATGAGGGATTTGTTTTCCGGTCAGGTCTTATCCTGTCGACTTTCAATGTGACAATATAGTGGTAATAATGTGGTGAGGAGAAATAATCACACGACGAGTTGGAAGGGGAATCTGGAAGCCATCCAAGAGAGAGAGAGCTGTTCGCTGAACGACTGTCTTGTGTGGCCACATCCGACTACCATAATATTCCCCAGGTGTTGACGGGCGGGCCCCCTTTCCCCCCCCCCCCCCCTTGGAATGTCGTGATGTCTAAAGTGTCTCGCTTTAGCTGCCCATCTCTCTCTCGTTGACTGTAGGTTTGTTTTATTAATCCTGGAAGAGCATATATTATGACATATATATATATAAACGAATACAATAAAGCATCAAGGGCTGCGCATCTTTATTAAAACGACAATTTACGAGCTTTCGAGCACATACGCCCTTCTACAGGAATTAATAACACAATGATAATCCAACCTAGTTTGAAATATAATTTATATACATATAGCTATTGTTTTGCATATCTGCTTAACTAGAATAATATTAAAATGATTGAATTTACATGTAGGTATAATAATTTGGAAAACTAATTCTAAAATATATGAGGTAATGTGATACATTAAAGTAAACTTATTTTGTATTTTACAAATTTTACAACTTACAAGGAATCCCATTAGACATGTGATATCATATGCTATGAATGAATTTGTATTATCTTATTGTATTTAAGTCTATTGAATTATATGCTTCTGGTAAATCTATTTTGCGATTTATACTATTGTATTGCTTGGACACTATTGCTTCAATTATTAATCTTTGATATTTGTTACTGATATTGTTGTAATGTGCTTTAGGTTCATTTAAGTTGAATGTATGTCCTGTTGAATTAGAGTGCTGTACTATTAAAGATAAAGGGTCATTTCTGTTTATATTTCTTCTGTGCTCAATGATTCTATTATATAATTTTCTTCCTGTCTCCCCCACGTATCTGGCATTACAGTTATTGCATTGTATGGAATAAATTACTTCTTTTCTGTGTGATATGTGTTCGGTTTGCCTGTTTTTTGTTATCGGGTTTCTTAAGATATCTGATAGGCTGGGTGAGTTACTATAAAAGGTTTTTATTCCAAATTTATCTAATGTTCTGGAAATATGGATAGATTTCGGGGAATATGGAATGTAACAATTTTGCCTGTATATTTTAGTTTTTTGTGCTATCATGTTAGATGTGACCTGTTCCTGATAGAAATGTTTTAATATAAATGTTTTAGGGTAACCGGCTGATTGTCAACCCCATTAGCCGAAATAGTAATGAGAGAATTAGATTTATGGATCACTTCATTATACCCGGCAGATATCATATTATACAGACGATATATAGATGACATATTTTGCATTTGTACCGAAAAACAGATTCCCAACATCTTAGCCTCTCTCAACAATTACAACAATAGCTTACACTTTACAAAAGAAAAAGAAAATAATTGCACATTGCCATTTTTAGATATTAAAATAATGAAAATAGATAATAGATTACAAACTACAGTTTACTACAAACCTACTTTCACCCCTAATTATATAAAGTTTTCTTCATTTTGCCCCATCAGTCATAAAATTAACACAGTGAAAACGTTGACTAAAAGAATTTATACTCATTGTTCACTAAATCTATACAAAAATCATGAAACACAGACAGTTATCCAGAATTTATCTTCAGCCGGTTACCCTAAAACATTTATATTAAAACATTTCTATCAGGAACAGGTCACATCTAACATGATAGCACAAAAAACTAAAATATACAGGCAAAATTGTTACATTCCATATTCCCCGAAATCTATCCATATTTCCAGAACATTAGATAAATTTGGAATAAAAACCTTTTATAGTAACTCACCCAGCCTATCAGATATCTTAAGAAACCCGATAACAAAAAACAGGCAAACCGAACACATATCACACAGAAAAGAAGTAATTTATTCCATACAATGCAATAACTGTAATGCCAGATACGTGGGGGAGACAGGAAGAAAATTATATAATAGAATCATTGAGCACAGAAGAAATATAAACAGAAATGACCCTTTATCTTTAATAGTACAGCACTCTAATTCAACAGGACATACATTCAACTTAAATGAACCTAAAGCACATTACAACAATATCAGTAACAAATATCAAAGATTAATAATTGAAGCAATAGTGTCCAAGCAATACAATAGTATAAATCGCAAAATAGATTTACCAGAAGCATATAATTCAATAGACTTAAATACAATAAGATAATACAAATTCATTCATAGCATATGATATCACATGTCTAATGGGATTCCTTGTAAGTTGTAAAATTTGTAAAATACAAAATAAGTTTACTTTAATGTATCACATTACCTCATATATTTTAGAATTAGTTTTCCAAATTATTATACCTACATGTAAATTCAATCATTTTAATATTATTCTAGTTAAGCAGATATGCAAAACAATAGCTATATGTATATAAATTATATTTCAAACTAGGTTGGATTATCATTGTGTTATTAATTCCTGTAGAAGGGCGTATGTGCTCGAAAGCTCGTAAATTGTCGTTTTAATAAAGATACGCAGCCCTTGATGCTTTATTGTATTCGTTTATAAATTGTACAGGGTTTTTTCATTCTATATATATATATATGTTATGAATAATATTTTTTGTAAAGAATTGAAGGTGCAGTCGTGATAATAGAAAAGTAGAAAAATAGCTATTTACTATCAAGTAGTTTTTATTTTCAATTACTTGAAGAAAATTACACAACAAATATTTTCACAATTATATAGAAGTTATAAAATATTAATCCTATATTAGTTTATTAAAAAAATAGAAGAGTTAACTATACATTTTTACAACAACAATAAAAATGGCATTATTCTAAAACTATGGTAAAAAATGTAGAATAGTCAATGAATGTTAAAATAAAATATATTTTTAGAAATAATAAAACAATTATGTCATTATACTAGTTAAATTTGAGAATATTAAAAAGCCACAGAAAGGGTTTATTTTTAAACAAATAATAATTTGAAATGAGTTTTTCCAAGAATATTAACATTTTTTTAAATGTATGTGAAATAATATATAAAGGTATATTAAACTGGCGAAACCGCTGAGAGGGTTCACCACTGATGAGCCAGGCCCTCTCATTAATTTTTCAATTGCAGTAAGGGCAGTAGAAATTGTTTAATATCAAAAAGAATCTTACGTCTTTAAAATAGTTTAGAATTTTGATAACAGATGGCGCGCTAGTGCATCATATAAAGGTATATCATAATAATGGTTGAATAATAAAATTATGATATAGAGATATATGGAGTGGCTTTAAGTATATTTTGTTGGCATAAGAATTGGGGCTATGTTAGTGCTATTTTGAAGTAAAAAAATATGCTACTGGGTAAAATAATTCAAGTTTATTAGAGTGTATAATTTCTGTTTGTTTTCGATGGGGTAAATTGGGTTTATTTATTTCATATGTGACTGGGGAAAGTTATTTTAAAATTTTAAATGGGCCTATATATATATATTTGGGTTAATTTACCAGTGTTTGGATAAATAAAGGTTTTTTACTCATACTTGATCTCCTTTAAAAATGGGTTCTGGGTGTTTAATTCATAAGTCTGTTTGCCGTGTTCATGGAATTTTATGGTTCTTTTAATAGCTAATTTTCTTGCCTTTTCTATTGGTGTATGTGTTTCTGTGTCATGTTCTATATACTGTGGTTGCATTCCATTGTATAAGAACCTAGGTGTAAAGCCGGTTATGGTATGTACTGTTTCATTATAGCTTTCAGTAATTTTAGGAATATATTTTGTCCAAGGGAGTTTTAAATTAAAATACAATATAACGCGGCTGATTATGTAAAACGAAAATTGAAATTATACCGCGAATGTTTCTTTTATAAAAATCGAAATTTATTTTCAAAGAGAAATAGCGACATTTCTAACTTTGAGGATGAGGTATGGAAAGGTGAAACATGAAGAGTAATGGCGAACGGAAAAATAAAAAGTTCCCGCCCCTGGACACTTTTTATTTTTCCGTTCGCCATTACTCTTCATGTTTCACCTTTCCATACCTCATCCTCAAAGTTAGAAATGTCGCTATTTCTCTTTGAAAATAAATTTCGATTTTTATAAAAGAAACATTCGGAGTTTTAAATTACTATTATATTCACATATTAACCTATTAATGATAGTGGACTTTAATCCTTCTACTTTTGAATTTGTTTCTGGGTGATGGGCACTGGTGAGTAGATGCTTAACATTATTTCTTTCCTAAAAATGTTAAAATTTACTGCTAAGAAAAGCTGCAATTCTGTCGGGTATTAATATTTCAAGTTTATTAATTTGGAATAAATTTTTCAAACAAGTTATATAAGAATGAGTTGATACAGATTTAGTAGGAAAGAATAAAATATTAAAATATAAACCGTAGCAATGCGTTTCTTTATTCGTGCAAAGTACAAGTTTTTGGATCTTTATTATCCTTCTACAGACATAGCTGTAAGTTGATAGAATGAGGGTATATAAATGATTTATATATATTCATTCTCCTGACTTATATCTAATAATGCAGGAGAACTAGTGGGGCTAGATGAGGGCCTATATAATAATATCACATTTCAATAATTCAGTTATTTGTTTTTGTATTTCAGCATTATTGGAGAAAGATGTCCTATATGGCTTCTGTGCTATGGGAATATTATCTAAAAGAGATATGCAAATTGCTTAGTTTTTATGTAACTTGAATCAAAATTATGTTTAGAATAAACATCTATGAATATATATTTCAAAAGATTTGTTTTTTTTTTTCAAACAGAAATAATGTAATATATTTCTACTTCAATATATAATAAGTATTTAAAATAGGTATATAATAATATGTATATAAAAATTGTATTTATTATTAAGTTGTTAACGTGATAATCCTGTTGAAGGACTGACAAGTCTGAAAGTTTGAAAATAAAAAGTTGCACAAGAAACTTAACCCTGGAAGCTTCATTTATTTTCTAATATGTAAAATATCTAAATATTTTCTGTAAAAAAAAATTGAAATAATTCCTATTTTACTAAAATCTAAATATTAAATATAATTGGCAATAGGGCATGGTTTTTGTATACTGTGAGTTAGAATAAATAATGGGATTTAAAATAGGATCTGAAAGTTTAACATTTGTAGGTTGTATATCAAAAGAATTGAAATTATACAATGGGTTGATATTTAAAAGAGATGAATTTTTAACATAGTATGGGTATGGAGTACATAGGGTAGTAGCATATGACTTATGGTTATCAATTTTTGGATTAAAGGAATACAAGAATTTATAATTTTGAAAAATAAGGGTTTTTTGAAAATCTATTAGTAACTTAAATTTATAAAATGTTGGTAAACCTAAGATATTATATATATTGAAGATAATTTTAATACAAAACTAAACCATAAAACTAAACAACTATTTATTGTTATAATTAATTTAGATTTAGCTTGCTAATCTAATCAAATCTACTTGATATGAGTTATCATTCTTATCAGTTTGCTCCTTGAGTTTTAAATGTGGAATCACTGTTATATTTTTGTCATATAGTTTTTACACTATATATATATATATATATATATATATATATATATATATATCTACTTATATATTTGCCTTATTCTGTCTGTTTGTTTGTCTGTCTGAAGCTCACGGATGGGATTTTTCATAACCATCGGTGGTTCAGTGGTAGAATGCTCGCCTGCCACGCGGGCGGCCCGGGTTCGATTCCCGGCCGATGCATTTTTTTTTTTTTTTACAATTTTCAAAACTCATTTATATATTATATAAGAATGACATCCACGGCGCCAATTTATAATTGTAACGAATAGTATTTGAATAAAAGCATTTAATCGGGTAAAACCCGGGCGTTGCCCGGGTCATTCGTATCTACTTATATATTTGCCTTATTCTGTCTGTTTGTTTGTCTGAAGCTCACGGATGGGAATTTTCATAACCATCGGTGGTTCAGTGGTAGAATGCTCGCCTGCCACGCGGGCGGCCCGGGTTCGATTCCCGGCCGATGCATTTTTTTTTACAATTTTTAAAACTCATTTATATATTATACAAGAATGACATGCACGGCGCCAATTTATAATTGTAACGATTAGTATTTGAATAAAAGCATTTAATCGGGTAAAACCCGGGCGTTGCCCGGGTCATTCGTATATAATGATTGTATAAACGAATGCAAGACAAAATCACCGCGAATGTTTCTTTTTTTTAAGGCAATTTCTTTTTAAGGCAATTATCGTTATTTATCGTTAATTTTTGTTTCGATTTTATTGAAAAAAAAACGATATGGTGCCTTTAAAAAATATTCTTTATTACTATGCAGTTTTCTATTTAGTCAATATACCTAAGTTCATGTTGCAAATGTAATTATCTCTATCGATTTAGTAGGTGAAATGCGAAAAAAAATCGACATGATGAAATCTTTATGAAAATTCACATTTTTATTTTTATATTTTCAAGACACACACAGTTGGGGCGGGACGTTTCTCAAGAGAGACATCCATGGCGCCAATTTATAATTGTAACGAATAGTATTTAAATAAAACATTTTAAAAACACATAGTTTGGAACGGGACGTTTCACAAGAGTGACATCCATGGCGCCAATTTATAATTGTAACGAATAGTATTTGAATTAAAACGTTTTTAAAATATATACGCACTCGGGTAAAACCCGGGCGTTGCCCGGGCCATTCGTCTAGTATATATATATTGGACTATCACAAACAAAGACATTATGATACCTTGTAAAATATTTCCTAAGCCTAACCTATATATTGCATAATTGAAAATCCTTCTACTTGACCTATTCTTTCTTTCAGGGAATTGTCTAATATTTTGTAATAAATATAGTTTAAAGGGATAATGGAAATAGATGGTGCGGTATCAAGTACACAAGGTAATTGTTTATCAATACAGAGAATATCAAACCTGGGTTAATGGGCTTTGGAGTAGTAGGTTTCTTGAGTGGACAGTCCCCCTATGGAAATGTATTTGATCAAGTAGCTGGTGTGATGTACAGATCTTGGGAAGGTATGGGGGTAAACTGATTGGCTTCTTGCTGGTGGTGAGCTGCTGTTGATCTTGGAAATGGCTGGTATTGAAGACCTTGTTAGAAGTTGCGGTTGAACCTTGTTTTTGCTGGGTAAAATGTTCTATTTTGCAAGTTTTACCTATTACTATAACAAAATGCTAATTTAAGTTTATTCCGTATAATTGGCCAACCCATTTTCTTGATAAATGAATAAAAGGCAACCATGTACGCATTTAAGGATGTTGGCCTTCATCAGAGTGTTGCAGGTATCTGAACAAAAATACTAACCAAAGAGACTTCCAAAAAAATCAAGAAATGGTTAGTTGGAGACTTCTTTAGACAAAAGATAATGATTTTATCATCATAATATTAGTATCATCATTCACTTTAATATTTGATCAAGTAGCTGGTGTGATGTACCGATCTTGAAGGGGTATGGGGGTAAACTGATTGGCTTCTTGCTGGTGATGAGCTCCTGTTGACCTTGGAAATGGCTGGTACTGAAGACCTTGTTATAAGTTGGGGTTGAACCTTGTTTTTGCTTGGTAATATATTCTATTTTGCATGTTTTACCTATTACTATAACTAAATGCTAATTTTTAAAAATTAAATTAATAATAACGCTGATATTCATCAGTATGGATAAAAATGTGATGTTGAAACACATCATTATTGGGGTTGAAAAAACAAATGACAAATTGAGATATTTCTTGTGCAGACTGCATATTTCCAAATTCGTATTTTCTGAAATTTTCTTTTAATAAACCTTTTTAAACCAAAGTTAAGACAGATTGTGAAATGTACCTGAACTTATTGAAATAATATCAACAATGTTATTGTTCTTTAGAGAGAGTTTTTTTAAAACTGTCTTTAAATAGCCGTACCAATCAACTAGGGCCTAGGTAAGGACACAAGCTTGTTTTTGTATCTCATGTACAAAGTACAGCTCGTCTACAAAACCTACGCATCTCCTAACAACTGATATTGGGTCATGTTTACAATATTCAAATTATTTCCAATAAAATGTAATGTTTGAAAAAATAAATGAAAATATAAAATGGCCAATTTATTTCGTTTTGAAATCTTGAAAATAAAAATATTTGATTTACTTTTTTTGTTTTTTTTTTATATTTTGTTTTTTTTTTAGGAGGGGGGGGGAAGGGGGGGGGGGGCTGGTTGAAGGGAGAGGGACATGCCTGGTGCCAGCTCGCGGGGCGGGGCCACCGAGGTCGGTGGGTCTGACCGGCGCTCCGGAGGTCGACGGGGCGGGAGACGGAGGCGGATCACAACGGGGACAGGCGGCGGGGCGCCCGAGGAGGAAGGGGGACTCGCGACGGGCTGGACGGCCGCGGGAAGCGCCGCACCGCAGGCTTGACGAGGCCCACGGCGTCTGGCCGATGTTCGCCGGGGGCTGCTCCTGCAGGCAACCACCATGACACATCAGGGCCGTTTTCTATAGAGAAATCTAGAAAGTCAAGGGTCGAAGACTAGATCTAAGTTTGCTTACCCCGCAGCCGCCCGGGACCCGCCGCTGGGCGTCTGTCCACTGGTTCTTCCTCCTGGGCCTCCTGATGGTGGTGGAGAGCTGATGGTGATTTGCTTCCCCACCGTCTTGTCCGCCGTTGCTTTTCTCCACCCCAGGGAGTCGAGGGGGGCTGGACGGGATGGTGGCCACTCCCCGGGAATGGAGCAGGCGTCTTCCTCCTTCCGTCTCCAGGCCTGGATGGTGATGGTTTGGCTGCCTCCGCCGACTCCGTCGATTGAGCTCCTCGGCCAGACTGGGGCCTTGGGGAGCTACGTCGCTCCCCTCCACCGGGCCCCGGGGATAATCAGCAACCCGGGGCACCTCTTCACCCCGATGACCCTTTCTTTAGGTGGATGGTTATCTTGCCGCCGCGGCTGGACTTGTGATTGGAGTTTCCTGTCGCGATGCACCCTCTCCCAACAGTTTCCCATGATCGAATGATTAGTATTCCATTGTTGTAAACTCAATACCTTGTAAAATATCTATAAATGCCTAAATTTGACAGTTTTCATAAACTTTATGTTCACTGAACACTTGATATTGAATGGTTTTTATACGATATCTTCAACTTCTATTGCTTGGTCATCCTTTTTGACGATTGTAGCCAAATTTTCTGATTCTCCAAGTAGAAGACTTCTGTTCTGATATATGTATGATCTTGATTATAATTCATCCTCAAGATCACCAGTCTTAAGTTGAATCTACATAATGCCATTATCGTAAAGTTCTTTTATCTTAAGCCCAATCTCTTCATGATTCCTATAATCAAAACGTTTTTTAATTTCAAGTTCATTCTCTTCATGATTGCTATTACCGAAAATTATTATATCTCGAGTTCAATCTTCATGATTGCTATTATCGAAAACTCTACTAGCTTAAGTTCAATAATCATCATTGCTATTATCGAAATGTTCTTCAATCTCAAGTTAAATCTCTTCATGATTGCTACTATAGAAAATTCTTCTATCTCGAGTTCTATCCTCATGATTGCTATTGCCGAAAATTCTTCTATCTTGAGTTCAATCTACATGATTGCTATTTTCGAAAAGTTTTTCTATCTCAAGTTCAATCTTCATGATTACTATTATCGAAAAGTTCTTATATTCTAAGAAATGCAATGGAGAGCCATCCTTCAAGACGTAATCTGATTGACTCTCTACCTAGACGTATTGCTGCGTGCATACTTCATACTGAGCCGACGCCGTTCTCGCTCTGTATTATATATATTTGGCTATAATTCTCAAATAAAGATCCAATTATTGTTCGTTCCTGCCTATCTCTGTTTTCCAAGTTCAATCACTTTCTGGCTTCTTCTTTCTTGATGTTCTATTTTCAATGTCACGCAGTGTGTGGACAACTTTTCATATAAAAAAATGAATCAAGAACAAGTTTGTATGAATAGGTTCATGTGTTTATGCCGCAACTGTGATTTCAATTTCGTTTGTGGATGAAAGGACTTAGGTGAGGAGTATAAGCACTCAGGTTAGAGCGAATAATTCCGGAAGAAGATCTTTAAAGTCGAGAAGAGAAGGAGAGAGCGCGCGAACTTACAGGAGTCCCAAAGAACAGACACACAACTGGCGTAAATACGCCACTACTGCCTTTCAATGGTATTTCCAGGCTTTTTTTAGCCCCCTCTGGTTATTGGACTTCCCAGGAGGGCATTCAACACTGTCCTAGAAGTTTAGGTATCAATGGTCTTACTTGAAAGATATTGAAAGGCTAGGCTTAACTGTCCTGGCTTCTCTTTATCCTGTTCTTTTAACCGTGCAAGGATCTTTTTATTGAATTTTCTTGTATTACAAATAGGATGCATAACTTGTGAAACATGCGCTTTTTGTGTTCTAATTAATGATTAATATAATTGTGGAATATTTATTATATATATATATATATATGTTCTCTGAGGAATATTGCTCAATCCATAAGGTGAAATGATTAATAACTAAGTGTATATTGGATATAATTTGAAAACACGCTTTATTTTAAAAAATAAAGCATGATAATTCGAGGGGCTTTTCTTTTTTTTCAAACCTATTTATGAATAAAGCTCACGACATAGATGTTCCTTAGCGGTGCTAGAGTGGACTGTTATATTTTCTGGGATTGTTTTTTTTTTTTTTGTAAATTGTATATAGTTCCGGGGGTATTTATAGCTTTCTATTATTACATTGGGTAACTATATATATATATATATATATATATATATATCATATAAAGAAGAGATTTCTGTTGTATTTTGGAATTAGGTTGATATATTGAATTATTATTATTTGTTGCTTGATTTTGGTATCCATTAGTATCATTATGATATTGTTCTGCAGTCGTGGCAAAAATAATCTTGTAAATATAAAGTCTAAAAATAGTTTTGATAAGAGATTGTTTTAATTGAACTTCAGGATTATATAATAAACATAATTTGGTAAAAGTACTGCCTGACTTGAGGCGAGTAGAATAAGGAAAACAAAAGATTATTTACATAATGTACAAAGATTTGAGCCGGCAATTGAGATAGAGAGAGAGAGAGAGAGAAAATATCTTTATTTACGGGCTACTAACCAAAAGTTATGATTTTTGAGCCCAAAATCGATGTCAGGTGGCAAGGGACCCTAGGATGTGGAAGCAAGAGATGTCTCGCAGGGGTGGTGGAAACGTTGGGCAAGCAGGGGAATAGCGCCAGGGTACAGTGAGGCGGGTGCGTTGAATAGGCCAGGAATCCAGGAGAAGTGGCAGATGGAAATGGAGGCAGAAGGTCCTTGAAGCCTAGAACTTGAGGGCCCTAGACTTCAGGATGGGGCAGCTTGAGGCTCTCGCCTCGTGCTTGTCAGGAAGGCCCTGGGAGCAGCAGTTGGCACATTTGGAGGTGCGCTGGTCAGCAATGGATGGGCAGGTTCGGCCTTCATGGCCGTCTTCACCGCAGTGGAAGCACTTAGGAGCTCTGGTGCATTGGGCAGAGTTGTGGCCGAAGCCACAACAGCGGAAGCAGACGCGGGCGCGGATGGACTCCTCGAAGTTGAGGATTACTCCATCCACCACGATCCTCCCGCGAACGCCCAGGGCTCTAAAGGTCTTGAGGTCCACCTCGATGAAGGCGGTGCAGGTCCCGTTTCTGGGTGCAGAACGGTGCGCCACGCGCACCACCTTGTCCCCAGGAAGTTTTCTAACAGCAGCGGTTTCCAGGAAGGTCTCCTCAATTGTGGAGTTGGATGTCTCCTCATCCACTTTGAAGAGGCAGATCCGTGGCAGGATCTCCTTCTGCTGGCGGACCTTCATTCCATTCAACTTGCTGGCCAGGGAGGTTGTAACCTCAGGGATGGTGTCAGGATTGCTGGAATGGAGGACCAGCTTCCCCTTGGTGCGCAGGGAGGCCCAAACGCCTTGGGGGAGAGTGTGAGCAGCGCGGACTGTTTTCAGCATCTCCCTTGGGTCAGCCTGTGGGTCATCTGAGATGACCACTGTGTGGGCCGCCGATTTTTCTCCATGAAGGATCACTTGGGCGGCCGCAGGCTTGGAGACGTGGGAAGGCACAGGTTTTGAAGGACCATTCAGGTTTGTCCTCTTTGCAGGCGGGTTGGGAGCTTCAGACTGCTTCCTTTTGATTGGAGCAGGAGCAGGCAGGGTGGAGGCAGGCTTCTTGGCAGGGAGAGCAGCAGGAGCAGGAGTGGCGGGCTTGATTGGGTCAGTCTGGGAGCTGGTTTCATTGCAGGAAGGAGCAGGGCAGGTTTGAGTGCCGCGGCAAGCAGTCTTGGGCTTGTTGGCCTCCTCAATTTCGTCCAACTCTGCGAAGGACTCGAGGGTGTCAGTGAGGTTCTCTACATTGGTAGCGAGGGCCTTGATCATTTCCGTCCGCGAGGCGATGTAGCGGATCAGGTCCTCATGCAGGGATTTCAGGGCAGGATGGCCAATGGAGCTCAGGATGCTGCAGTTGCGTGAGATCACCATCTCATCTTCCCTCTCCAGGTCGGCGACGTTCACGATGCGGGTTGTAGGCTTGTAGGCCTTCTTTTTCTTCTTGGCAGGATTCATGGCAATTGAGATAAAACAACAACGAGTTTTTATAGGGGAAGAGTGACCTCTGGCGGTCGATTTAGCAGAGTATTTGAATATATGAAATTATAATTTAAAATAAAATAATATTTTATATAATATATATATTATAAAGTTATCCTATCTATTTATTGTTGTGGTAGGCAGATATATGTGGTACCACAAGTACTTGCAGTCATGGGGTTCATGGTCAGAGTGGTTTCAGGCGTCAATATTATACATGGATTTACCGCGGATTCACCACAAATGAAGGTAAAAAAAAGCAAAAGCTAATCACAATCAATATTAAGATAATGAAATTTATACATTGTAATTAAGACAATTGAGCTCATAAACAGCTTTGAGAGGGTAAATACGAGGAAGAGAAAAATGTCATTGCTATATAAATTTTCGCATCTTTAATTTTAGGGTAATAGACTGTTGGTACCGAGAAATAAAGCTCTATTTATACTTCCCTCTTCCGGTAACTATTGTTTTCTAACGTGACAATATTGTTTTCATAATTTTTTGTCTTTATCATGAAGTAGGAGGTTGTCTGGCCAGAATTCATAGTTCTTAAAATTAAGCGAGATAAAGACAAAAAGTTATGAAAACAATATTGTCACATTAAAAAACAATAGTTACAGGAAGAGGGAAGTAGAAATAGAATACTGGTACCAACACTCTACTACCCTAAAATTGAAGATACGAAAATATTTATATATAAATGACATTTTTCTCCCTCGGATTTACCCTTTCAAATCTGTTTATGGGCTCAATTGTCTTAATTATAATGTATAAATTTCATTATCTCAATATTGATTGTGATTAGCTTTTTGCTTTTTACCTTCATTTGCGGTGAATCCGCGGTAAATCCATGTATAATAAATTTATTTTCCTCCAATTTGTCCATACTAATCTATTAGCTTGATTGTCTTTATATAATTTTTCTTGTATATAAATATCATATTACTATTAAGGCAATATTACTTTTTTCCTGCATTTATCCTACATTTCTGCTTGGAGAGAATCTGTATAAGACTAAAAGGTCTTAATAAAGCTTTTTTGTTGTTGTTGTATATAGCAATGACAATCTATTAAAATCTATACAAATAAATCTAACTTTAAAATCTATGAAACTTAAAAGTTATTTAAATTAACATAAGAAATTAAGATGCACTTGCGCGCCATCTGTTATCAAAATACGAGACTATTATAGACGCGTATGATTATTTTCAAAATAAAACAATTTCTACTGCCCTTACTGCAATGGAATAAAGCCCTCCCATTATTTTTTCCATTGCAGTAAGGGCAGTAGAAATTATTTTATTTTGAAAATAATTATACGCGTCTAAAATAGTTTCGAATTTTCATGACAGATGGCGCGCTAGTGCATCATAATAAGAAAAGGTGAACTAGGCTACGATATAAAGGATAATAAAAGACATTGTGATGGGTCAATATGTAATAAAATGGATTTAGTGAACAGATTACTCTGTTAGAAGAGAAATATTTTCATAGAGGCGTCGCTGAGAATTTAAAATGCTGACAATACTTCGGTGTTTATACAAGAGAGAGAGAGACATGAAAGCAGACTCTCTTTTCTTCTTAAATTAATCTGTGTGAGGGAACTTTCTTGGTAGCAACGGTAGAATATTTATAATAAAGATTCAATCTGCTGTTTATTTATTTCCCATTTCAATGGTTGTATGTAAATACATAAAAATGAAACTAATAAAACGATTTTTTTTATTAATACAAAATTTTTACCGTTCTTATTGAGATGGAAAATAGTGGAAGAGCTTGGTTCTTCAATGGTAAACCCAACCAGCTATTTGGACAATATAATCTACCAGACCGTTTCTTAGAGTTCTAATACTGTATTGTACGATTCTGCTTATAGATTATTCTACAGAATATTCCAATACAATAGTAGAGTTATAAGAAGCGGTATAGTAGCTTAAACTGGAGAAATATCTGGGTGGGTTCACCCCTTAAGAGCCAGGCCCTTCCAATATTTTTCCATCGGGATAAGGACAATGGAAAGTTTGTTTTATTTGAAAAAGAAGAATTCGTGTGCCTAAGAGTTTCGTTTTGTACAGCCATATCATAGTGTTACGGGTATAGACTTAGAAAAGAAAAAAGTTGGAGCCACCGTTAACAGATGGCGCGCAACAAGACTTGAGCCGATTCCTTCGGGTCGAACGAAGATTCACGCGACGGCTGCGTTCAAGCAACTGTTGCTGTTTCGAAAACTAGAAGCGATAGAATGTTTTTGGGATCCAATAGCTGCAGAGGGGAGGTAACAGCGTCACGGCTAGTGATCCACAACGGAAGAAGCGACCTTATCGTATAAAGGACAAGGGGTAACACATGATGCGACAATATTATAGTACAGGGGCCGGCAACCTTTTGAGTCGGAAGAGTCAAAAATTACAATTTACAAAATTTTAATGCTTTTAAAGAGCCACATTTTTTCTTGCCAACTATAAATAGTACTCGCATAAATAAAGTGTTTTTGAACTAAGTTTATGGAGCCGCAGCTTCATATCCAAAAAACCTCATGTAGCTCGCAGGTTATCGAACCCTGTTATAGTAGATTGTGGAGCGGATTAAAGAGATCAGAAAATTGTTACTAGTTTTATTCAACTAGTTCTAAAAATATTATCAACATGCAGAGTTTACCTACCTTTTCACTTGATGATGTCAAAGAGGTTATTTGCTAACGCTACCGTTGCTCTTGGTTAGGATAGATGAGGCTTTGTTTGGGATGGATGAGGCCTTGGTTTGGATAGATGAGGCTTTAGTTTGAGAAAAGGATGATCGTTACCGAGATTAGGAAGGTGTGGAATGGTTCTGATAAGTGGAGCGTCCAGATGGAGCGGTCATTGTACTCTCTTCCGTAACTTCTTCTTCAGCGGGCAACTGCATGGCCAGATGGAAGTACTCCCTGAGGATATCATTGAGGGACTTATTGTCCCCTTGGGTCGATACGCACTGTAGGTCTTCAGCAAACTGCGGACTTCAGCCAGATCCGTGGATTCGGTTAGGAATGCGCGATGGGCATCTTCAGCTCCAATCTCGGCCAAGTAGCACAACACCAGCCTGGCAATTTCGGAAGGCAGGTAGCCTTCGCCTGTTTGACTCATACCTCAGGATTTTTCTTGCCTGGAAAGGTGAACTTTGTTAAAGAGCACTCATTCCTGAAGAAAGAATGATTTTGATATGAATATGGAAACTACAGAGGTTTTTCCTATGAGAGATCATAGTCTAAAAACTATGGCTTAACATGGCCTTATCTTGAAGGAGGTCATTCATCGTAGACTCTGTCATTTCACGCCAAGACATCAGGAGTCTTTCAACTGAAACTAAGTCTTTGATAATAGACTTCTTCCAAGAGAGGCTGGGTTTTGGCAGGTCTCACAAGGGAAAGACTACCGTATTCGGAGAGTGGATTTTCCTCTTTACAAAGAAAATAAACTCCTAATTTTTTTTACTACGATGGAAAGACATATCCTGTCTTAAAAATAGCGAAATCGCTAGGAGAATTCACCACTGATGAACCATGCCCTCCCAATATATATTTTCTATCTCAGTAAGGATAGTATAAATTGTCTTGTTTTTAAAATGAACATTCTCAATTTTTCAAATATTCACATATAGATGACGTGTTATTTCCTTATATAACGTTTATCAAAGTTTCAGTCAGATATTTTTCCGCATTTTACCAAACAGCAAGATTCTTAAGACGTATGCTTTGAAAAAGAGATAGGCGATTGTTCCGATCGAAATACACTCATAGACAAAACTTAAGGAAGTTGTACCTTTTAGAATGTATATCGGGATTCAGACAATACTCTGAAGATATAACAGTGACCTTTATTGAAGACACACGAGATAACCAAGTGTGAAAAAAATTGCTTCTGTCTCCATAAAAAAATATATAGACCACCGGCGACATCAAAGACTTTCCACTTCCTCAAGTTTTGTCCATGTATGTATTAGAATATACACCAATAAAATTAGTTAATCTATGATAAAGGGTTTATGTATAATCATTATTATAAAAATTCTCCTACAGGATTCGTAAGGCAATGATAACTCTTATTCTAATTGAAAAGAACACAGTTGAAATAAACTATATTATATTAACAATATACTCTACATATTCTTTATTGACTGAAAAAAATAATAATAAATTGTAAAGATTTGTAAAGGTGAACATATCAAATTTAAAGGCAATCTTTATTTAAGGAAAAAAGGTTTTAGCAGACCGTTTTAAATTGATTCCTAATTTTATCGGTAGGTGGCAGCACGATACTGGTAAATATATAGGCCTTGTGCTAAGTTTTTATTTTATTATATTTTGAAATTTTATTCATGCTCTTATGCACGCACATAAAGTATGAGAAATGAACTATTCAAAAATAACTTTTATCTATTGTAGCAGATACAGTTTTGTCAATAAACGATGTGTGGATTCGAATAATTACTTTATTCGATTATAAACGTTTTGCGATATTGTTTTTTAGAAAATATATATATATTGGTGAGATACACATTTATGATACTCTCTAAAAACATGCCGCCGATCATATTATTCTACGATAATGAAAAAAAAAACTCGCCATTGACGGAAATATTTCCATTTTAAACAACCTAACCTTGACTAACCTATCTGGCGTCACTTTGGCCGCAGATATTATCACCTACCAAAATATCTAGTGTACAGTAGAGCCTCTTATGAACGACCATCTTTATAAAATGTTAAAATGAATTAACCTGAACCAATATAACTCCCATTATACTCAGACAAAACTTAAGGAAGTAGAAAGTCTTTGATGACTCATGTAGTCTGTAGGAGACAGAGGAAATTTTTTATACTTGGTTATCTCGTGTGTCTTCAATAAAGATCAGTGTGTATCAAATATCTTTCAGAGTTATTGTCTGAATTCCGATGTACATGCTCAAAAGGTACAACTTACTTGAATTTTGTCCCTGAATGTATTTCCCAAAATGATCTAAATTAAATAAATAATTCAGAATATTAGATTGCGTCCTGAAATTAAATCCAAACTACATTCAGTAGGTTGATAAAATATTTGTTCTTCTATGATAGGAAGTTTGTGACCTCAATATTGAACTCTACAACTTGTTCCGTCTCCAGCAGCAAGCTTACTGGTTCTACCAGGGTTATTATCACAAGTTGCGGCTGCGTTGAGCGGCTGGTTGTCACTTCCACCGACTTTGAGTAGGCCTTGGACACCTTAAACCGCAACTTCTTGGTGTCCCTGATGGTCTCATTACGGCTATCAACGATCTTCATTGAATGTTTTCTCCTCCTCTATGCCGGAGTGGACTCGACGGTCTGAGACGGAGGCCACCACATCAAACCCTTCCAGCTTCTGAACGGCGTGACTCAGGGCAGCGCCATCAGCGCCGCAATGTTCAGCCTCGCAATGAATCCTCTTCTGAATCGCCATGAGCAAGCGCTCGGCCCCGTAATGTCCTCACCTACGCCAACGACATCGTTCTGCTCAACCGCAGAGAAGAACAGTTCGGCGCGTGGTGACCATCTTCGAGAACTTCCGGCACGCCTCCGGTATAAAGGGAAATTTCACCAAGAGCAAAGGTCTATGGTGCGGCGCCTGGCGTGCTCGCAACGACACTCCACTTGGCATCTCCTGGTAGTCGGTTGAGCTGAAGGGGTTGGGCTGCAATGTGACGCCAGGAAATCAAAACTTAGCCCAAAAAAGACATATCCTGGTCCTGCTGGAAGCTGCCATAAAGAAATGGACCCCCTACACCCGCGGCATCTCTCTCTCTCTCTCGTTGGCCGGGCCAGAGCCGTCAAATCCTTGGTGCTCTCCGACTTCTGTAATGGGAGACTCTCTTTTCCGGTCTTGGGTGTGGTGGACTCTACCTAGGCCGTGGTTGACTTTGTACCTGTAATACAGGTACAAGCTTCTTTCCTTACCTAGGCCCTGGTTGACTTTGTATCTGAGATACAAGTACAAGCTTCTTTCCTTACCTAGGCCCTGGTTGACTTTGTATCTGAGATACAAGTACAAGCTTCTTTCCTTACCTAGGCCCTGGTTGACTTTGTATCTGAGATACAAGTAGAAGCTTCTTTCCTTACCTAGGCCCTGGTTGACTTTGTATATGAGATACAAGTACAAGCTTCTTTCCTTACCTAGGCCCTGGTTGGCTTTGTATCTGAGATACAAGTACAAGTTTCTTTCCTTACCTAGGCTGTGGTTGAATTTGTAACTGAGAAACAAATACAAGCTTCTTTCCTTACCTAGGCCGTAGTTGAATTTGTACCCGAGATACAAGTACAAGCTTGTTTCCTTAACAAGGCTGTGACTGACTTTGCACCTGATATAAAAATACAAGTTTATTTCCTTGCCTTGAACGTGGTTGACTTTGTACATAAGATACATTAAAAGTTTCCATGATAGAGCACATCACAGGTGTTGGCTTCCATAGGCGTTTCTTATTGGGAAAAAGAAAGAGAGGACTCCATAAAATAATTTGAAAGCATTTATTAATAAAAAAAGTACTAATAACAACAACAAAATGGAGGCACACACATCTATCAGAGAGTACCGTCGTCATCCGGATATTCCTTCTACTGGGGAGCGCGGATTCTATATACTGTGTATTATATTCTGTTTATCTGCGGCTCTCTGGTCGGGATGGCGCCTACATTCAGTCATTCCTGGATTTCAATCCCCTTCGATTGAGCCTTACGTTGCAGGAACGTCTTGGGTTGCGTCGTAGGGTATCTTCTACTTCTGGCTCCTCGTCTGGACTTTGAAACTTGATTCCTACGTGGAACTGACGTAGTCGATCCAAGGTCCACACTATCGCCATCAGCTCCAATTTGCTTGAGTAGTACATCTTCTCAGCCTCTGTTGTCTTCTTGCTCACACAGTAGACCAAGCGCCATTTGCGGTCTTCGTCCATCTGTAGCAACATTCCTGCTAGTCCCTTAGCACTCGCATCGCAATGTACTTCTGTCTTAAGTTCAGGGTTGTAATGGGCTAGTACCGATATTCGACCAGATCATTTCGAAGTCCTTCAAATGACCTTCGCTGTTCTTCCTTCCATTCAAATTGTGTACCTTTCTATGTAAGTCTGCTTAGCGGTTCTGCTTTCCTCGCGAAGTCCTTTACAAATCATCTGAAGAAGTTTGTCAGTCCCAGAAAGTGTCGTATGTTGTGGACATTCCTGAGTTCTGGAAATTCTTCTATCGCCTTGATCTTTCTTGGGCCTGGCTTAAGTCCGCCTGTACTGATGAAATACCCTAGGAACTCAACTTCCCTCCTTCCGAACTCACATTTAGAGGGTTTCAGTGTCAACTTCGCTGATCTTATTCTTTCAAGTACATCCCTCAACCTTTCGATCATCTCCCGCCAATCCTTTACCGGGATAATCACGTCGTCGAGATAGCAGAATGCCTTCTTCTTCAGCAGCGGACATAGAACAGTGTGCATCAGTCTTTGGAATTCTGCTGGTGCGTTGGCGAGTCCAAAAATCATCCTTTCGAATTGACCTGTATCATCTGGGGTGATGAATGCTGTCTTTAGTTTTGCCTTAGCAGTCAGTGGTATCTGTAGATATCCATGCGCCAGATCCAGAGTGGTGAAGAATTTCGCATTCCTTAGGCCTTCCAGAAGGTCGTTTAATCTTGGTAAAGGGAACTTGTCCTTAAATGTTTGAGTGTTGAGTCTCCTATAATCCGCCACTAAACTATGATCTCCAGTTTTCTTCCTCACAAGTAGGATGGGGCTGGCGTAGGGTGATCTAGTCTCCGTGACCATTCCCTTGTCCTTCCACTCTCTGACAATCTTCCTGATTGCTTCGCGTTCACTTGCAGTCTTTTTGTACGGTCTCAGACAGACTGGCTTGCTTCCATCAACCTCCTTAATGTCCATCTTGGTGACATCGGTGCACCCTAATTCACCCATGCCAAGAGCGAAACAGTCTCTATACTCATTTACTACATCGAGGATTTCTTGTCTCTCTTTCAGAGTCAGAGAATGATTGATTTTGACGTCCTCAGGCAGTATGGGACGCTTTCGTTTCATTTGGCCTTGTCCTTCCCTCTTCTCTTCACTTTTAGTCTGAAACAAATCCTCTGAAACGTCCAGGTTAACAACAATGTCATCAGGGCTCAGGAGTTCAACTCGACCTACACATTGGTTCTTCCTTACTCTCAAATTGCCCTTGCCAGTTGAGATGATGGGTACGGTCGTCTTTCCATCGACCACTTCCAATAGGGAATCTACACAGGCGTCGTCTACTCCTGTGAACAATGCATATCCGTGCCTTACCTCATCTGTGATTGCACTTGCAAAGTTAATGCAGTCGCTCTTCAACTGAACAGTCTCGGTTGCTCTCAGTTTAACGCGGCGCGACTTGATTTCTTCATGTAGATTGGCAAACGGAAATTCGGTTGAATAGCCAATATGCAGTTTTTTTTACCGATTCTGGCGAAGGATACGTAGGGCAGATCTGTCCATGTTCTCCAATCAAGAGGTCATAGGGTTGGGCATCATCGTTAACAATGAATACAGAGATTTCCCTTCCGACGACGCCATCAATCTCCAGGTCAACTGTCGTCTTCCCAACGGTTCTGGCAGCTGGTGCAGACTGGTTACCGATGCCGTACAGACTAGTCAACTCTGGTTCAATGTCGACGTTGATCCTCCTTGCGACCGATTCTCTCAACAGACAACTGCTGCTCCCGGTGTCTATCATTGCCTTCACGGTTTCCTTGTTGTCGATCTTGACGTCCTTCAAATATAAATCTGGTGGGACAGTCTTCAGTCCTTCGACTTCTAGGTTGGCTTCTTTTAGTCCTTCTTTGGGTCTTGTACAATTACTTTCCTTGTGTCCCGTTTGACCGCATCCTCGGCATGTCAACGTAACCTTGGGTACTGGGCAGTCTCTGGCAATGTGTCCAAACTGATTGCAGTTGAAGCACTTTGGCTCATTCGTTTCTTGCTCAGTCTCCTTAATTTCGCTTTGGTTTGGAAATCTCGCAGATTTCTGCTGAAACGACGGTAGTATGGTGTGTTTCGAATTCCAATGCGGAGGTCCCATCTCGGTGCGAATATTTTCGTACTCGTCCAGTTTATCCGCCAACTCATATGGATTGTTTATCTTGGTCCAATCGTCAATGAGATGATTACGCAGCACATTTGGAACCTTTTTCTTTAGCTGGTTAGCGACGGACAAATCCTTTAGGGCGTCGAAATTTTCCACGTTCATTCCTTCGATACATTCGTTGAAATATCCTCGCAATTCGAAAGCGAAGTCTCTCCAGGAACCCTTTTGAGATTTCTCGAGCTTCTCGAATTTTTGTCTGAACTGTTCGGGGCTCAACTTGTACCGTTTTAGAAGCAACCTTTTCACGAACCTATAATCGTCGCTTTGTTCTTCTGTCTCCCGTGCGATTAATTGCGTCATTTCGTAAGGTAACAATCCTAGAAGACTGAACGCCCATTGGTCTTCATCCAATCCTAGTCGCTTTGCCTGTCATTCGAAAAGAATCACTGACCTTTGATTCGTACTTGGGCATCAGTTTACGTATCTCGCAGTGTGCGTTATTGTTGGTACCGCGAGACGGATCGATTTTTCCACGTATAGTCTGGATTTGAAGCTTCCCAAGCTCGAATTCCATTGTCATTTTCTCTTTTCGTTTTATTCGTTCTGTTTGTTCCCGTTCCGTTCGTTCCCGATCCTCGATCAGAGTCTCCAACAGTTGCTTTGCGAATTCTTCTTCATAAGATTTACTATTCAGAATAAGGCGTTTTAAGTCGACGATCCTACTCTCTGGCGGTACTACCTCGCCGAGTTCATACGCCAACTTGCTCAAGTCGCATTTATTTACGTTCACTGAATAAGTCATATTTTTCATAAGAATAAAATAAAAATAAAAAACTAACTAAACCAGATACGTACTGCTTTTGATTATTTCATTAAACGAAATCAACTTTTTTTTTTAGTAATTTTGGGACAATACTTTTACCGCGATACTTTGCGATAATACCTTTATCGAGATAACTTGTAATAATACTTTTACCGTGATACTTTGCGACAATACCTTTATCTGGATGACTTGCAATAATACTTTTACCGTGATACTTTGCGATAATACTTTTATCGAGATGACTTGCAATAATGCTTCTACCGCGATACTTTGCGATAATACTTTTATCGAGATACCTTGCAATAATACTTCTACCGCTATACTTTGCGATAATACTTTTAAAAATTGGTAATTAAACTTATGTACATACCATGCAACTCCTCTTAAGTTGATCGGTCACAGCGCCACGTCCTTCTTGTTTCCAAATTACTCCAGGGAATCTTCGATTTTCTTCAGGGTAATCCCACTTCTGAATTTCTGTTGGCTTCCATAGGCGTTTCTTATTGGGAAAAAGATAGAGAGGACTCCATAAAATAATTTGAAAGCATTTATTAATTTAAAAAAAGTACTAATAACAACAACAAAAGGGAGGCACACACATCTATCAGAAAGCACCGTCGTCATCCGGATATTCCTTCTACTGGGGAGATCGGCTTCTATATTCTGCGCATTATATTCTGTTTATATGCGGCTCTCTGGTCGGGATGGTGCCTTACACAGGGATACCTTAATGATCTGTTGATATTTTTGGTCTTGATAAGTTTTCACATATATTACAGATGCAAAGTGAGGTTTTGGAAATACGGTAATTTTATCGATTTCTAATGAGTCTCTATGATACTGCCTCAACATAGATCTCTCAAGATGGTGTCATAAGGTAGGCAAAGAAAGAAGGTAACTACATCGAATGAGTAAATCTTACAGTCTCGTCTAGGGCTGGGCTCTTTAATATCCTTGATTAATTCTAATATATTGTCTAGGGACTCTCCATCTCCCTTTTTAATTAAAGTATATGACATATTCAATATTTTCAGCAGAACTTAAAAAACCGTAGTGGTAAAAAATTGTAAAGTTCTCATAAGTACTTAAATTACCAGACCAGCAATAACATCACTCATTCGTCTGGATATTGAATCAAACAGTGATTGGAGAGCATGTACCGATGCAGCTTGCAAAGCAAATTAAACACGATGCCACAGTTCATTGACAGTAGTGATTGGTCTGTGGCGACGAGCCAGTCTTTCGTAAACCATTGACCAGACGTTTTTTATTGGTGGCAGATCAGGAGAATGTGCTGAGGAGGGCAGCAGTCGAGCATTTTCTGTATTTAGGAAGGTCTCAACAATTTCAACAACATGCAGTCGGGTATTATTCTCTTGAAATGTAACGCGAACTGTTCAAGGTTTCTCTAATGCGAAGAGGTGACCAAGACGTGTATAGCATCATTCCATGTGATGGGCCAGTCGAATGCACGCTAACAATGTGCCTACTCCGAACAGAACCCGGACTCGCTTCTATATATTTTATAAATGTGATAATCTGTTTATAGGAATATGTAACCCCACCACAATCTATGCAAAATGTATCGTCAAAAGGTTTAATAAAAGTTAGGCTTCGCGAAAAGGGAAAGAACAATTAACAGGATTGCATCATCCAGGAAGTAAAGGTCACTGCCCTGAACCCATAAAACCTAAGTTCAAAGGTTTTCTTCATCCTGGAGGATTGCAATCATGGCGACAATGGAGGTACTAAGCCACTCACATTCAAGCATGACAAATCAACAAACAATCACCTTCAAGCATGACCAATTGATAGCGAATCATCAGAGAGCACGTGGAAGGATATCCACCAATGAGGAGTCGAGAGAGTTAATGAAGATGATCTCGGACAAAAAGTTAAAGAAAGAAGGTAGGTGACCGTGCTACGAGCTAGGTGTGCTCGACATAGGCTCCAACCAAGGTAGTGACCGCTCCATCATGTGAAAGGCCAAATACCTCCTCCAGTCTCATCATTCTCCCTTTCTCAAGGTCTTATTTCTATCCCATCCAGGTGTGCTCGTTCTTTCCCTGTGGAAAACCACCATTCGAACAAGACTGCGCCATCAATCACCAATCCAATCAAATCCACCCAACCACACAATTCGACAGGATTCTACAGTGAGTCCACAGCAATCCACACTAAGTCACATCCCCAAGTCGACACCACAACCCCAATTCGACAGAGAGTCGACACGATTCGACATATATATTTGCATAAATAGGTTTAAATATAATTTTATTAATACATCTTCTTATATCGTGTGAATTCTACGTCTGTATAGCGTATTCTTTTTGGTTAATTAATTTTAATGTGCAGTAATTTTATATAGCATTTTACAAAAACAAACACAAAATAAATTTTAAATGGATTAGTCAGAAATTTATTTCGTTTAGAGAAGACTCACAGAGAAAATACCTGACTTATGAAGAAGGATCATGCTCTCGTAATATCACATTTAGGCACTCTAAATGAACTTTTAAATCAAAACCCAATTACAACTTTGTTAGATATGTGGTGTTGTACTTCTTTTTGGATTCTTTCGCCAACTACCCTACAGGATTATAATATCATAGCCCATGTCTACTTGAAACTAAATTAATTAAAATTATAATTGTGTTTATTGTATTGGGAGAATGGAAACTTATTATAATCCAGCTTAGAAATTTACATTAATTTCTTGTATAAAACCATTTGAATATTCAAAACTGATATTAGGTAACTATTTACTTTGTGATATAATATTGAAAGTAGATTTTTCATTGTAGAGAAATTGAGAGAAATCTATCTAGATTTAAAGAAAGTATGAAGATAATTAATTAGTAATAAAATTATGTACTCTTCCCCATTTCCTATTTGAGGATCGCTGATGTTCTAGAGCTTTTATTCTTGTTGAATTCATGGGTCGATTATTTATCAAAACTTTACATCAAATTGTGGACAGTATAAAGATAATTGATATGAAATTTCATCTTCTACTTTTAGATGTGCTTATTTCGTTAGAAAATAAATATATTTCTCGAATTATTTTTAGAATTATTTATAATCTATATACCAGTTATGAAAAATATAAATTAGGTTTCTTGGGTCATGCCGCTCCAACAATGGACACTATATAAAAAATAATTTTCCTCTAGGTAGGATGTCTAGGAGCCTGTCAGAGCTGATTTAATCGGACTCGGCCGAGTAATGCTTAAAAAAGGGAAAAGGCTGACTTGAGCGACCCGATGTTGGAGCTCTGTTAGAAGAGTGGTATAGGCCTACTGGGGAACCCGCCACTATAAACAAAGGGTAACGCGCCAACGGCAGTACCTCCGGGGTGGTGTGGAAATTATGCCAAATAATAATAATAATAAAATAAAAGTTAGTACACACACAACTAAATACACCTAAAAGTTGATACAGGTAAAAGGGGTTCTGTACACAAATATATTAATGCTATTTTTTTATTTATTTATAATAGTAAAACATTTTTCTTTACTTTCTCTCAATCTCTCTTCATTGTATCTCACATATTTTTAGATGACTATCGTGGAATCAAACTTTTCAGATACCAAAATAGTCAATTGGCGCGCGCGCCACCATTTTTGCTATGCCTTTTATCATTAAAAAGTCCACTCTACATTCCAGGTTTCTAAAGTTGTGGAGATCCTCATTTTACACTTCATAAACTTAAACGCTGAAAATCAATAGTCATCCCACGGTCAGACAAAGGTTCTGACACAGTTATCATGAACCAGGATAGTTATCTCACAAAAATGTATGACCTACTCCGTGATGACTTCACCTTATCACAGACCAGACCAGTCTCTCCATAGTCAAAGCATTTAAAAGCTCGCTACTCCATTTAAAGAAGTCCAAACATATCCCTCCTAACGATTATAACCTCTTCATATCCAACCTTCACAACTCAGCATATATATACGGCCTCCCTAGAATACATAAACCTGAGATACCTCTCCGCCCTATTATAGCTCACCATTTATCGCCCGCATTTCCATTGGCCAAATTTCTATCCAGTTACCTATCCCCGTTATTAATTAGCTATAGTAATATTTATTCTATAAACAGTAACCCCCACTTCATTAGTGAGTTAACTGCTTTTAGCCCCGATCCTTCTGTCACTATGTGCTCTTTCGATGTTATCTCCCTTTACCTCAGTCTTCCCCACTTACTTATCATAGACAGTTTAATACAGTTTCTTAACTCGCAGAACATTGATTCCCACACATCCTCACCTATAATTCAACTCACAAAAATCTGTTTAAATATGAACACGTTTTACTCCTTACAGGACCACTTCAGACAGATCAAGGGCTCCCCGATGGGCAGCCCTCTATCCTCCATAGTAGTCGAAATAGTTATGTTACAAGTAGATCACTGGATCACCTTTACCCTCACCTCAGATATTCAGTTGTGGCGCCGATACATAGACGATGTTTTCTGCATATGCAAGAAAGGTCAGGAAAGCACCATTATGTCAACTCTTAATAGTATTAACCATAACATTTCCTTTACCCTAGAGACAGAATCCAACCATGTTATTCCTTTCCTGGATATATTAATTATCCGTACCTCATCCACATACCACACTACAGTTTATTATAAAAAAAACAATGCCCCCCCCCCCCAGTTACACTCATTTTAATTCACACTGCCCTACCTCTCATAAAATCAATATTGTAAAAACCCTTATCAAAAGAATCTACACCCACTGTTCCTTAGACATTTTTAGAATTATTGAAAGAAATCGCATCATATCACACCTCTCTGAAGCATCTTTCCCTCTCGCATTTATCAATAGATATACATATACACCAACCCCTCCCATGCCACCTACAACCTATAGATCATCATGTTTCTTCCTATTCCCCCTCCACAGTTGATATAGCCAGAAGTCTCAAATAATATGGTATCCGCACCTTTTATAAGAACGCCCCCAACCTTCTCACATCCCTACGTCACCCTCACATCAAGCCCCTTGTCCCCCCAGATTCCCTCCGTTCTGTTGGCGTAGTTTATTCCGTCTCCTGTGAGCAATGCTCCGCCACTTACGTAGGTGAGACGGGTAGAGCTGTTGCCATCAGAATGTCTGAGCACTCCCGTAACATCTCCAACCATGACACCAGATCCCTCCTATATCAACATACAAAATATAGGCCATTCTTATAACACCAAACACCCCACCATACATTACAAGTACATTCACAACCAACACCAAAGACTTATACTAGAATCCATAGAATCCCATAAACAGAACAGTATCAACCGTAAAATTGACCTCCCCGACGCTTATCATGCTCTCCTGGCCTTTATGTATTTTTTTCATTCATATACTTTAACTCCATATCATCCATATCATATACCTCACTAATATTTCCAGCCTCCAGCTATGAATTTACATCTCTTTGAAAATATATCCTCTATGATTATTATTTTACAAACCGTTAAATTACTCATTTGTATGTTTCTTTGCTATAGATATTTAAATAATATATGTATGTATAATCACTTCAGCCATTAGTATCTATTTTCATAGTGTCGTTTTATGCTTTAGCTTGCCTGTTGAAGGGTTTTTGCCCGAAAGCTTGCGTCGTTGAATGATTGAAGAAACTTGTCGTCTTTCTTTTTATTAAATCGCTAAATATCCCACATGCTTATTTACAGACATCAGAAACATGCTTTGTGTGCTTCAGTTTTCTACTCACTTTCAAATACCTCAAGTCATATCACTCAATTTATAGAAGGATGAAGTGAATTTTCAACCTTTATTTCTATTCTAATGCACTTTTCATTCTCTAATTCTTAGAAATTTTGAATTCGTCCTCCAGTTTCTTTTCTGGAGTAGCCTCGTCTTCCAATTGTGATCTAAATTTTGATCATCTACTACTTTAATATCACTTATATAGCCTTCAAGGATCATATATTTTACTCCTATACAGTCCTTTATAGGATTTTTCTTTACGAACTCCACTTCAATCTCTATACATACTTTGATGATTGAAGCCCATAAAAATGATCGTTTCTTAACAACTCGCTTCATTTTAAAATAGGAAAAACTATAAATGGCAAATATTTTCGAGCTTGTAAATTAATTCACACATTAGAATATTCAAAATATATTAGTTTGGATTTCTCCTGCCGAAATATTTGGAAACCTTCAGTTGTATTAACTCAATTATAAATACTAAAAAAAGGTACAAATGTGAAATTGTACTGGGATGAAGTAGATAAATTGAGCGTGGCGCAAGCTGTGTCTCAAAGACCATAAAACTGGTCATCCAGGCATCCTGAATCTCGGTTAATTAGGCTCCAAAACCCAAAATAGCTATGATTTCAGAAGGTACCCCAACAACTAGAAAATTGAAATTTTATTGTAACGGTGAACAAGCTATGCCTAACTCTAACAACATTCTCTGTTTTACAGGAGTGCCGAATGTTTCGGCGCGTTAGCTAAATTATTTTGAATATACATGGTGATCCAAAAGTCTTGCACAATTTTAAACATTAATAACTCCGCGAATATTTGCGCTAGAGCAATGGGGTGAACACCATTGTGTTCGGGATACAAAGGGTTTTTAGGGCAAATAATTGAAAATTCGAAATTTACATTAGTTACAATTTTATTCGCTAGATTGCGCGCTACCAGAATCAGAGATTAATCGGTCTAATTGTTTGATAAATTGAAAAATATAACTGACCGACACGTATTTTTCCTTTTTGAATACCAGGAAAGAACCCTAGTAATTTCAAATGATATATTAATAAAACACTATTCCGCCAAAAGTAGAATAATTGGATGACAATTTTTGAATGCAATCCGAGATATGTAAAATAGGTAAATGCAAATTATAGCATGTAGCAAAAATATATATATTTCAGATGCGGTTTTGTGAAATATATTGAATGTTTTAAAAACACGGCTGATATCAATACACGATTTTTTTAAATGTTAATATAGTACCAAATATTATGATGGCACTACTAATAATATTTCATGCAATAAGAAATGTATAGTTTCTTGACAAATTGGCGACACCTGACTATTTAACTGGAAATTTGTCATGATCCAACAAATGATATATAGAGGGGAGTGACAAACTCTATTTGTCGTACTTTATTCCAAATATCCTATGGGCTTGTTAAATGTTATCATTCTTTATAATACTGTACAAAATTTTAAAAATTTGTCCCCTCAAATAAAAATAAGTTTTAGATCGACCTTTTGTGTTGAATAATGTGGTAGAAAAATCATTTTGTATTTTTTTTTGCACAAAATTTCTAAAGTTAGGGGTGTACAGCAAGCATGTCAAACTCGCGGCCCGCGGGCCTCATGCGGCCCACAACGAATAAATTTTGGTCCCACCAGACAATATATTTTAATTAAAAAAAAATTATAAATTTAAAAAAAAAATAATAAAAATTTGTAGCCTAATTTTTAAAAATTGTAATTATACATAATTTATTTATTAATAACGAACCACTGGTCGCCATACATAAGTCGTAATTTTTGATAATATTATACCTACATACATAACGTATGTACATCGCCATAAGTATTGTGTGCCTTAAAGTTTAAAGAAAATATTCTTTCGGAGTAATAAAAAATATTTTTTTTTAAGTTGCGTTCAATAATTTGTGCAGTTATTCTGTGTCTGGTAAGTTAAAAAATATTAATTTTTAAAAACCTTTTAGAATATTAATTAAAACGTTTTATTATTTTGTGTTAGCGATTACTAATTTTTTTTTTCAGACCTTTGTATTCAATATGTCTTCATCAAAACCAAGTGGCAGTAAAACTAAACGAAAAATTGCTGACAAACATAGGAATTTTCAAGAAAAGTGGGAATTAGAGTATTTTTGCTCTGAAGTAAAAGATAAAATCATCTGCTTGATATGTAATAATGCTATTAGTGTACCAATATTATATAACATTAAACGTCATTATGAACAACATAAATCAAAATATGATACCTACGAAGGTTTAATGAGACAAGAAAAGTTAAAAGAGTTCAAGTTGGGAATGAAAAAACAACAGTTTATGTTTACTAAAATATCACAAGAGAGTGAAGCGGCGGTGCATGCAAGCTACGTTTTATCGGAGATGATAGCTAAACACTCAAAACCTTTTACTGAAGGTGATTTCATCAAGGAATGTTCAATTAAAGCTGCAGAAATTATTTGTCCTGGAAGTGTGAAGACGTTTCAAGCAATATCTTTGTCTCGAAATACCGTTGTGGAAAGAGTTACTGATATGGCCAGAAATTTAAATGATCAGATAATAGAAAAATCATCTTGTTTCGGAGCATTTTCCATTGCATGTGATGAGAGTACGGACATTGGGGGCGTAGCTCAGTTAGCTGTTTTTTTTTTCGAGCTTGCGACACGGATTTCAACATTTTTGAGGAATTATTGGAACTAGTACCGATGCATGGCACTACTACAGGAGAAGATATATTTAATTGTGTTTATGATCTTCTGCAAAAATACAATTTACCTCATTCAAAATTGACTTCTGTAGCAACAGATGGAGCTCCTTCAATGACTGGAAAAACAAACGGTTTCGTAGCATTACTGCGAAAAAAACTAAGTGAAATTTCTGATGGTTCCAATATTCATCATACGCATTGTATTATACATCAGGAAGTATTATGTACGAAGGTAATAAAAATGGAAAATGTGTTGACACCTATCAAAAAATTCATCAATTTCATAAGATCTCGAGGTTTAAATCAGCGACAGTTCTCTCTGTTCTTAACTGAATTAGAAGCGAATATTCAGGTTTATCATACTATACCGAGGTACGTTGGCTATCATGCTCCAAGGTTCTCAAACAATTTTGGGACTTGAAAGAAGAAATATGTCAGTTTTTAATAACTAAGAATCAAGACATCACTTTGTTTTCTGATCGAGTATGGTTGCAAGATTTTTCCTTTATGGTTGACATAACAAAACAAAGGTCGGATTTAAATTTGAAACTGCAAGGAAAGGATCAGATCATTACCAACATGTGTGACCAAGTTAATGCATTCAAATGTAAGCTAGTTCTTTGGGAAAAGCAGTTGAAAAACGAAGATTTAATGCACTTTCCGACATGCAACATGTACAAATCAAGTTTAGGTGAAACTGCATCGTATCAAAAATATGCGGAAAATATTTTAAGTCTTAGAAATGATTTTGAAACAAGGTTTTCTGATTTCAAATCTTTGGAAGGCAAGTTTACTTTGTTTTCTTCGATTTTCTCGATAAATATAGAATCAGTACCTAATCATATGCAAATGGAGGTAATAGATATCCAGTGCGATTCAGATTTAAAGGCAAAATTCATTGAAGTTGGCGTTTCTGAATTTTACAAATATTTGCCAGCCAGATTTGAAAACACTCGAAAATTAGCATATGAAATTATGTCCATGTTTGGAAGTGCTTATCGGTGCGAGCAGTTATTTTCACTTATGAAAGGAAATAAGTCTCCAATCAGATCGAGAATTACTGACGTTCACCTTGGGTCAGTTTTAAAATTAATCACTGCGAACAAGATTTCCCCCGAAGTAGGAAAGATGGTAGCAGAAAAGAGATGCCAAATATCAAGGAGAAAATATTAACTTTACTTTCTTTTTTCTTATCAGTATTTTTAAAAATAAACTTACATAAATGTTACTATAAAAATTAAATTACTTGTTTTCTTTTTTTGCGGCCCACATAATCTTATTAATTTTTATTTGGCCCGTGTTAGGATTTGTGTTTGACATGCTTGGTGTACAGCGAATGTTCCTTATGCTATTTCTTCTTACGAGCTAAAAGCGATTAACTAAACATAAAGGGTAAATTTGTGTGTACCAGTGTTATTCGAGAAGTTATGACACTTAGGTCTCCACTGCATAATATAAGATGTGCGCAAATGACAAACAAAAAAAATTACTGTTCACAAAAAAAGTCAAGATGTGAGGACAGTATTTATTATCCCCATAACCCAACACAAAGAACTGCAAAATATTGGTAGATAATATAATACATGGTAGCTAATATAACACATGAGGTAACTGCCTTCTCTTTTGTATTAGGTCACAATCCTTGTTCAATGTAGCGCCCTTCATTCTCAAACACCGCCTGTAGACGATAGAAAACGGATTGTACAGCATTAAATAACATATCTGTTGGAATTGATGAAACGTGCCGTCTGATAGAAGCCTTCAAGATGACCAATGTGGTAGGCCGGCATCGATAAACACGCGACTTAATGTAACCCCATAGCCAAAAATAACAAGGCGTCAACTCTGGTGATCTTGGCGGCGACTGATGTATAAAGTGGCGATTTATCACCCGATCTTCACCGACCTTATTTTTCAGCAATTATTTGGCACCGCAGGAGATATGAGGAGGCCCTCCATTTTCCATGAATGTTATTTCGCTTAGTGCTTGTCTGCACTGCAATATAGGAATAACCTTTTCTCTCAAAAGTTGAATATAACGTTCACCAGTTACAGAAACGGTTTTAAAAGTTCTTCTATTGATTTCTTCAAAGTAAAATGGCCCAATAATAAAATAAGAAGTGAACCCAAAACAAACTGTATTTCTGGGCTGATGAAATTGCACTTTTGTAATAATCCTAGGGTTTTCTGCTGCCCAAATGCGGCTGGTTTAAGTGATAACTTCTTCTTTTAGAGAAAAGTGAGCTTCATCTATCCAAAGAACATTCGACACCCAGTTTTCATAATTAAAATTTGCCAGAAAACCCATGCAGCGAATTCTTGACGCTTCACAAAATCTACGACTTTTAGCTCGTGAAATCTTTGAATTTTGTACTGTTTTTTCTTAGTGCTCTTCAAACTGTTCCATACGAAATCCCCGTTTGTCGAGAAACTTTTCGAGCACTTACTTCTCCATACGTGGATAACGTTTCAATAGCTTCAACATTCTGCGAAACCGTAACAGCCACTGACTTGCATGTCGATGGTCTTCCACTCCGAGGTTTTGCTTCCATAAATCCAGATCTTCAAAATTTTTATCATTCGCCTTAGAGAGTAGTAACTCATGGGTCCTTCACCGCTTCAAATACTTTAAGGGTACGAAACGCTAATAATGCTTCAGTGGCAGATTCAGAATTGCAATAAAAATATTTAACCAAGAGTGATTTATCCTGTAGAGACGACATTCCAGAGTAAAATGAATTATCAGAGATAGATAAATATTTTTCAAATGATTTAAAATGAATTTAAACAATATTGAGAGAGAGAGAGTTGAATTGAAAAATTAGAAATTTATTATCTTCGAAATTTAATTCGCTGAGAGTATTACAGCAAACCGTATCAAAAATATCAATTTTTTTGCTATATGTTTTAATTTGCATTTACCTATTTCACATATCTCGGATTGCATTCGTCGTCTAAATCGTCATCCAATTTTTCTTCTTTTGGCGAAATGGTGTTTTATTAATTTATCATTTGATGATATCAGGCTTCTTTCCAGGTATTCAAAAAGTTAAAATTCGTGTCGATCAGTTATATTTTTAAATTCATCAAACAATTAGGCCGCTTAATCTTTGATTTTGGTAGAACTCCATCTAGCGAATAAAATTGTAACAAAAATCGATTTCGAATCTTTCATTATTTGCTATAAATATTTCCATTGCATCCTGAGCACAATGGTGTTTACCGCATTGCTCTAGCACAAATATTCGCGGAATTATTAATTTCCAAAGTTGTGCAAGACTTTTGGATCACCCTAAATATATATGGTAATTTAAATCAACAACTCCATAATGTATAATATAACAAGATTGTTGTGTTGTATTAGAAACACCTATGTAAATAATTATACGCATTATTGACATGCCTCATTACCTCACCATATGTAATGTACTTTGTACAAACTGAAAGTAATAAAATGAAACTCTGTAATAAATTAAAAGTTTATATATAGCAGAGATTGGAGTATAGGAAGTCTAACAACGTCTAAGGACGAGGCCTAAAGATGTTAGAGAGTTGCCAGGAAGTCGTTAAGAGTTTACAATGTCATCTATTCTGATCCACGTCCCTATTGCATCCGCTGAAACCCAGTACTTCCTCTCAGCAAAGTATATGAACCTCCGCCCTAGCCGATATGTAACAGTCACATCACAGTCCGCGGGAGCGTATGTCGCCGGTCCAACTTATCCACAATTCCGCCTTAGACCAGTAATAACTTTTCTTAAATATCTCCATCTTGCTCCTAGCTCGAATCTATCTATTCACGGAACTTTTCTAGTACAACTGTGTTCCTTCGTGTTTTGTGTGGACAATCCCAAGTCTTCCTATTCACCTCGACCACGACTGTCTGTACTCTGTGAGAACTGTTAAAGGTCTTCCAAGGTGCAGAGAGGTACTGGAAAACTCTTCACACCTTGACTGTCCATCTCGGTTACTACAGGTGTGACCCCTCTCGGTTACCATATATATATATAGGTTTTATAATATATATATGTAATATTGTTGCAAATGTGCCGACGAATGGATAAGCTGGCAGTCGTGTACGTGAGGCGAATGTTGATGTTCTTCCCACACGCGGACAACAAGAAGCAGAGGCAGGGCTAGATGTTAGCACCGAGAGTGATCGGGAACAGCCCACGGGACAGAGGTAGAGGCCATGACACAAACTTGGATGCTTATCCCCGAGACATGGAGAGCGAGTGTGTCTGTCGATCGACACACTCTAGAACCATCTGATGAACCCTTGCCAAAACCTGTCCTGTTTACAGGGGGGTCGTCTATAAAAGTGTCCCTCGGGACCCCACATGGGCTGGGCGTTGCCTTTTTCCTCCCCTCTGTCCCTGCCACCAGCTGACCGAAAACTCTTTGGATCTTTATTTTGACGTCAACATTTTTAGATTTACATACAAGTAAGGGTTTAAATACAAATAGTTTATTTACAAAATATGGGGTGGTAGTAAATAGAAATAGTGTACATTTTAATAGAAGGGTAGGATATTATAAGGTATCGGCTTAAACAATTGGAAGATATGTGACGTATACTAAAAGTGTCATACAGTTTAAAATATACGATATTTATATCGAAAGAAGAAGTGCCTTTTTTGGTGCCTATATATATATGCGCTCTATGATTTTTTTAATATAAATTACCTCCCGGCAATTTGGCCAAAGATTTGTCCCAGCAACTTTGCCAGCTAAAAACCTATTTGGCATATTCTGAAGATTCCATTTGATCCCGTGTGGATCTCATGGAATAAAGTCCGCCCTAGGCTGACAAGGACTATTTTCCCAAAACCATGGTCTCTAGGAGGACACTTCTCAGTTTGTCAAAACTAGTGTTGTGGCTTTATCAGCAACCCGAGGTGGTTCTTAAACCATCGGTAAATTCAGATGTGCATAAAGTTTGATGGAATTTGGTGAAAATTCCTGAAGAAGATGGGGAGCTCACTGGTCGGGACTCAACTATGTGTCCTTTTTATCAACTGATCCGTCCTTTCTCTCTGTTAACTATCTACTGTTTGCTGAACATGAACCATCTGTCTAGATTCAAGGCGGCTTTAAGCTCCTGATCCGGACGTGCCCTCGGAGAGGGCTACGTCGATTGTAAATATCTCTCTTCATTCCTACCATTATTATTACCTTATAACTCCCTTTGAGTGTAAAGATTGACGAGATGTCAATAAAGTTGTTTAATTGTCAATTGTCATCTGCCTTGACTGATCTGATGACTTTGAACAATCAGATGGTGATGCATAATAGAAAAATGGATGGGTAAAATATATATTTTGGTTGTGCATTCCGTATTTCTCACTCAGGTTATTTAACGGACTTACTTCTTGTCTTTGACAGAGAGCTGAATTTTATTTTAACTTTTATTTATTCATTTGTTACATATTGTTGAAGTTAGATATTTTACAATAAATTGGAGATATGAAAAAGGTTTTTTATAAGGTGGGAACACATTTAAAATATTTACAAACAGGTAAAATAGTGGTTGAAATAGGATGTTTAGCAGTTTAGAGCTAAGTGATACATAGAATAACGTTTATATATTGTGACATATATATTTAATTGAAAAGGCATATATTGGATCAAAAAATCATTTATTTTACCAATATGTCAGTTGGCTGAACGCCAACCTTTATCAAGGTGTTATAACATATTAATGTGTGTCAACAACAAACTTAGCGCCACATAACGTCAATAGAATTAAATTTAAAAAATATTTTCGCTGAATGATGAATTATTATGATAAAAAACATGGTAAAAATCCATAAAAATGTTTTAGATTAACTTTGAGGATATATGAATCAGATTGAGAGAAGGGTGCTATTGAATCATATAAGAAACTGAAATTAATACATTGTAAATGATATATGATTTTATTTATTCATACTACATATAAATATATATTAATAAAATCTTCAGAAATTATATACTTATCAATGTGTCAAAAGGGTGTTTTCAAGTTCAGGGGTTAAGTAAAATGGCTGAAGTGTAACAAACAATGATTTCTAACATGATCCATGTGATATAAAGTTTCAAAATTGCAGGTCACACATTTCAAGCAACTTATTATTCTTGAAAATACATGCCTACTAGATCATCTCGATGGGGCAATACCTCAACAACTTTAGGTACTTTAAAATTACATATTTCAATGGATTTCTTTTTCTCGCAAATATGAAATCGGCAAATAACTAATTCTAGTCCGCATGCCTCTTTATCTGTGTAGTGCCATTTGTACATTAAACAATTATGCAACCTTGCCTTGACTCATACGATGCTGTTCAACTTGCCAATAAATATGCGATAGTTTTCATTTCACTGATCCTCTGAGTATTGTTCAACTCAATTCTTTCTATAGCTTTTTTTTCAACGTATCTGGTGAATATTTCTATAAAAAATAGACACTTCGGCCAGTTAGAGCTTTTTTTATTTTTCTCAACGTTTCGACAAAAATCTTTTGTCTTCGTCAGGAGAAGTAAATAAAAGTAAAGCATTTGGCAAGGCGTTAAAAATTGTTCTGAGGTTGCAAGGGCGTTCTCACGTAATTTTTCGGATTTAGTACAACATCTAAAGCACGAGTCAAAAACAAATATTAAACTCGTCAAAGACTATGATCTTGGAAATAAATGAATATATAATAATAATATAAAATTATATTCAATTAAATAAATAGAATAATATAATGATAATAATCACAAATATTACATATTATTTTATAAATTTCTAACTATTATGTACAATTTATTTCTAGCTTTTAACTAATGTTTGTTAATGAATGTTGTCTATCATTCATATTTTTTATTCATATCTTAAAATAATTTCGAGAATAACGCCACAAAATTAAAAATTCCTCAGTTTTAATATGCGTCTGATGATATGTTTATATGAATAAGGCTAACAAAAGAAAGCTATTTCACACAATATAAAAAAATTAAAATAAACAATATTTCAAAAAAGGTTTATAATATCCACAAAAATATTATATTAATTTCATTTTCTGAAGAAAACGCGTTCTATGTGTTGCTTTGAATTTAGAAACACACAACTGTGATATATTAAATTGATTAATCAAATAAATTGATGCCCATCTGGAATGGGATAGAGAAATAGGTGAAAAAGAGACCTAAAGAGGAAAGAATAGAATTGACATCCAGGTTATATACTCTACCGCATGTCAGCAGGCTGTTCTCAGCTTGAAATCTGATGAACAACAGTCTGAAGACATCGCTGGGACAGTTGTCAGATGAGATTACTTGGTTTAAAGCTGCGTTGGTAACTTCAATGTACCCATTGTTGACCTGGCTGGCTGTGAAAGCTACAGACACGAAGATAAAACCATAGAAAAATATCCAAGAACACCAATGCAAATAGCTCATATTATTTATATCAAAGTTAAGCATTGACAACATATCAAATATAATTAACATTAATTTGATTAATAATATCATAATTGGCATTGAATATATATCATTCAACTTCTTAATTACACTTGTGTAAAATATAAGTTTGCTAATCAATTTATCTGTTTTTATAAAAGGTAAATCAATCTTCAAATCCATAATTTCTTTTCTAATAAGAAAGCAGATATAATAAAATTTCAAGAGATATATCCAAATTAAAGTTTCATCAAGAAAAAGAAAACAAATGTATTCTGAAATATATTCAATATAGGGTAAATCTGCTTTATTAATACTAAAGATCGAAAATACTAATGGACAAAACAAATAAACAATATGAAGTAATCCTAAATACAACCAAAGACTCACTTTAAAATATTTCATTTTATGACAATAGTGTTTTGAAAAGTGAGATTTAAGTTGATTTATATATGGGTTAATACTGTAAAGGTGATATTTTACATAAATATTAACGAGAACATAGAAGTTTGATAATATTATAAGAAATATTTTACTTGATTTCATTAAAGTTATCTCGTTAGGATCTTCATTTGAATTAAAGAACATAAAATAAATTATCTTATTTATAGAAAATAAATGAGATATGGGAATTAATAAAATTAAAATTGAAATTTTGGGACATTTTAATCTAACCTGCATTTTTCACAATTGTCTTTCTACTTGACTTTTCGACTATTCGTCTGAGAATATTATGAATTAATAATGTTAAGATATTATCATAAAAAATAATAATGTTGATATTAAAATGTTATAGTTATTAACAATTCATTTCGTTTTGTTCAGTCGTCTTGACACCAAATTTAATATTCTATTAAACAATTGGAACTGAAACATTACTTGAATATCATGATTTTTTTTTGTTTGTGTGTGTGTATGGGTGCTTACCTTTTAAATATATTTTACTATTAACCACCCACAAAAATATAATGGGGGTTAGATCTTATAAATCGATTTTTGAATTTATTATGAGCCTTTTATTATTATTTTTTTAATTTTCTCTTCTAGTAAACACATACAACAAAATATATTATTGCCTGTACTTTATGAATTGATTTTTATATGTGTAGAATAGTGTGAAATATATAAGTGATGTGAATATAAGAAAAGGGAATGAAGAACAATAGACTGACGGTGTTTTGTAAACATATAATTAATCTTTACTAAAGTTAAATGTGTGTGATAAATAAATAAATAAATAAATAAGTTGTAGTTTATAAAAGATAAACAACACAACAATATGTATTGTGGCAATATTATCTAATTATATTTGAATAAATTTCATAAGAAAATGAAAGTTCATGATAAAGACCTCGAAAGATTCCCTTTTGTAACATGAAATTTATAAACCGACAGAATATTTGAAAATATAATTGGTATATTTATTTTGTTTTAAATATATAGCTTGAGTATATATTGCGTCTCAAATTTCACGAAACAATTAATTTTGATATATTTAAAAATTGTTTTCAATTCTTAAAGTTTGAGCTATCAATAAATAGATATTTAATTTTAAAATGCATTTTTTGGATTAAAATATAATTTATTTTACTAATATTTCAGTTGGCTGAACGCCAAACCTTTTCAAGGTATTGTAACATATTAATGTGAGCCAACAACAAACTCAGTGTCACATAAATTGTTTCCAAGACTTTGTTGACACATATGCACTCTTTTGGAATTTTCTATGACCATTTTGTAAAAATGCGCCTGAATTTTGTTGAAACAGCGCTCAACTGTGAAAGAAATTGGTGTTGTTGCCATAATTCTTAGAATTAAATGACCCCTAACAAAATGTTCAAAGGACTTCATATGATCTGGATAATGGTCAAATCTAATCACAAGATGGAAAATCTTTTTACCAGGAAAAACCTAATTTATATATTGAATTGTTCTTGGTCTGTATGGAATTTTCTCGATTATTTTTGAAAGGTGGTCTAACATTATACTCTAAACTAGATGAAGCAATTAAAATATTCAATTTTTAAATACAAACGATTGTGTCATATCAAAATTACTCATCGTAAAGATAGAGGCTGCCTGGCCGACATTCATAATTCTTGAAAATAAAGATTTTTCGGCCAGTAAATATTTTTATTACCTCGACGTTTCGACAAAAACTGACAAGGACAAAAGCTTTTTGTCAAAACTTCGAGGTAATAAAAAGACTTACTGGCCGAAGTAACTTTATTTTCAAGAAACAAAATTACTCAGTGCGTGTATTTTGAGATGCCTTTTATATTTTGCCAGTTCTACATTTTTCCGAATTAACGAGTTTATTTATTATACAAACAAATATGGTGATGGGGCAACAGACAGTTTAGTCAGATTTTGACAGCAGACGGCAGTTTTTACGGTCAGCAGAGAGTGAATAGCAGAAGATGAGCAAGTCTCTCTGTCCTATCCCGACTTCAAGCCAGTAAATCTCCCATCTATTTTAAGACTTTTAGCCAACTTCCCTTCAAGCCTTGTGCACACCTAAAATCATCCATGGTTTAAGAACCAGCTTATTTTCATCGTTTTTGTTTGGGAACTTCTTGTTTCCGAAATACATCATTTGTCCGTGTCTTCTTTAACAAAGTGGTAGGTTCCGATTGACTGTCTAGAGATGGTAGAAATATATTTCGTCTTCATCAGTGGACTTTCGAGATCACGACAGTTTGCGTTATATATGTTGTGATTTGAGAATCAGTCGTGGTAGTTGTATAACAAATGGAAAGGATGCACACAGAAAGCAAGATTTAGAAGCAAAAACCCGTGAGGAGTTGATCGGAGAGGATAGAGAAGACTTGAGGACCACCCTGGAAATAACAGGCATTAAGAGTATCTCTGTAAGAACTGTCCCCAATCATCAAATCCAAGTGTTTTTAAACTCTTTCGGGTAGGATAAATTATCACCCAGAGGGAAGAGGGAGGAGGTGGCAAGCCGTAGAACTCTCGAAAATACAGTTAAACCTATCTATAGCGCCCCCTCTTGGGACTCACCAAAATAGGGTGCTATAGACCAGTCACTTTTAATGTAAATCGTATCGTACTACGTATTTAAAATCGGGCACTATAGAGAGGAAGGCGCTATTTTGATGGGGCGCTATAGACAGGTTTAACTGTATCTGTTTTTAGAAAGCTGGACATATGGTCACCTAGGTGGTTGTTCTGACCAGGACATTTTCTCCTCCCTTTCCTCACACTCCCACATAGACAATCTTAATTTTAATATCTATATAGATAATACCGTAACAGAGTTTTCCATTGTAAAGTCCTGAGCTATCTCCTCCGAAGATTCTGAACTACACATAAAAATCTATATACCAAAATTTTCATTATTTTTTTCTTCGTATGATAGGCCTGTTTTTATTTTCCTAATGTTAACAGTTATTTTTATTTTTTAATTTAATCTATTTTACAATCGTAGATTTTTTGCATTTATCATCATCAATTCCTTTGTTTTGAAATGCGTAAAAATTTGTTTCGAAATAATATATATTTCTGATTCATTTGATTATGATTATAATTTGTAAGTAATTTGTTATAGTTTTTCATTTAAATATATAAATTTTTCGAATTGTAGATTGAATTATTACTTCTATTCTATAATAATTATCTTTTATAATTGTTTGTTATAGTTTTTCATTTGAATTTAGCACAATTTTTGTATCTGGTTATCTTTTTGGCATCTTTTCATCTCTCTTTGGCATCTTTTTTTCTCATTAATAAGACCTAATCCAAATAATTTAATAGTGTGTGACGTTTCAGCAACAGCATCAGACAAAAGAATAAATGAACTAAAGAATAAAATCTCATTTTTTCTTTTGTCTGATGATGGTGACATTTGGATTAGGTCTTATTTTTTTTTATTAATTTGTTATAGTTTTTCATTTGAATTTAGCTCCATTTTTGTGTCTTATTTAATAAATGAACTAAAGAATAAAATCTCATTTATTCTTTTGTCTGATTTTTGTGTCTGATTTTCTTTTTTACAGTATCTTTCATAATGCCTGATTTGATTAATTGATCTGTTATAGTTTTTTCATTTAAATTTAGCTCTATTTTTTGTGTCTGTTGTTTTTTTTTCTTCTCATAAATAGGCTGATGCTGTTTTTGTGTACTCAATTGTTGCTTTTTGTGTCTGGTTTCTTTTTTGCTGTATTTTTTTGGAATCCTTTTTTTTTTTCATCAATTGTTTCCTCACATGCTTGGAATTTTCTTTTTATGCCTGTCCTGGCTTTCAGTTTTATAGTATTCCTCTGCTTGATTCTTATTTTACCTTTTTTTTCAGGGTCTTCTGTCATGCCTCGAAAAGGCCGTGGAAGACTCACTCCCCTAACAGCTAGGCGTGCTAATATGACTCGCCGCAGACACAAAACCCCAATTGCTATTTCTCTTGTTTACTTTTTTACCAATGCCTATAATTTTTCCCCTGAAAGATTTTTGATTTTGTTTGTTATTCAATAAGTTATTATCACTTATTTTTGGTCTTCTTTTTACTTACTTATTTTACTGGGGGTTGGTGGAAGGATGGTCTAAGCCGTTGGTTTTCGACCGCTACGACCCGGGTTCGATTCCCGCATTGGGCACTTTTTTCTGAAAAATAAAAAAAAAAATGCTCCAATGGCTTCCGATTCTTGCAAAAGTCCAACCCCACCAGCAAGCACAAGTAATCAAACGGGGCTCTGGCACATTTGTAAATGCAAAGTATGTTTAGACATGTGGTGTACTTACAGTTAAAGCAGTCGCCTACTCTACCCACCATGATTATCAAGGCCTGTACCACGTGTACTAGGGATAAGCAAAAAAAACATATATTTTACTCATTGATCTATACATACAATTATTTGCATACAATTATTTAAATACAAATATATGCATACAATTATATACATACACTTTTCTACATTTTTGCACTCTGCAGTCTAATATGTTGTTAATAATAGGGTTTTAGACAAATATCAACTGTTGAAATTTGATTTTCCAAAATAGTTGAATTATCGAAAGTGTCGAATTAGTTTGTCATATGATAGGCCGTAGGTCGAGACTTCCAAAAATGATCGAATTATCGTGTGTTGAATTAATTAGATTATATTGTATATATAAAAATATAGAATTGTTGTTTTTAATGAGGTCTTTTAAATGAATTTATTCCTTTAATATGTTGTCATATCTGCAAGTTTTTTTCATTTCCAAAATATTTATTTACACTTTCACCAATGCCTATAGGATCTTTGCGATGGAACAGGTATGGTGTTCTAGCGCATGTGCTCTCATGTCCTTGAAGCACATATACTGACAGTACCCAAAGTTGAACACACTGTATAATGTCTGAAATATATGACTATAAAGAGGGCTCAAGGCCAAACCTTTGCTACAAGAGCCTGTGTTTACGCACAGACGACTTTATGTGACTTTTTCAAGTGTGCGAACTTTGGATAGCATACATGTAAAGTTGAACCCAAGTATATATAAAATGTAGTTTTTAATGAGTTCATTTAAATGAATTCCTATTATAAATCGTCTCCTCTGAAATATAGTTTGTAAATTTATATTCTGATTTATTTTATCCTTTTTTTCATTTCCAGAATATATATTTACACTTTTCACCAATGCCTAAAGTTTCTCACCTGAGAGAAAAAAACTCCGCCTTTGCCGGTCCCAAGCGAGGATGAAAAAGGAGGAGGGGGAGCAGTAACAATCTCACTAAAAAAACCTGGGCTCAGCTGGCCCGGCTGATAGTACCTTGTAAGGGCTCCTAATCCAGGGATACATTCTTTTGGAGCTAAGTCAGTGGCCTGCCACTGAGTAGTGCTCCCAGTCTTGATGACAAAGGCAGACGCATTCTACTTCACCCAATCGTGATGGTTGTTAATTTCAAGCTTTACAAGCTTGACACTCTAATATGATTGAGTGAAGATAAGAAAGGAGAAAAAAATATTTTTTGTATTTTTTTTTTGGCAATAATCTATTTATTATCAATTAATTTGATTTTGGTCTTTATTTATTATTCCCCTGCTCTATACATACATTTTGTACATTTACAATGTCAGCCGTTTTCTCTGCAATACCTTTTTAGCAGTGAAGTTATATTTGAGCAACAAACAATTGTTAAAATTTAAAATGGTCGAATTATCGATAGTGTAGGTATGGTGTTCTAGCGCATGTGCTCTCATGTCCTTGAAGCACATATACTGACAGTACCCAAAGTTGAACACTCTGTATAATGTCTGAAATATCTTTGTCCCCTTCGGATACCAACTTTCGCTTCATTCTAGAGAGGCTTTATGTTTCACTAAGGTTGGCCTTTGCTATGACTATAAAGAGGGCTCAAGGCCAAACCTTTGCTACAGGAGCCTGTGTTTACGCACAGACGACTTTATGTGACTTTTTCAAGTGTGCGAACTTTGGATAGCATACATGTAAAGTTGAACCCAAGTATATATAAAATGTAGTTTTTAATGAGGTCATTTAAATAAATTCTTATTATAAATCGTCTCCTCTGAAATATAGTTTGTAAATTTATATTCTGATTTATTTTATCCTTTTTTTTTAATTTCCAAAATATATATTTACACTTTTCACCAATGCCTAAAGTTTCTCACCTGAAAGAAAAAAACTCCGCCTTTGCCGGTCCCAAGCGAGGATGAAAAAGGAGGAGGGGGAGCAGTAACAAGCTCACTAAAAAAACCTGGGCTCAGCTGGCCCGGCTGATAGTACCTTGTAAGGGCTCCTAATCCAGGGATACATTCTTTTGGAGCTAAATCAGTGGCCTGCCACTGAGTAGTGCTCCCAGTCTTGATGACAAAGGCAGACGCATTCTACTTCACCCAATCGTGATGGTTGTTAATTTCAAGCTTTACAAGCTTGACACTCTAATATGATTGAGTGAAGATAAGAAAGGAGAAAAAAATATTTTTTGTATTTTTTTTTTTGGCAATAATCTATTTATTATCAATTAATTTGATTTTGGTCTTTATTTATTATTCCCCTGCTCTATACATACATTTTGTACATTTACAATGTCAGCCGTTTTCTCTGTAATACCTTTTTAGCAGTGAAGTTATATTTGAGCAACAAACAATTATTAAAATTTAAAATGGTCGAATTATCGATAGTGTAGGTATGGTGTTCTAGCGCATGTGCTCTCATGTCCTTGAAGCACATATACTGACAGTACCCAAAGTTGAACACTCTGTATAATGTCTGAAATATATTTGTCCCCTTTGGATACCAACTTTCGCTTCATTCTAGAGAGGCTTTATGTTTCACTAAGGTTGGCTTTTGCTATGACTATAAAGAGGGCTCGAGGCCAAACCTTTGCTACAAGAGCCTGTGTTTACGCACAGCCGACTTTATGTGACTTTTTCAAGTGTGCGAACTTTGGATAGCATACATGTAAAGTTGAACCCAAGTATATATAAAATGTAGTTTTTAATGAGGTCATTTAAATGAATTCCTATTATAAATCGTCTCCTCTGAAATATAGTTTGTAAATTTTTATTCTGATTTATTTTATCCTTTTTTTTTTCATTTCCAAAATATATATTTACACTTTTCACCAATGCCTAAAGTTTCTCACCTGAAAGAAAAAAAAACTCCGCCTTTGCCGGTCCCAAGCCAGGATGAAAAAGGAGGAGGGGGAGCAGTAACAAACTCACTAAAAAAACCTGAGCTCAGCTGGCCCGGCTGATAGTACCTTGTAAGGGCTCCTAATCCAGGGATACATTCTTTTGGAGCTAAGTCAGTGGCCTGCCACTGAGTAGTGCTCCCAGTCTTGATGACAAAGGCAGACGCATTCTACTTCACCCAATCATGATGGTAGTTAATTTCAAGCTTTACAAGCTTGACACTCTAATATGATTGAGTGAAGATAAGAAAGGAGAAAAAAAAATACTTTTTGTATTTTTTTTTTGGCAATATTCTATTTATTATCAATTAATTTGATTTTGGTCTTTATTTATTACTCCCCTGCTCTATACATACATTTTGTACATTTACAATGTCAGCCGTTTTCTCTGTAATACCTTTTTAGCAATGAAGTTATCTTTGAGCAACAAAAAATTGTTGAAATTTAAAATGGTCGAGTTATCGATAAGTGTTGAATTACAGTTTGTTATATGATAGGCTGTAGGTCAGGACAACAAAACATGGTTGAATTATCGAGGTTATATTGTAGATATAAAACTAGAAATGTAGTTTTAATGAGGTCCTTTAAATAATTTCATTCCTTTTATATGTTGTCTTATCTGCGATATAGTAGCATTTTTTGCAATTTTATTTGCTGATATGTGTCATTTTTTCACTCTAAATATATTTATTTAAACTCTTCAACTAATGCCTATAGTTTCTTTCCTGAAATTGCTTACCAAACATGAGTTGGTTGTATTGTTATGCTTCGGAGATATTTTAATCCTAAGCAGGGTCTTTACGAATGGTACACGTATGGTGACACAGTGCATGTGCTCTCATGTTCTTGAAGTAGTGTAGATGTGTTGTTTGCACTTTTATTTTCCGATTTGTTAGTATTTTTCTTTTTTTTTTCATTTTAAATAATTTTTTAGGCATAGGAACCAATGCCTATAGTTTCTCACCTGCGGGCCCTTCGAGTAAACCCGGGGCGTTGCCCGGGTCACTCGTTTCTAAATAATATAATATAAATATTTAGAGAAAGATATTTGTGTTATTAGTGAAGTTTATCAGGAATAATATAAGAGTTAAAAACTGTATCTTAATATTTGAATATTTCAACTTAGAATCTTATTTTGATACAAGATAAACGTCTTACATTAAATGAAGATCTCAACTTCACTATTCTTTTGATTGTGAGAGATAATTTCACTTCCAGAGAGAAATATTATCAACATATCCAATTTAAAATAAATACAATAGGATACTGTTGCGTGTGGGAGAAAATAAACACTTCGCGTGACCCACAACCTTTTGTTTTTTATATCACACACACAGACGAAGTAACGGTAAAAATCATATCCTTGGTATAAAAATCAATTAAGGTATTTGGTGATCCATTGAATCTAAAAATGAAAAGATGTTCTAAATTTCGTCCTATCTCGAATTATAAACTATAAATATTATCCTCTATATAATGTTACATCTCCTTGATTTTTCTATATTTATATCTCTAATAATCCTGTTTATATAGAATTTTAAAATATATTATTTTGAAATAATTCATCGATTTTTAAACATGTAATGTAATTTTAAGATATCTTATACATCTCTAGATATATTTAAATATTATTCACTTATATATAGCTATATAAAAAATAATTGGCTAATTTTTAAAAATATATATGTCGTGATCTAATGGAAGGGTGCAATCGTTATACTTACAATCCCCAATAATTAGTTCCAGCCAAGTGAGCAGCGTACCCGTAGCATTTGCCCGCGATGTCTGCCACGTTTATTTTTGTACAGTTTTTATAGATGGATGAATTTGTGTATTTACATTTTAACACAAGCTTAACATATTTACATACTTATTTTGGCTAAAATAAATTATACATCTTTGATATTATACAAATTATTACATATATTTTTTAAAATTTATAAAAATATTTAATGTTTAAGAGTTTAAAAACGCTAAAATACTCAACTAATACGAGTTTAACAATAAAATTGTAAAATAGTTATAAAAATTGTTGATAGATGGCACTACTTACACTCAAGCATTCCAGTCAAGTAGTAGTTATCTTTCATTCATCGGTCATCTAAATCCACCAATCGCGTGCTAGTATTGGGTGTCACATGATGAAACATTCTAAAACGTTCCAAGCTCAATTTCTTCTTCTGAATTATATCCTTTAACAGATATATCTAAAACACAAAATCCATTATCAATATCAGAATTTTTTAAAAATACATTTTTACATATATTAATTGAAAAAAAAAAGTACAATGATCAGGTGAATAAATTAAGAAAAAGGCATCTCCTGATCGTGCAACTAAAAATTGGTGATAGCTTGCGCCATCTATCGGAATAAATATCAACTAAACGTTGATATTTTTTTTATTGTTCCACAATTGGCCAAAAATACCCATTCTTGATTAATAAAAAAAAAATCGAACTACCTACGCGTTTCGAGCTGTTGGCCCTCATCAGCGTAGTGTAAGCTGTACCTCAAAGACAAAAAAAAACTGACCTTTCAGACATCCTTAAAAATAATGAAACGAGAATATAATTGCGTGAGAACGCCGAACTTGTTTTTTAAATGTCACTACTTCAAACTAAGCTAAAATGTGATTTCGGTAAAAAAATCCTTTTCTAAAAAGGAAAAACCGAAAGAAAAACTATTTTTTCTAGATTATATAAATGGACTTTTTTTCTAGTTCTACGAAAGACAAAAATTAAAAAAAAAACTATTATTTTTCGAAATATTTCGAGAGATCGCTTCCTCTCTTTATCATTTTTTTCAACTTTCTTTATTTAATAGATTGATAAAGAGGTAGCAATTTTGAAACAGTGGAGTCTTCTTTCTTATCTACACTCAATCATATTAAGGTAATCAAGCCTGTATAGCTTGAGATGATGTCTGCTGGGGATAAGTAAAGCTCATCAAAGGAGATTTGACAACCTTAATGATTGGGTGAAGTAGAATGTGTCTGCTTTTATCATTAAAGACTGGGAACACTACTCAGTAGCAGGACGACTTAGCTCCAAGAGAAATAGCCGCCTCTGACATGAGGAACAGACACCACGTGCAGCCACTCTTAACATGGAGTACAAATGCTGCTCATCCTGTATCCCTGGATCAGGAGCCCTTACAAGGTACTATCAGCCGGGCCTGCTGAACCCAGGTTTTTTAGTGAACTTGTTACTGCTCCCCCTCCTCCTTTTTCATCTGGGCTTGGGATCGACAAAAGCGGAGTTCCCTCTTTAACGAACTCCAATGGGACTGCACATTTAGTTCACTATAGCCATGGTTCATTATAGCCATAGTTCACTCTATTATAAAATAGGAATTAATTGAGTTAATTATAAGGGAAGGTTTGCTATATCCTCGATTCGTTTTAAAGATATTTTAATATATATGTGTAAAAATAATTGTGGTCGCCTGTGGGTCTAACGACCTGTTGTTAGTCCACCGGTACTAGTCCTGCCTCTCCATCAGGCCTCTCATCCGGGAGGCCATCATCCAGCGGTCCCCTGACCTGCAGAGTTGAGTCTTCGGTCGAGGCCTGGATGAGAACGCCCTGGTCGTCCTGATGACTGCCAAAGGATCCCTCTATAGGTATTTTTTCAATGTAGAACTGAGGGGTCCTGTAGAAAAACTCTATCAAGGTGGGAAGCCTCCCTTGATGAAGAAAACTATTAATATCTATCATCACCTTATTATATTATGTAGCGCAAAATATTATTCATTTTTATATAAAAGGGCATACCTGGATCTGTAAAGAAAAAAAAATTTTTTTTTCTTAAAATATTTCTAGAGATTGCGCCCTCTTTAGTAATTTATTGCACAGTAAACTTAATTTACAAATTCTTGTAGATCACATGAAAACAACTTTGTCATTGGTCAAAAAATAATTAATGATATTAATACATTAAAAATTAAAATTAATAATAATAAAATTTTAAAAATTATTAAAATTAAAGGCTTTTGTAGAATTAGTAATTTAGTATTTTTTTTATAATGTATTTTGAAACAAAATATAAGGAAATAAAAAATAGAAACAAATCAAGTTGACTGCGATTATTAGAAAAAAAATAAGTTAAAAGGGACACATAAGGTTAGGGATTTCTTCATATCTATTCACACTAGCTGGGTCCTTCATTGATGCTATGGCCTCCAGGAACTTCCTTTGGTGTGAGTTACCCCTGTAGATAGTGGAAGTATTTAATATTTTGTTAACAGAATATTAATTTTTATATTTATATTTTCCTACTCTGTAAACTTGCCTTATTGCATCTCTAATATTTTATAAATTCTTATTTGTTTTTCTGTTTTTTTTTGCCTTCCTTGAATAAATTGCTGTGTTATACTGATTTTCGTCTTTCCTAACTTTCTATGTGACATTTTGATGGAGATGCCGGGGAAATTAGGGAAGACAAACTGAAGATGCTGATAAGACCTTGAGGCCATGGGTGCTGTGATCTACATTTTCAGCTAATGGATCCAGGATTACACCGCCGTGTTAAAGCCAAAAATACCCTAAAATATAACTATGTCCCTATAGACGATACGAGGACAAAGCTTTTTTTCACGCCGCAAGAAAAAAGACGCAATGCTACTAAAAAAAAAAAAGGTTCCAAGACTCCGAGGGAATACTTGGAAGAAACACGTCAGATACATGTCAGTAGCAAAAGGATTTGCAAACTGTGAGTCATAGCTGCCATAGGGAAGTAGCTATGTAGAGAAATATTTTTTATTTTGTGAGCAAATTATTAATATTTATGTTCATTTTTTTCTATTTTCTATAACCCTGCCTCATTGCCTTTCTAGTATTTTATAACTTTTCAATTGTATTTGCCTTGAATAAATTGCTGTGTCATCTTGAAGTTTGTTTTTCCTAATTTTCCACGTGACAATATATCTATACATTAGCATTTTTATTTATTTTTCTCTTTTTCTATTTATATATATATATATAACTCTAATAACTAACAGTCAATAATTTATTTTATATTGTCAATTGTTATCGAATTTTTTATCTCTCTCTCTTTTTCACCAAGATTTCAAGTTTAAAAACGAGTTTGTTTACTTTTTCATCAAAAATATAAAATACTAGCCGGATGACCCGGGCAACGCCCGTGTTTTACCCGATTGAATGTTTTGTTTCAAATACTATTTGTTACAATTATAATTTGGCGCCTTAAATGTATGCATATATTAGTTAATAACTATAGCCTATGTGCTTTATCTGTCTATGTACTGTTGGCTTCCGTAGGCTTCTCTTACTGGGAAAAAGAAAGAGAGGATTCCATTTAGTTATTAACTAATATATGCATTTATTTAAGGAGCGACCCGCTCCAACACAATTGTTACAAAAACCAAAGAGCGAGTGGGCGGGGCAAAGTCAAAAACGAAGTGTCTCGCGTAGTGGCGGCGCCATCGTAGCCAACCAATAGGAGAGCGCCATTCCAAAGAAAAAGCAAACGGTAACAGAGATGACGCATGACGCTCGTAACTGTATATAGAATATCAAAAAAGGTTAAATGTATTAAATTTTAACTGTATTTTATATTTTAAAACTTTGAATATTAAAAAATAAAATGGTAAAAATGTGATATTGTACTGGAATAAGGTGCATAAATTAAGAAAAAGGTATATCCTTATCGTGCAACTGAAACCGCCAGCCATCAGCAACTTTCAGTTGCATGATAAGGAGATGCCTTTATTTATTTTTTAATATTTTATTATTAAAATATGTCAATTGATTTAAATCTCTCAGATATCAATCAAACAAATGTCACATATCTCTAGAGATGAGTTTCTTTTATCTTTATTAAACATATTCTCGAGTTTTCACGCATCTCTGACCTTCTACAAGAGTACATAGAAACATATTGTAACATGGATTACAAGGCCACGATACTAGAGTAAAGTTGGGGAAAGAGGGGTGGACTCTAGCGGCCCCCGCTGCCATGTGGCAGGCGCTAAAAACAGCATTCCTGTGTGGGGGAGGACAGAGTCTGGTGACATCTGCGGTGAGAAGAAGACGTGGCGACTTGCCTCCGGGCGTGTGGATGATCCTACAAGGCGGTGCCAGGAGAGACTGACATCGGAGCGTCCTACAAGGCGGTGTGGGCCAGGCTGCATGTGTATAGTGTGGAGCGGAACGCTTCACAAGAGGACGTCCACGGCGCCAAGGATTTTTCTGACGGGGAGGTCGAAGGCAAGTCCCACTGTTGTATTCCTTCTGTTGAGATACAATAAAGCGCTAACTTTAGCTGCAATCCCTTCGAACTCACATGTGTATCTTTGTGTCATACTGATTAGACAAAGTACACGAATAGCGTCTGGGTACGACGTAACATTATAAACGCTGTTAGGATATATATATATGCTAACTGTTTTATATATACTCATTGTATACTTTATCTGTATTTGTTAATTATCTACAAACAGGCATTAGCTATATAAACTAGGTATTCGGTCATTCTAACCTGAAGCAACATACAGGTTCTATCTTTGTTTCAATATTAAATTTAAATGAAGGAAATTCTCATGTCATTTATTCATTTAAATTGAAAGCGCTATGTCCCCCTAGGGACACTTGCGCTGTCCTACATGTATGCTGTTACATTTGTCTATACATATATATACAATAATTTTAGTCGTCAATAGAATAGTCATATGATATTAACAATTAGAAATAGAGAAAAAATGATTTTAAAAAAGAGCTGTGTATAAAAGAAAGAAGTGTCTGGCAATATGTACAAACAGAATAATATAAATTATCAGTTTCTTAAAAGATATTTGTTGCTATATAATTTAGAATATACCAACAAAAGTTATTTAATTTAATATACATTTCTTTACTGGAAATAAAAGTACTCGGATCTGTTACTATCAATTTATTGTTGATTCTATAGCCTTGAGAATCATGTCATTATAAGTGCACATTTCTGAATAATTTTTAATATTCAATTTATCGTAAAATACACTGCGTGACATTGAAAATGGAACACCAAGAAATAGTGGCCAGAAAATTATGCAAATTTCAGAGTAGACGCGCCTAACCGAGTTATGCAAATGATGTAAAATGCGCAGCTCTCGTGCGCACATGGAGCAAGATATAAGGGAAGGAACTTGCAGAAAGGACAGTATTCGTGTCGTTATTTCTTCAAGGAAAATCATTGTAGAAATTTTTTTCTTGTGTCAAAAGACACGTGTAATAACAGAGAATGCCAGGTCATCGTAAACGGAGGCAGTTCAAGCAGACAGACGCTTTTACGAGGGGCATGGTGATCGGACTGAAAAGGGCAGGTTGGTCCATGCGTCAAATCGCAGCTGATACACACCTTGGTGCGTCCACGGTGCACCGACTGTGGAGAAGATGGTTGGAACAAGGAAATGTGGCAATTTATAGGAATGTCGGTGCAACCAGAGTGACGTCAGCACGTGTGGATCGGCGTATCCTTCGACAAGCAGTGGCGGCCCCACAAGCCACTTGTTCCGCCATCCTGCAACATGTGCAAGACACCCTAGATCATTCCATCTTGACCAGAACCATTTCCCGTCTATTGGTTGCTAATGGCTTGCACTCATGCCGTCCGCTAAGAAGACTGCCATTGACCCCACCGAATAGGCGCCAACGTTTGGAATGGTGCCGGGCTAGATCGACGTGGATGACGGAATGGCACAGGGTCGTGTTCTCAGATGAGTCGCGTTTCTGCTTGTCCAGTGATAGTCGCCGTGTACGCGTGTGGCCTCGACGTGGAGAAAGGTCCAATCCGGCAGCAATTGTGGAACGCCCCACCGTGCGACAACGTGGAATCATGGTTTGGGGCGCAATCGCGTATGATTCCAGGTCACCTTTACTTCGTATTCAGGGCACTATGACAGTCCAACGATACGTTGATGATGTGCTGCGACCGGTGACACTCCCCTACCTTCAGGGGGTACCCAATGCCCTTTATCAGCAGGATAATGCCCGACCGCACACTGCTCGAATTAGCCAACAAGCTCTGCAAGATGTACAGATGCTTCCCTGGCCACCGTACTCTCCTGATCTCTCACCAATCGAGCACGTCTGGGATATCATTGGACGCCGTTTGCATGCCTTGCCACAGCCGCGTTCAGAAGACGAACTGTGGCAAATGGTTGAGAGGGAATGGAGAGCCATCCCTCAGGACGCCATCCGTACTCTGATTGACTCTCTACCTAGACGTGTTGCTGCGTGCATCGCCGTCCGCGGTGGTCCTACTTGCTACTAAGCCGACGCCGTTCTCGCTCTGTATTATGACTATCATTTTGAAATAAAGTTCACTTATTGTTCGTCCCTGTCTCTCTCTGTCTGCCGAGTTTCATCACATTCTGGCCAGTATTTCTTGGTGTTCCATTTTCAATGTCACGCAGTGTATTAAGGAAAGATATATAAGGGAAGAATGATTCACAAATATCTTAAATTATAGATTTATCTTTTTTATTATTTATAAATAATGTTAGACTCATTGTTGCCTTTGTTTTTAAGGAATTGGTTCTGCAGATAAAAACAATAGAACAATGCTCTATGGAGGGTTTTCTATTCAGGTTCAAAATTAAATCCCTTTATTTTTATTTCAAAAACTCAAGGGTCCAATGTGCAATTACTATTGAGATAAAATTTATTTTATTGTTATATGGCACATAAATAATTATTATAACACATTTCAAAAAATATTTATATTTTTTTAAAATGGGTAATGCCTTCTTTCAAATAATATATGTAGCGAAGTATTTATTATTTTACATTAGTATTAACAGAGTATCATTTTTATGTTTATATTTTGCTACTCTGTAAACTTCCCTCATTCCTTATCTTTTGTTTATCATTCATAGTTTGTTCTTGCCTTAAATAAATGGTTGTCTCATCCTGATGTTTTTGTCTTCCCTAATTTTCCACGTGACAATATAATTTATGTGTTGACGGTTGAAGAATCACAATTAAGAAAAAGTTATTTATTTAATACAGTAAGACGTTAGAATAGCAATCAAGGTGAAAAAAAGGGTAGATTAACTATAAAAATAAAATATGTAAATATAAAATAATTTGCATAGTTTCTTTTATTCAGAAATTCTGCAAATATTTTTATAAAACAAATGCTTCAGGTTTCTGGAAATAAGTTTCTTTATCTTTATTAAACATAATCTCGAGCTTTCAGGCATCTCTGTCCTTCTACTGGAGTACATAGAAACATATGTTACTATGTATATACTCAGAAAGTTTTCACTGGATCAATGTGGATTTTACAAGGCAGTGAATAAAAAGGCATCGTTACTGTTACCCTTGAATTGAGTGAATGTGTAATATATATGTCATAATATATATTCTTCCAGGAATAATAAAGCAAACCTAAAGCTAGCCCAGAGAGAGACGGGAGGGTAAAGTCCGGTCACTTTAGACAGCAGCGACATTCCAAGGGGCGGCAAATGGGGCCCGTCCGTCAACACGTTGGGACTTTTAAGACAGTTGGTGATTGTGTTCGACTCGATCGGCCGCCCGGCTGTTGCCGGGCCCGTATCTCTCTCTGGTTGTCTGGGATTCCTCTACCAACTTGTGGTGTCCTTATTTCTCTTCCCACCTTATTATATTGTCACATATATATATGTGACAATATAGTGATAATAATGTGGTGGTGAAAGGGAAATAATCACACGACGAGTTGGTAGAGAAATAACCCAGGCAACTAGCGAGAGAGAGGTAGCGCGAGGGCTGTCCGCTGGACGACCGTTTGAGTCGCCACCACCCCCCGACTGTCCAAAAATAGTTCTGAGGTTCTACGAAAATGGCCCCCTTGGAATGTGACTGATATATCAAGTGACCGGCCTTTACATCCTCCTCCCTACGTCTCTCTCTGGTCGACTGTAGATTTACTTTATTATTCCTGGGAGGGTAATATTATGACATATGGCCCCCGTTGAAGAAGGCTGAACATGGTTTGAGTATACTTAAAGCTGGAGAAGCCAGGAATAGAGAAAATAATTTTACAGTTGAATTAATTAAGGTAATGGTGACATAGTTTTATGTGAATAAAATATTGTATAGTACACAAGTAAATATTATTTACAAGCAGTTTTACAACATCGGAGAGTTTGACATTTAAGGAAATCTTTGAAAATATCAAGGTTATAAAAGGCTATATACAACAAAATCTAATGTACTATAAGAGAAATGCTATGGAGGAGTGTGAACAACGAGAAGGGGAGTCACATACACATGATGAAATTCTGAAGGTCATTAAGACTGGGGAACTCTACACTTTAAGATATTTTTCAGGCGGACATGGCAAGGGGAAACTTGGCATGGGCTTTCTATGCTATAGGTGTAGAGTATGAGAAATGAGGTTGAGGTTGGCAATTGTGTGAGCTCAGGACTGAGGTAAATATAGAACTACATACAATGTTAGAACCTTGGCGAACAGAGCGAGGGGAAACTTGCCCTGGGCCATTCTACCTTATCTATGCAGTTACTTGTGTAGCCAGACCGAGGGGAAAAATCCCGTGTGTAGGTGAGGAAGTCGAATGGACTTATATTTAATTCGCGGAAAGTATGCGCGCACAGTGCCAAAAATTGAGACGAGGACTGCGTTGTCCGTTACAAGTGACAAGCTGCTCGGACACGAGGTGTTTGAACCGTCGTGGGAGCTTGTGCAAGGCGATGATTTCGCGGTGGGTTGAACGTAAGACCCATGTCTGCGCGAAATGATGACGGACCGGACAAAATCAGCGACGATGTTTAACGTACCTCCGTGGGAAATATCGGAGGTAGGCTATATCGTGCTGGTTTGGACAAGGGACAAACATAGATTTGAAGACAGGGTCCGTGTGGCGAACGTGTGGCGCGAGAAGAAGGAGCGAACGGTGCCGCTCGATGCAGATTGTTCAAGTGAGAACAAAAGGGAGTTGATAAACATCTAGCAGTTAGTCAATCTGCATCCTGTGACGAACACACCATTGGCTAGATGGTGTGGGTCGGTGGATATGCTAGAGATGAACTACGAAATATATTATCATAAATGAAGGGCGTAGATTAGGATTTTGAAATGACAATATAGAAGTTCGATAATTGATTAATCAATAATTCTATAAAAGGTCCTGAGCTGGTATAAGGTTGAAAAAGTTGTAAGAATGAGAGGGACATTCAGGGGAAGATAGATAAGAGTCACCAAGGGTTGGTTGTAAGCAAGGCTCACGTGATGGTTGAAATTCTTCGACGCCTGACTTACAGGGTGAATTTTGAGTCGTTTAGGGAAAGAAATTATTTTTCGTGAGCTGTGCTTACATGTAGGAGAGGTCATATACAAATAGGTATACAAAAGTTCAGGTGCTGGAGGTATATTTTAATAGATAAATTGATTATGAAAAATCTATTGTTAATAGTAAAAATCGTAAAGCATTAATAGGTAGAATTCCCCCCTTTTTTTAAGAGTTACGTTAAAATGGAAATTAATTAATTTAAATGACGATTGTTAAATTCTACTGGTAAGGTAACTAATTAAATGAGTTACAAATATCTAGATAAATAGTATGGAGAATAAAATCATTGTTAATAGGCGTGGAGAGAATAAATGGAGCTAATTATGTAAATATTGGGACAATTTACAAGGAATGACTTATTTAAAGAATGAATGGTAGGAGTTAAAACAATTACACTCACGAGTTATGTTGGTTTAGGGCGCAGGTAAGTTCATTGAGCTTCGGGAGAGTTCTGTCTGTGACACTGTGCGTACCAGTGTTGTACATAACAGTAGCGGCAGGGAAATGGCGGAGTCTTGTCCATGATGGTGGGAGGTGTCCTGCTCTGGCACGGCGATCGTTCTTTGGCAGATCTAGTGCTGGGAGAAGGGTGCGGAAGCTTCATCTCTAGTCGTAGGCGATCACTTCTTCAGGGTAACGGTTCAAAAGTTGGCGAGGAAGGGGTTGAGGGCTCGAAGAGGAGTGGTTACAGTTGAGTTGGGTTTGGCCGATCATCGTGGCTTGGCTTCTTGTTTCTTCATACTCTGATATATGAGGGATTTGCTTCCCGGCCAGGTCTTATCCTGTCGACTTTCAATGTGACAATATAGTGATAATAATGTGATGGGAAAAGAGAAATAATCACACGACGAGTTGGTAGAGGAATAACCCAGGCAACTAGCGAGAGAGAGGTAGCGCGAGGGCTGTCCGCTGGACGACCGTTTGAGTCGCCACCACCCCCCGACTGTCCAAAAATAGTTCTGAGGTTCTACGAAAATAGCCCCCTTGGAATGTGACTGATATATCAAGTGACCGGCCTTTACATCCTCCTCCCTACGTCTCTCTCTGGTCGACTGTATATTTACTTTATTATTCCTGGAAGGGTAATATTATGACATATATATATTATTTTTTTAAATTCACTTCTATATCTCCTTTCTTACTTTGCTTATTGGAACCTGCAGTCGAGTCTTTTGTAAGACTTTGAGTCTTAATGGGGGCTTTTGTTGTTATGTTGTATATATGTGTATGTATATATCATACTTACATAATCTTTCTTTTTCTTCTTCCGTATATTCCCCACTTTTCACAGGCCTATCTCTCTTGTAATCTCGGGGAGAATCCTCTATAAGAACAGTGTGTCTTAATAAAGGGCTTTTGTGTGTGCATGTTACTATGTACTCCAGTAGAAGAACAGAGAGGCCCGAAAACTCGAGATCACGTTTAATAAAGATAAAAGAAACCCATCTCCAGAAATATGTAGCATTTGTTTTATTAATTATCCAGGAGATTTTCAATCAAATATCTTTCTATTTATTTAATTCAATTATGATATTATTAGAATCTATATTCCAAATAAGAAGGATATATTTGAAACATGTTGATTGCCAGGCCGTGGTAGCTGGCGATTGGGTAGGTATTTCTGTATTTATTCTCTGAATATTTTTAATCGTCATTCCAAAGTTTATTCAAATAATCTAATAATGGAGCCTATTTTTAATATTATGATATACATCAGTATTATTTCACTGTCATTCTTTTTTTTTTATTAAACCTCTAAAAATAGTTTTTTTTATTAATCATTTATCGTTTATGACTTCAATAAAAACGATATTTCTATCGTTATAAATACCACTATAATTATTAAATACAAAAATGATCGACAGATGGAGTTAGGAGTCAATAAATGTGAGGTTTGCAATTAACTTCCGCTCATGGTAATTTTAAATCACAATGTCTCGCCATTAGTGAATATAAAGACTAAAGATGCCGCTAGAAACTTCGAAATATTAATCAATTTCCAATATATTCGTCAAATTGTCTTTGTTGACATTTTCTATTAATGAAATTTCACCTCATGAAGTTATATCTAATTTATGTCCATCATATTTAGGTAGATCACATGTAAATTAGGTCAACACACAATAAATTGTTAAATTGGGTTTTCTTTTGGTGGCATCTTGAAAAGACATTAGTGTCCAAAATCAAGGTAATAAACACTAAATCCTTGATAAAATAATAATAACGAAAAATACTAAGAATCATTATACGGTATGTAAATTACACCCCACGGTATAGCTAGCCTCAATAAAAAAATATTAGGCTTCACCTAATATGCAAATTTGGGCCATTCTTTAAAACGTCCGCTTGTGTGCCTTTTTATCCAGCTATAAAATGTTATTCAAGTAACATTTATTCTGTTTTATCTATCCATGGAACTTCATAGTTGTTTAGAAGGCTCATTGAGGTGGAGGGCCATTGGTAGAATAGCGGCAAGCCAGTCCCAAGCAGAAATTGCAAGATGGCTCGAAACGTCAAAAAAAGTGGTTTTGAAACTATGGAAAAAAATTCCAGAAACAGGAGACATCTCCAGAAGAGAAGGACAAGGTCACCCGAGAATCACAACCTCATCAGAAGATTGTTATCTGAAGTTAACGGCCAAACGTAACAAACCATGACAGCCAGACAGCTAAGGTTTGAGCTCTTTTCGACCACAAGAACCATGATATCAAGGCAAACAGTTTACAGAAGACTCAATGAGCGAGAGATGTATGCAAGGAGGCCGAAGGTTTGTATCCCTCTCACTGCCATCCAGAAAAGGGCTCGTCTAAATTGGTGCAGACAACATCTTGGTCCCGAAAAGAGTGGACTCCTGTTCTTTTTAGATGAGTCAAGGTTTAGTCGTAATACGGATTCTAGACGTGTACGAAACCGTGACTCAACCATTCTTCTAACATCAGAGAAAGGGACAGCTACGGTGGCCAAGGTGTCATGGTCTGGGGTGGTATCAAGTTAGACGCACACGCACTACACATTTATTTGATGGCGGCACCCTGACTTCTCAGCGGTACAGAGACAATATACTGGAGCCCTATGTAAGTTTTTTAGGGATGGGGCCGGACTCGCGTTCATCTTTATGGATGATAATGCTTGTCCTCATAGAGCCCTGATGGTAGACGAATATCTTGAAAGTGAGGGTATTCAAAGAATGGGTGGCCTGCCAGTTCACCAGACCTCAATCCTATAGAACATGTTTGGGATGTCTTGGGGAGCCGAATTGGATCTCCTTCACCCCCACCCAGGACCACCCAAGAACTGAAAACTGCTCTGGTTGAAGAGTGGGATTTGTTGCCTCAAGAGCTCTTTAATTGCCTAATAAACATCATGAAATATCGTTGTGACAGCTGTCTAGCTGTTAGAGACGACCACACACTCTATTAAGTCATCAAATATTGGTCAACATCTACCTGAAATTTAGACTAATTAATCTTTGATTAGCATAACTCTGTAAAAAAATATTTCAACAATAAATTTATTTTGTCAACTTTATTTGTTATAGTTTTGTCTATCCACCTACGAATTTTCGTTTAAAACAATTCATATATTTTTAAGGAAACTAAGATTAAGTGTTTGTCACCTTAATTTTGGATACCAGTGTATATTGAATAAATTATTAAACGAAGATATAGATTTTTTGTGCATTTTAAAAATGGTCACCTCAATGACATTTTTTAGTTTGATGACAACATCTTACACATTCTAATGAAACATTTTATTACCTTAATAATATTACATCTCTAAAGAACAACATTTTACTTTTAATCACTATATTTTTTCATTTGAAGTTTTAATACGATTATGAATAATTTGTAAAAATCTATTAGATATATAGTTTTAGCCTAATTAAAATTTGTTTTCTTCTTCTTTCTTATCTCCACTCAATCATATTAGGGTATCAAGATTGTATAGCTTGAGAATTCAGATGGCGTCTGCCGGGGATGTGGAGCTCATCAATGAATGAGTCAATACAGTCAATAATGTGGTTTGGGGTTGCAGGCTGAGAATTACACTTAGTACATATTGGGAAAACCTTGCAATCATTCTGGAAAGTCATTGTCTGTAGATAACCAGACTTAAGTCTCGATATCAAAGACTGTTGTTCTCTTGAGAGGACAGAACCGGTGCTTGTCCCTCCTGCTCTGTACCAGTCATGTGCAGCATTAGATTTCCATTCCTGCAGGCATTGGGTTTTAATGGTATGGAGGAGGTCTCTTTCGTCTTGTTGGGTGGTAGATTCTCTGGCTTCAGGTAGGCCAAGAATAAAATTTGTTAATTTAAAGTGCACAATTTATATCTATTTCAATATTGTGTGTAACAAACTATTCCTTATTTTATTAGCGGAGTAGTATTTTTTATGTTTATATTTTGCTATACTCTGTACACTTACCTCTTTTGCTTATCTTTTGTTTATCACTGATAGTTTGTTCTTGCCGGAAATAAATTGTTGTCTCATCCTGAAGTTTATCTTCCCTAATTTTCCACGTGGAATTTTGGTGGAAATGCTGAGTAAATTAGGGAATAGAAACTGAAGATCGCCGAAAAGACCTGTAGCCCATGGGTGCTGTGATCTACATTTTCGGAGACTGGCTCCAGGCTTCCACCGACGTGTCAAATCCAAGACTTCCCCCCAAGATTACGATATCCCTAGAGACTATACGACGATAAAGCCGCTCTTCACGCCGCAAGAAAAAGGACGCAAAGGTACTAGGGACAAAGTTCCAAGACTTCGATGGAATCCTTGGCAGAAGCATGTTAGATCCATGTCAGTATCTACAATAATTGCTAGCTGTGGGTCACAGCTCCCATAGGGAAGGAGCTATGTAACAAAGTATTTATTATTTTATTAGCAGAGAAATATTTTTTATGTTTATATTTTGCTATACTCTGTACACTTCCCTCTTTTGCTTATCATTTGTTTATCATTCATAGTTTGTTCTTGCCTTAAATAAATTGTTGTCTCATCCTAAAGGTTGTCTTCCCTAATTTTCCACGTGGCAATATATATTGAAAACTAAATACAGTGGACCCTCGGCTTACGAGCACCTTGGAGTACGAGCTTTTCGGCAGTACGAGCAAATTTTTTTGAAAATTTTTACCTCGGATTACGAGGTGAGAAAATTCGCATTACGAGCAACTCGTGATGGTTGCCCCTCTTCTCCATTTCCACCTTTAGCGGCGGGCGATGAGGGCATATTTTTTTATATAAATATTATTTTATTTATGGATTGTTATTAATCATTATAATATAAGTACAGTATATGTCATAATTTGTATATAATTGTATGCTCCCCGACCCACTATGCATGTACAAATGTATGATTTTCAAAGATTTAATAAAAGAATAAGGTAACTGGAGGAAAGAAAGTAACAAAAGACATAGGAAATAGGCCTAAAGCTGGCACGACTATTCTGGGCACCCCTGTGTCAATATTGCAGGGGCAGAGACCGGACGTCTCTAGTGACCGCAGAAGTTATATTAGTCGCGAAGCACTCAATACTTCCTGACAAAGCAGGACGTATCTGGTATCCACAGAAGTTATATTAGTATAGAGACACCCCATACTTCCGACCCAAGACCGGACGTATTTTGATAACGCGGAAGTAAATAAAATCGAAATAGCAACCGACACTTCCTATCAGGCAGGCCATATCTTTCACCAAAGAGAACCGCGGGCCAATCAGAAGACAGCACCTTAAGTAGGTCAACCAATAGGAAAAGATCATGTGACATCTCTCGACCAATCAGAGAGAAACTGAGTCTTGGTGTTAAATCGAAAAAGCAAGAATAATCAGTTGCTCCTTCGCTTCCAACAAGGTAACATCTACTCTAGAGATCTCTCTCTCTCCGCTCATTTCATCTAAATCCAATCATCGCCATGTGATCAACTAATTAATAAGTCAAATCGCTCAGCTCTTCTCAAGCTTTCTTCCCTCCAACCCAGTTGCCTTTTATTTCAAACCCAATCACGTGTCCTGATTATTCCTAACTGTATGCTTAAACTTCCACTCAAACGACTGCGTTTCAACCAATCCTCACCATTCAAATCGAACAACAAGAAACCCCGCAACGATATTATCACAGAACGGATAAGTCGACAGGATAAAGAGATGGAATTTAATCAGGATCCCATAGGCGTAAAGTCAGACGGTCCGACGGAAACAATGGAAAGAAGGCAAGAAGTAAGAGAGAGCGAACCGGCAGGAGAAAGACAGGAGGTGACCGGCCGAGAGACAACTGCGCCCCTAGCGGACGCCGTCAACCAGCTGTCAACGCTCCTGACCCGGTAAAAATTTCTGATGGAGCGGAGTCGGCGATCCCACCTTTCGACGGCGCATACAGCGCGACACAGTTTTTTCCAGACGTTCGACCGAAAAATGGAAGACGCATCCATGGAGAACAAGAAAAATTACTGCGCCTGCCAAACTACCTGGTGCGACAACCCCTGGAGCTCTTCAGGAAACTTCGACTGGCCGACCGGAGTTATTTTCAGGTGAGACAAATCCTCCTAGATCTCTACCCTGAGTCAAGTGAAGCGTCCTTTGCGAAATATTTCGCCATGAAACTTACTGGACAAGCCAACCTAGAGACCTACTACCGGGAGAAAACCGCCATGGGATTGCAACTAGGACTTCCACAAGAGGTGATCCTCGAGACACTGACAGAAGGACTGCCATTCAACGACCAGCGCCTAGTCCGCGTAGTGCCTCCCGAGAACCTAGGAGAGTGGTTCCGACTTGTACAGCGGATCCACGGGCCCAGTGTACCGACAACGCGACCCAGAGAAGATCAACCACCCACAATGTCGGTCCGTACCACAGCACACCCCGACGCCCAGGTGCATGGAATGCACCTCTTCCGCCGTCCAACTGCAAGTTCTGCGGCGCGAGACACTGGCACATCGAATGCCGACGTCGACCAGTCCCGACGACCCACGAGAAAGTCCGGACAGTGCAAACGGTCCCAAAATCATCAGTTCCGATTCCACAACAACCAAGTCAAGACAGAGACACCCCAGCCGAGCAGCCCTTTCGAGACTGAGGTAGGCTCCCTAAACCAACTGACTGTCAAACTTTTTCTAGCCCCTAATGTATCATGCCCCTTTTTAATTGATACAGGCGCCAGCCTGAGTATAGTGCCATATAATATTTATCATATGCTAAAACCCACCTGCCTAATTTAACCCTTGAGGGACATTCACTACACCTCCAAACCCTAAACGGATTTGCAAAAACCATGGGTAAACTATCTATCCCACTAACAATAGGACAAATCACGAAAGGAGAATTTCCATGTAGTGAATGCACCATTGCCATTTGGAATTCTTAGTATCAATAGCCTCCATAAATTCAGATTAACCATAGATTTTAATAAATGCACTATATTCCAGCTGGGCGCCCATTGTCTACCCTTTCCTACCATTTTAATCATGTGTCCAATGTATGCACGTACTGGCAGTGTCAGGCGATGTCACAAAAAATTTTCCCCGCATCCCAACTTTCCGCCTATGACAACCATTGCGTGCATTCATTGAGAAAAACCCACTTATCTACATGCCCCTTTTTCACTAAAGCCAATTGCCCTTTTTACATGCCCTCAAATAATCAAACCACAACAACTTCACTTATGAACCTGTCCAAAACGCACCCACCCAGCGGGATAACTCGCATACCAAAAACATAGGTGATCACACACCGTTGCACAACTCTCACATGACCAACCCACACAACGAACTCGACACTCACACTAATACACAACAAAACCCTTTACCCCATGCATACTACAACACAACACCTAACACTCACTATACACCACAGTTCACAACACTTCTACAAAGGTACACTCACATTTTTTCACAGGACAAATTCAACGTACCATGCTTACAGATTCCACCAGTAAAAAACCCACGAATTCCGAAAAATAATCACCATACGTCCATATCGTGTTCCGATATGTGACCAACAAGAAATCCGTAACCAAATACAACAAATGCTGGAGAACGGCATCATAGAACAATCTTTTTCACCTTTCTCGAGCCCTGTCACCCTCGTCACTAAGCGCGACAAGACCAAACGGTTTTGTATCGATTATAGGAAGGTGAACGAGCTAATCAGCTCTGATGTCCATCCCCTCCCGAGAATCGAGGATATCCTAGACCACCTCGCACAAGCCAAATATTTCTCCACGGCCGACATATCCTCTGCGTATTGGCAAGTCCCAATACACCCCGATTCTCGACCACTGTTAGCATTTGCCACCTTTGAAGGATTTTACCAACCCACTCGATTACCTTTCGGGTTAAAAACCAGTCCTCAGATTTACGAACGAGCCATAAGTCAGGTCCTACAGAGACACGGACTTGACTGTGTGGCACATTACTTTGATGATTTCATCATTTACTCCAACACATTGGAGGAACATCAAAACCACCTGCGACAATTTTTCGCCTTTTGCGAAGCGGAGAAGTTACAACTTAACTTCGCGAAATGCGAATTTTTTAAGCAATCCATAAATTTTCTAGGTTACACATCACAGCTGGTACAATTACACCACTTACACGCAATACCGACATCATCCACGCCATTAAACAACCACACAACCGAAAAACACTACAATCCTTCTTAGGCGCTGTGAACGTCTATAACAAATTCATTCCGGAATACGCTCGCTTGCGAGCACCACTCAACAATCTCCTCAAAAAGGATGTCGTGTGGAACTGGAATGAAGTTTGTCAAAAGGCGTTCATTGACCTGAAAGGAAACCTCACACAACACCCCATTTTACACCTTTACAAAGAAGGTCTGCCATGCCAAGTGTATTGCGATGCATCCACCCTCGGTATAGCAGGCATTCTCAAACAAGTTCACCCTGACGGGAACGTATATCCAGTTCAATATTTCAGCCGAACATTGCGCCCACACGAGAAAAACTACTCCATCTCTGAACTTGAGTGCTTAGCAATCGTTGAGAGTGTGGAGAAGTTTCGCATCTATCTTATGGGCAGAAAATTTACTATATTTTCTGACCATCACGCATTACAGTGGTTGAAAACCATCAAGAACCCGTCCGGCAGACTGTTTCGATGGAGTTTACGACTATCGAGTTACGAATATGAGGTCCGCTACATAAAGGGAAAACTACAATATGAAGCAGATCTCTTGTCCCGTAACCCGTTTTGTGGATTCTTGGACGCCACCCTTATCAAGACCCACCAACCTCCTCCATCGAAAGAGTCTAGTTTGACCATTGATCATAATGGATTACATACAGTTTCCCGAAAAGGTGTAACCAAGATTATACTTCCAAAACCACTCATACAACAACTCTTACAAACAGTACCACACAATACAATCACCCCGGTATTTCACAAATGTCACGAATCATCTCCACACAATATTACTGGCAAGGTATGTCAAAAGATATTAAACAAAAAGTTAAAACCTGTCCCACCTGCCAATTAACAAAACGTCCAGTAGGACCCACTTACGGAGAATTAAGTCAACCTCCGGAATCTAAAGAACCCTTCGACCTTTTATCTCTGGACACCATAGCAGGATTTGCCAAATATGGCAACACCAAGATATATCTCCATGTGGTAGTCGATCATTTTTCACGCTACGCATGGGCTTTTCCATCTAAATCCACCAGTACCACCACCTACCAACAGGTACTTAAGCGAGTATCCCAGGATGGTTCTCCAAAACGCCTTCTTACGGATAGAGCCCCTGCCTTCACTTCACCCAAATTTCGTAGTTTCCTACTTAATAGAAATATTCACCCATTGCTCACAACCAGCAACAATCCACAGGCCAACGGTCTATGTGAACGCCTGAACGCCACCCTCACGGGAAAACTTAGGTTATTACCCCTAGAAAATCCTAAGGTCGCATGGACCAAGTTGGTCAAGAAGGTTACACTTATATATAACAAGACACCCCACTCTACCACAGGTTTTCCACCCATATACTTAATGTTTGGTATCCTACCCCCAGAAATCTCTAATCATAACACACCGTACCCAGATATCGACAAAGCTAGAAAAATTGCACACACACGCACACAAAACAAACATTTACAAGACAAAAACACTTATGACCAACGACACAAGCAACCACATTTCGAAGTAGTGATCTAGTGTTAGTAAAATTATATCACCACCCAAATACAGGGAAACTTGCGCCATATTTCACAGGACCTCACACAATATTAGAAATTATTTCACCAAATGTGGTCCGCATAGATCGACCGAATCAACCACTTCAAAGAAACACTGACACAATCCACGTCAACAAACTTAAACTGTATACAGAAAAAATCCATTATATATTACCACCCGCCGTTAGCACATATCATATAAAGCACAACCCCAATTACACGTTCCCTTTCAAACATTTAACACCCGAATTATTCCAAACAGAGTCATTAAGGTTCAAACCCACCAGCAGCGAACCTTTCAGGCATTTAGACCCTGCCATTTTTACAACAAGACGATTTGCATCACTCTTCCCCGATGTTAAAAACTGCAAACCTGACAACCAGCTCAATCATCTCACACCACTCCCTAAAGATATCAAACAGGAGAACTGCGAACCTACCAATCATTCAAATTCTACAATTAATAAGGTTCAAGCAAATATTTCAGAGTCCCCAGTTACAAAATATGGACGAACATGGGGCAATATCCTATCTTTCATCTGATTTTTATCCTCTGTTTGTTAGTTCTACCATACAACTGTATCCCAATTTTAATCATTAATCACTTGTTTATCTATACCATGCCCGCTCGTAAAATCTTCGAACTACAAGAGGCAGTTTTTAATTTTGGACAAACATTAGGAATCATCTTTGCAGAAAATCTAAAAAGACTCCGAAGAGATAGAAGTAATTGAAGAATGACCAACCAATGTCGGAGAAGTCACACTCCAAAAACAAGATGCAAATAGCAATTAGGCGGACAGGAAACGTAGTTTCCCCCACTTCCTGATCCAATTACATGCAAATAGTGTGGGAGGGTAATTTTAGGATCGGACCTCGCGTCCCCGACACGTCCCACTTCCGGCGTCTCATTACAAGGCCCCGCTCATCCAAATTAGGTCACCGCTCTCCCCAGCCACAGATTCCTCTATGCCACCAATTTTGGATTCCAATTCGAACTACGTATCGATTTTTACAATGTAGTCAAATCAACTGTCATTCGAAAATCAAACAAGGTACACGACACACATTTAAAATGAGTTCATACTCCCATCATAATTGATCAAATACTTTACAAACTTTCAAAAAAACGCTACACCTTCCATCTACACGTAAATACCACAGACCTTAGGATCTCGACAACACATAGAATTCACACACACATTTCTTACACCAAAACTACTAACATTTTCACAATACACAAAGACAAGAAATTTATAGGGCAAAAGGAGCAATCAATACATTTAGATCAGGGCATGTAGATACCAAAGGGTTCAAACCAATACACCTTATTTTCATAATCAATCATTTTCATTATTTTCTCTCAATTAAAAATGTAAATATTTAATCAATTTATCAATTTATTCAACTATATTATCAATTTTAATCATTAATTATCATATATTTACCACTTAGTTATGTTATCATAGTTTCCAATCAACAAAAACTCATGGTTTTTTTTCAAAATTGGATATTATATTTCATTTTGATTTACAAAAACATTCCTTTTTTTCTCTATCTTTTTTTTTCTCATTCAACCAAGCACTCAACTTTGATTTCGCTCAACTACTTTTATTTTATTCGATTTCAAAATACCTTATGAAATTTTATTTTTATTTTGATTTCTCAAAAGCCCTAATAAAATTCCCTCGGTTTCCATTCCCAATTTCGAGCTATAATATGGTTAGGCATTTTTCCTTTTTTTTTCTCACCATTCAACCAAGCACTCAACTTTGATTTCGCTCAAAAACCTTTTATTTTATTTTTTTTGATTTCAAAAGACCTTATGAAAATTTCCTCGAATTCTTTTCCAAAATTCGAGCAAAAAAGTAACTAGGCATTTTCCCTTATCACCATACAACAAAACAATTTTTCTTTTCAACCAAACACATTCAATTTTGATTTCATTCAACTATTCTTATTTTATTTTGTTTTGATTTCAAAGCGCCTTATGAAATTTCCTCGATTTCTTTTCTCAAAATTCGAGCAAAAAAGTAACTAAGCAGTTGTCTTTGTCACCTTGCAACAAAACAATTTTTTTTTTCAACCAAACACATTCAATTTTGATTTCATTCAACTATTCTTATTTTATTTTGTTTTGATTTCAAAGCGCCTTATGAAATTTCCTCGATTTCTTTTCTCAAAATTCGAGCAAAAAAGTAACTAAGCAGTTGTCTTTGTCACCATGCAACAAAACAATTTTTTTTTCAACCAAACACATTCAATTTTGATTTCATTCAACTATTTTTATATTATTTTTATTTTGATTTCAAAAGTCTTAATAGAACTCCTCGAATTCATTTCTTATCTCGAGTAGAATTCGTTTAGGCGCATTTCCTTTTTTTTTAGCCCACTATGTACCATAGCATTCATTGATTTCTTACAATTAAAAATTTTTTGACTTCTATTAATTATACTCAACCTATACCATCAACACCATTCTATTTTTCTTTTATCACCAGCAATGTTTGTATATAGCCCCTTCATACCCACAACTAATTTTCCCACAAAATTATTTTTCACTTTACAGAATTCTCTCAGGCTAACCCCTTCTTGAATTCTTCACATGTAGGGGGCGCATCTGTCATAATTTGTATAATTGTATGCTCCCCGACCCACTATGCATGTACAAATGTATGATTTTCAAAGATTTAATAAAAGAAATAACTGGAGGAAAGAAAGTAACAAAAGACATAGGAAATAGGCCTAAAGCTGGCACGACTATTCTGGGCACCCCTGTGTCAATATTGCAGGGGCAGAGACCGACGTCTCTAGTGACCGCAGAAGTTATATTAGTCGCGAAGCACTCAATACTTCCTGACAAAGCAGGACGTACTGGTATCCACAGAAGTTATATTAGTATAGAGACACCCATACTTCCGACCCAAGACCGGACGTATTTTGATAACGCGGAAGTAAATAAAATCGAAATAGCAACCGACACTTCCTATCAGGCAGGCCATATCTTTCACCAAAGAGAACCGCGGGCCAATCAGAAGACAGCACCTTAAGTAGGTCAACCAATAGGAAAAGATCATGTGACATCTCTCGACCAATCAGAGAGAAACTGAGTCTTGTGTTAAATCGAAAAAAGCAAGAATAATCAGTTGCTCCTTCGCTTCCAACAAGGTAACATCTACTCTAGAGATCTCTCTCTCTCCGCTCATTTCATCTAAATCCAATCATCGCCATGTGATCAACTAATTAATAAGTCAAATCGCTCAGCTCTTCTCAAGCTTTCTTCCCTCCAACCCAGTTGCCTTTTATTTTCAAAACCCAATCACGTGTCCTGATTATTCCTAACTGTATGCTTAAACTTCCACTCAAACGACTGCGTTTCAACCAATCCTCACCATTCAAATCGAACAACAAGAAACCCGCAACGATATTATCACATATATATTTAATACATACTATAATGAAATGAGCCAATCATTCAAGAGCTTGTGGAGGAAGAAGATCAGGAGCTTACCACAAATGAACTGATCGATCTTCATCGCGAGCAACACCAAGAGGTTAAGGAGGTGATCTCGTCTGGGGAAGAGGAGGATGAAAATTCACTGGGATCCCTCCCTTCAGATCAGATTCTGAAATATG
>CP092868.1:59028429-59039711 GCA_030710605.1 Cordylochernes scorpioides
GAGATGATTTACCAAGACTTATCTGGGATAAAGCTAATTATTCTGATACGATGTATTTAGAAAGAATGTTGGAAATATAGATATTGGAGAGATCTTAGTATCTTTTAGTGTGAAACCATATTCAATCAGAGTTTTTACATGTTCATTTTCCATTTTGCTATCTAACGATATATTTTCTGATTTTACGATTTCTGCTATTGCCACGAGGCATTCTTCAGCGGGTATACTACTGTCCGCCTTGAATCGGGTAGTTTCTGGGATTGTTTTACTTCTGTTCTGGTAGGTTTCGTTTCTCTTTCCAAGGATAAGCTTCCTTACTACTGGATCATTGTTAATTTCATTAATATTAAAATTATTTTCATCATTTGGGGTTTTATGATTTGAATTATGATGAGCAAATCGGTTCGAAGAATGATTCAATGTTGTTGGAAGTACGGCGACCCGTGGGAGTAGGTCAGACAAAGAGAGGGGGGATGACGAGGGAGCGACACCTGCTGAGTCGTTGTCAATGCGATATTGCCCAATGAATATTCAACTGATATTTAATGATGCGAAAATTGTGAGAAATAAAAATAAGGAAATTACATAAGATTTATATCAAAGGGAGCTTATAAAACTGGACAAGATGATATGAATTTTTAAATCATTAATTTAAATTTAAGCGATATAAAGATTAAAGAAAGCAGGAGCTAAATGAAACTTCCCGTCCATTGTTCTCCTTGCGTTACCTGGCGTTACTAAGTCATGGTGGGTAGTGACTGCTTGTACTGTAAGTACACCACATGTCTACATGTATAGTACCAGGCCATGGTGGGTTGTGACTGCTTGTACTGTAAGTACACCACATGTCTACATGTATAGTACCAGGCCATGGTGGGTTGTGACTGCTTGTACTGTAAGTACACCACATGTCTACATGTATAGTACCAGGCCATGGTGGGTTGTGACTGCTTGTACTGTAAGTACACCACATGTCTACACATGTAGTACCAGGCCATGGTGGGTAGTGACTACTTGTACTGTAAGTACACCACATGTCTACACATGTAGTACCAGGCCATGGGGGGTAGTGACTGCTTGTACTGTAAGTACACCACATGTCTACACTCGGCCGTGCGGCCACGCGTCGCGCGAGCTCCTGAGTTTTTCGCCTCTGGCGGGCGAAAAGTGTCGCGGATGGCGACAAATCTTATACGGGCTGAAAGCCCTTCAAACGCCGAGCAAAAGCCTATAAGGCACGGCACAAAAGCACAACCATGTGCTGAACTATCTAAGAAAGAAGATTTTCAGAAGAAAACTTCAAATCTCTACAACAAAAATCAAAACTATGCAAATCCGCCCGCCGGCGGACATCATGCAAATCCGGCCACGCCGACCGACTTCGTTACTGCCTCGTTTTCCGAGGCCGCTGCCCAAGCCAATAGAAGCTGGGCAGACTTAGCGGAGGACAACAAGCACGAATCTGAGGACCCTTTCATCACTGTCCAAAGAAAGAAAAGACGCCGTGGCTAGGCGGAATCACCTTCGGCGGCTGCACCTTCCTCTGGCACCAGAGGCGCAGGGGCCACTCGCCGGCCGCGATCGTCCACGGGTTGGGCACCGCGGGCGGAGGAGGTCTGGACCACGAGGGCGCATATCGCGGAGGCCAGGGCGCGGCAGGCGTCCTCAACAGAAGACCACTGCGTCTATATAGAGCGCAGCCCTGAACTGGAGCCCTACCACTACATGAGGGCCCTTGATAGAATGCTCGGAGGGACCAGGGAGGTCTTCCAGATGACCAAGATGAACGGTCACTTCCTGGTGGGACTGGCCAACAGAGGCCTGGCCGAGCGCCTCGTCAACAAGGGCCTCGAGGTGGAGGGAACTCTCCACAGGGCCTTCCCGTTCCGCAAGAGGGCGGAGAGAATTACGGTGGGCAACCTCCCCTTCTTCGTGGGGGATGCAGCCGTCATCAGCGCCCTTTCACCTTTCGGGCGAGTAACATCTATCGCCCCCAAGCTGATGAAAGCTGGCCCGTACATCTATAACGACGGCCGCCGAGAGGCGTTCATCATCCTCCGCGAAGGAATGACCATCGAGAGGCTGCCCACCCGCCTCGACATTTCGATCAAGGGCGAGACCTGGCCGGCGTACCTGTCCTCTGGGATCAGGTGCTCCAGGTGCCGGGCCAAGGACATCGCAGGGCCAACTGCCCCCTGCTCGCAGGGCGAACCACCGAACCTGGACCGGCCACACCCACCTCTCCCACCAGCGACTGCGCCCAGGCTGACTCAGCAGCCATCTGCCCAGCCTCCACCTCCGGCGTCCCCCAGTCCAACCATGGAGGTCTCCGACGTGCCTCCCGCGAGCCGAGCTGCGACCCTTCCATCTGCTGCACTCCGGCCATCACCACCAGCGCCTTCGGCCTTACCTGTGGAGGACGCGCCTCCTGCCCCTCCACCTGTGACCCCTGCTCCGTCCCTGCAGGCGCCTGGGGGTCCCGCCCAGAGGACCCTCGGGCCTGCAGCCCCAACACTGGACGTGGAGATGTCCATCGTGGAGGTGACCTCTGCGTCCTCCACGTCATCGGCAAAGAACGCAACAAGAGTCGACCTCGATGCTTTCATCGAGAAGCACCCCAGCGTATCCTTCGCTGGGACGGACGCCCTTGGTCTTGGGCGGGAGGAGGTCTTAGACCTCCTCTCCTCGAGGACCAAGGCGCAGAGGAAAGGACCCCTCCTGTCGCCTCCGCAGTGCGACGCCCTCGCCGGTCTGATCGGGAAAATCTTGGATCTGAGGCCCGGAGCAGCCAGCAACCTTTACAAAGTCCTCGGACAAGTCAAGGCTGAACTTAGGACAACACCAGCAGTGCCTCCAACACCCCCACTGCCTGCGCCTCGGCCTTCTGGGCCAACGCCACCTACTTCCCACAGCGAAGAACTGATGCCTGCTGTGATGACACCTCCGCCGCCTGCCCTGGAGGATAATCCGGACCTGACCCAATGGAAGATGTCGCAATCTCTGTATCACATCTTCATGAAAGAACCCGACTTGGGGCCTACGTCCAAATCGGGAATCGACCAATCAGATCTCGCGGATGCGACCCTCTCTAAACCCCAGGGAAAGGGAGGAACTCATCGAGCAACTTTTGCCCAGGCAAAGGAACATTCTGGCTCAGCTCCTTGACGCTCTCTTGGAGCGCGCTCTGGACTTGGATCCTTTTCTTCGCGGGAAGCTTTCTGAGCTCAGGGCCTCCTTGCCTCCCTAACCCAGACCCTCTTTGAGGGCACCCCCTGTTGTTTTGTTGTTGTAAATACTTTTTTATTGCTTAACTCTCCGGAGTGTTTTTAATTGACTAAGCGGTCAATAAAGTAATTTTAATTGTCATTGTCACATGTCTACACATGTAGTACCAGGCCACGGTGGGTAGTGACTGCTTGTACTGTAAGTACACCACATGTCTACACATGTAGTACCAGGCCATGGTGGGTAGTGACTGCTTGTACTGTAAGTACACCACATGTCTACACATGTAGTACCAGGCCATGGTGGGTAGTGACTGCTTGTACTGTAAGTACACCACATGTCTACACATGTAGTATCAGGCCACGGTGGGTAGTGACTGCCTGTACTGTAAGTACAGGGTGGAGAAAGGGTTGTGATTGTTTTTACAGTAAATGCACCACATTTCTATATATATAAATACATTGATAAAAAAAAATTATGTGTTATTCATTTTTAATTCAACAGAGAGATTTCTGAATATATTCCTCACTCTGCTCATACCTACGTTGTTACAGAAAACGAAATAATTTCGAAATTGTTGCTTGTGTTGTTGGCGGTGAGGTGTGGTCATATCACCTATTATTCCCGGGTTTCAAAAAGTGAAAGTCTTTGATGTCGTTTGTTGTCGCTGTCGTCTATTTTATATATTCACACTTGGTTATATCGTTTGTATTCAATAAATGTCACTGTGTATCAAATATCTTTCAGATTTATTATCGAAATCCCGATATACATGCTAAAATTTCAACTTCCTTAAGTTTCTTCCATGACAACTTATAAAGTGTTTTCCAATGTCAATTCATTTTTCGGGAATGTTTAAAATTGTTATACTTGAAAAAAATTTTTTTTTCACAAATAAAAGAGTAATAAAAGTGTTTTATTATATTGTAAAGTTTTGGTCGCAGTGGTTCAGCCTACTCCACGCTGACGAGCGCCAAAAGCGCGAAACGCGTTCGTGGATGGCTTTTCTTGATTTATCAATAAATTGGGTTGGCCAAATATCAGGGAACAGGGCATCAATGTTTAGTTGATTTCTGTTCCACCAGATGGCGCTCTGCCTTCTGTAAAGCACATGTGCTCCTGGTCAGGATATGCCATTTTTATTATTGATTTCAACACCTGAGCTTTTTATCTTTTTTTTTATTTCGTTTTTTTTCACATAAAACAATATATTAAACATATTTTGAAGGATCTATATTGTGTATATTATATCAGAATTTCCATATTTAAACAACAATTCTCAGATTCTACAAAAGATGCTGAATTCACAATGTCTGCTAATTATTTAGTTTTGTGTGAGTTCAATTATCAATTTCAAACAATTTCTTGTCTCAATTATTATGAATGGCTTCACAATATATTATCCAAATAGAATAGTGGAGGTATTTGATTTATATTTTGTTCAATAATTTTTCTTTTTTCTGGATGTACCATTATATTTTAATCACACACACACAGGCACACACTAGAAATTACTTCAACTTCACACCAATTTACAAATTAATTAATCGTTTGTATTTTCTTCGAAATATATTCAATTTATTTTATATTTAAATACCCCGTTATATTGTTTAATGCTAAAGTAAAATAATTTCAATGGATGTTGAAAGTTATGGATTTCATTTCACTAAATATGAAAAAAAGACACTACTTAGGAATGTTTGAAATTATTCCAGCATATTAAGCTCTTAAAATCAATTGTCGATATTTTGATACCGAATGATTGGAGATGGAATTATTCATTTCTCAGCCGCCACCTAATGCACTTTCCCTTCTGTATTTAAGAACATCTTCGAGAAACTGGGTGACAATACGAGCCAGACTATTGGTTTTATTGTATATTTTTAAAATATCTATTGGCCTAATATGTTAAGTCTGTAATCTATGCAAAACTCAGTCGTACCTGTACATAAGAACCTATTTGATTGCACCAGTTTTAGTTGCTATAATATGGCTCCACATTGTCCTTATACACAAATATATGCAAAAACACCTTTAAATTTGAAAATAATTAATACATTTATTCGAATATCAATCAGATATAAGTTCCAAATAAAAAGTCCAGAACCTATGTGTAAAAATTGTCCAATTCTGAATCTATTTCTCTCTATGGAAAGTTAGGTATCGTGTGAGTGAATTTATTAAAAAGTTTTATTCAAAAGATTCCATTATTTTAGAAAAACAATCTTTATAAATCTTTCATGCCAAAATGGGTAACTTGAGTTCATGTAAGAAAAAAGGAAAGCAGCAAGACATTAAGAGTTCTTATAACTATGACGAAATTATCTCCAGATATTTCCCGCAGGAACTTGAAATTCTGGATCAACGGGACAGAAACTTGAAACCCCATCATCACCATCCCAAGAAAGTAACCATCGGGAGTGCAGTCCAGTTCATAGAGTTTGAGCCTTCAGAAGAACCGGAAGCCCTGTCATCTCGGGCTAGGATTGAAATGGCCGAAGAATCGTTCTTCGTGAAGTCCAGCAAGGAGTTCACCATCCCATCCTGTCCTCCGCCCACTCCCAGACGGATCCTCTTCCTGCCCCCGCGGACCAAGCCACCGTATCACATCGGCAGGATGCTCCAGGACGCTGCAGATTGGCTGGAACTGCACAATCACCTCCAGGCCCGCAGGATGAAGGCTCGCCTGCTCAGAAAGGAGAGGAAGGAGTTTCTTTATGAGATGCGCTACCGCAATTCGGAGCTGGAGCTCCGGCAACTGGAGGCTGAGGAGTAGGTGGAGTTAGCGAGGTTAACAACAACCTAAGGACACCCTTGAAGCAGATGGCCACCCAGACCTTTCGGTCCACAAGCTAGCAACAACCTAAGGACAATATCTATTGTGTACCACGGCCACCCTACCTGTGTTGGTACCACGCTCCTTGCAGTGATGGAAACATTCCATCAGGCATGCCCCTCTTTTCTCTCTTGTGCCCATTCATATCTCTCCCGTCCTATCTCTCCTGTTCCCTCCCTCCTGCCCCCCTCTTCCCATCTCTCCCGCCCCCCCCTCTTCCGTCCCCCTCCTTCCCATCTCTCCAGCCCCTACCTCCCCGTCCCCCTCCTTCTCATCCCTCCCGTCCTCCTCCTTCCCATCTCTCCAGTCCCCTCCCTCCGCCCCCCCCCTTTCCCGTCCCCCTCCTTCTCATCCCTACCGTCTTCCTCCTTTCCATCTCTCCAGTCCCCTCCCTCCGCCTCCCCCCTTTCCCGTCCCCCTCCTTCTCATCCCTCCCGTCCTCCTCCTTCCTATCTCTCCAGTCCCCTCCCTCCGCCTCCCCCCTTTCCCGTCCCCCTCCTTCTCATCCCTACCGTCCTCCTCCTCCCCATCTCTCCAGTCCCCTCCCTCCGCCTCCCCCCTTTCCCGCCCCCCTCCTTCCCATCTCTCCCGTTCCCCCCCCCATCTCCCGTCCCCTTCCTTCTCATCCCTCCCATCCTCCTCCTTCCCATCCCTCCAGTCCCCCCCCCCCTCCCCTGCAGCACTCCGGCAACCACCACCAGCGCCTTCGGCCTTACCTGCGGAGGATGCGCCTCCTGCCCCTCCACCAGTGACCCCTGCTCCGTCCCTGCGAACACCTGGGAGTCGCGAGCCTGCGGCCCCAACACCGGACGTGGAGATGTCAATCGTGGAGGAGACCTCTACGTCCTCCACGTCATCAGCAAAGAACGCAACGAGAATCGACCTCGATGCGTTCATCGAGAGGCACCCCAGCGTATCCTTCGCTGAGACGGACGCCCTTGGTCTTGGGTGGGAGGAGGTCCTGGACCTCCTCTCATCGAGGACCAAAGCGCAGAGGAATGGACCCCTCCTGCCGCCTCCGCAGTGCGACGCCCTAGCCGGACTTATCAGGCAAATCTTAGATCTGAGGCCCGGAGCAGCCAGCAATCTCTACAAAGTGCTCGGACAGGTCAAAGCTGAGCTGAGGACAACACCAGCCGCAGTGCCTACACCTCCACCGCCTGCGCCTCGGCCTGCTGAGACAACATCACCCGCTCTCCACGGGGAAAGGACGTCGCCGGACATCGCGACACCTCCACCTCCTCTGTCTACTCAATTCATAGATGCCTGCTACGACCAGGCAGGCGATATTATATATGCGTTGAGCCGTGAGCGCTTCTCGGAGCCCTTATCCAACATAGGAGTCACAGAGGGTGACATCGTGGAGGCGATTATTTTCCCCGAGGATAGGGAACCTCTCTTCAGGCGCCTCTCCACTCAGAAGAGAACCACTCTTGCCGAGATCATCAGCGCTGCATCTGAGTGCGCTCGGAACTCAGATCCCTTTGTGCGTGAGGGCCTACGCATACTCAGCGAAATGCTCCCCCCCCCCCCTAATCTGTAAATTTTCCCTAACTCTTGATTGAGTGTAATTATTGACAGATCGTCAATAAAGTCTGTTTTAATTGTCAAAAATTGTCAGTCCCCTCCCTCCGCCCCCCCCCCTTCCCGTCCTCCTCCTTCCCATATCTCCCTCCCGTCCCCTTCAATGCTGCCCCATTCATATTCCCCCCCTCTATTATCACCCTAATCCCGCCCTATCCATCCCAATCCCCTCAATCTCAATGCTGTCCCATCATCCTACCTCCACATCTCCTATATCTCCCTAGTTTCCCCGCCATCCTCCAGCGCTCTAGGATACCAACCTCTCCTCTCAGCACTGGTAGTGCGAGACCTCCGGCCTTTGAACGGCTTTAAAAAAATTTTGACCAACGAAATAAAGCAATAACGAATATATAGAAAATGTATATTTTCCTTATTCAACCAAGGTATTATAAATATGTCTCTATTTGTTTCTATGTATAAGAGAAAAAAAAGAGTCTACTTAAAACAATGACAAAACATTTTGGTAATATTCTATGTGAAGAACGCGTAAATTTATATACCTTGCAACCATACCAGAATTTTCAAATTCATTTAAATAAGCCACCTGCATATCTATATACTATATGAATTCCTATATATATGTATAAGGTACGTGCATAGAGTAAATGTATAATACCAGTATATATATATTAGGTTATATGTAATTCTATTTTTCTAAAAGCTTATGTCCATAGTTTTCTTAAATACCATTTCTGAGATTCCACCCTTCAGTCTAGTATATATAAGCAGAATCATCCAATACAGTATTAGAGATGCATTACATATAGATATGTATGAGAAGTACGTGTAAAGAGCAAACGTATATATAATATGAGTATATACATGATATTATATGTAATTCTACTGTTCTAAAAGTTTATGCTAATAATTTTGCTTGAATGCCTATAAGCAGAATCGTCCAATACAGTATTAAAACTATAAGAAACGGTCTGGTAGATTAAATTGACGAAACTGCTGGGAGGGTTCACCACCATTAAGACAAACGCTCCCAATATTTTTCATTGCAATAAAGGCAGTAGAATTTTACTTTATGTGTAAAAGAAACATGAGTGCTTAATGTTTTAATTTCCTATATATAAGAGATGATTTAAGGCATTTTACAGCTAAAATTCTCTGATTATATTGTCGCGGAGATAAATAAAGCAAGGGCAAGTTTGGGAATAATTAATTTGGACTGTGGACAAATACAAACAATGCACCATATCCTAAGGGACTGTCCTCGAAGATTCTTCCAGGGAACACTTGGGGATATCCACCGGTGCACAGAGGAGGCCCTGGAGTGGATTCGTCACCTCGACATTCCACTCTAGAGAAACTTGCCAACATTGTTGTATTGTGCTGTAAAAAACAATATCATACGCAATATATATATATTAATTTATTATAAGGGGTATTTATAGGGAGAGAGAGAGAGTACAACTTACCCCAAGTTAAAGATAATCCTAAAAATGAACGGTCTCAGCCACCGTCCCGTTTTCCTTATTTACAGATCAGCTTCCGAGAACCCCTCACACCTGTGGTCCCCCCCCCCCGGGTCCAGGGATGATTGACAGGTGTCCCATCTGGATGGAGCTACTTGACAATATTATTTATACAGTACAAATACTGTATCTACTCTTATATATTGCCATAATGGAACTCGCACTCCAGTTTATAAACCTTTTAATACTTAGAATCCTTGAATTATTCTGTTGAGTATTGCCATGTCATATCAAATAGAGATATTTTTTCATCTTAAATATAGTTCTAATTAATATACTTGGGATTCTTCTCTTATATATATATATATACTGATATGTTTTTAACCTTTGCAATTAACACTTAGTAACAGATTAATGAATATCTCCTTCTTTTTCAAATGTTATGAAAGGTGATTTTCAAACTTTATAAACATGATAGAAATAGATGTTACCTGAAAAAGGATGAAAAATTATACAACCAAATTTAAATTCAAGTTATTAAATATGATTTTAAGAGGAATTCGATTTATAAAAAAAGAAGATAATTCGAAAAAATGATGTACTAGTCAAAATTGACAACTGCTAGATAAGAACAAAGTGGTATAGTATAGATAACAGCAACAAGATTGTAAGAAAGAAGAAAGTGAAGACTCATCGTACTGGAATTCAAACATTTAAGACTTCACACACTCTAAGAGATGTTACTTCCTATCACGTTCTCACGAATCTAATGGAATCTAACACAATCAATGTACTACCCTATATAAGGTTGTTCCAAAGGTTCGTGTTAATCTTAAAATGTTATTTTCCATATTACTTGGCGAATGATATTATTACGGCGAATACATAATAGTACATAATACAATGACTTTATACATTATACAGCCATTATACATAACGGAAAATACTTCAAGATCATCAGAGAACTCAGCAATAGCTTGTCTTCAAGACACCCGGCATCATGAGAGCCTGGCATCAGGGAGGAATCACGGCCGTTGTGAGACTAGCTCAAGAGAGAGATGAATTACAAGAGACAATTTTTTTCTAAACTGTGTCTAGCCCACTTCAAGGATGTAATCCTGTCATGTTATTCTCTGACTATGTACTCACTATTGTACCAGTCTGCAACAGATGTTAACGAAGCCATGTTAGTAGTGCCAATGTTTGAACCCTTTGTCACTTTTCATTCTAAATATAAAGACCCCTCAATTAATACCTTTTAAAGTTATACGATTGTGTTTTTTTTTGTATTGTCAGACTTAGGGACTTTTAAAAAGAATTTTGAAAACAATAAACCAATCTTTGAATTTAGAATTTTGAAAAAAAAAAAATTGCCAATCCGTAAGCCCTATGTGTCCCTAAGCCTAACAAAACAAAATAAAACAACCATATAATTTAAAAGGCAAAATTAAAAGGATCTGAATATTCAAAATAAAAAATGGCGCAAGGCCAAGCCATAGACACAACGAACATGACAACTTTAACAAGTGCTACAAAAAGGCACAATAGAGGGTACATAACCAGAAAACAACACAACAAAACTACAACCGTGAAGTAAACCAGGCACAGCCTAGAAAAAACTCGCCTCAAGCTCTCCATCTCTCTCAGTCTCTATGCAACAATGGAACATTCCTTGGGTACAATATTTATTTTATATATATATTTAAATCTTTGAATATTGTCAAGGAGCTCCATCCAGATGGGACATCTGTCAATCATCCTTGGACCCCGGGGGGGGGGACCACAGGTGTGAGGGTTTCCGGAAGCTGATCTTGAAATAAGGAAAACGGGACGGTGGCTGACGCCGTTCATTAGGATTATCTTTAACTTGGGGTAAGTTGTGCTTTCTCTCTTTCCCTATAAATACCCCTTATAATAAATTAATTATTCACAAATTTGCCCTTGCTTTATTTATCTCCGCGACAATATTATTCAATTTTACGGAGATATTACAAATTTAAACATTATGGAAAAAATATTACATTTACTAACACTTTAGAATATAATATAAAACACTTTTATTACTCTTTTATCTGTGAAACATTATATTTTATTTAGGTATTACAATTTTAAACATTCCTGAAAATTAAATGACATTGGCCAAACCTTTTATTACTGTTGTAATATTGCATTTTGCTGTTTTCCTTTCATACTGAAGCTAGACTCTTTGAAAGGGT
>CP092868.1:59039811-59106193 GCA_030710605.1 Cordylochernes scorpioides
TAAATAAATGCATATATTAGTTAATAACTAAATGGAATCCTCTCTTTCTTTTTCCCAGTAAGAGACGCCTACGGAAGCCAACAGTACATAGACAGATAAAGCACATAGGCTATAGTTATTAACTAATATATGAATTTATTTAAGGCGCCAATTTATAATTGTAACAAATAGTATTTGAATCAAAACATTCAATCGGGTAAAACACGGGCGTTGCCCGGGTCATTCGGCTAGTAGATGTATAAGGGTGAAGTAGATTTGAAGACATTTATTCTTTATAACTTTACCTTTAGAATAGGAAACATAAGTGCCATAAAAGAAGATATAAAGGATAAATTAAATGAAGAACATAGTGTAAAATTCGCAAATAAAGGTAAGTTAATGTGAGAGCTTGGTATAGGTATCTGTACAAAAGAAGAAAGTAAAATTAAAGACTAATACTCCTTATATGATCTAGATTATGTAAAATAAGTTTCATTTTTAAAAGAAATAAAAGATAAAATGAAATTTAAAAAATGTATTGTAAAACACAAAGTAGGAAAATAATAATAAATAAGTACGTACATAAAAGAAGTCTATCAGAAACACCAAATTGTTCCTGCGGAGAAACTGAACAAGCTGCTCTTCACCTTATCTACGACTGTCCGAACTTTACAGAAGTGAGACATCGATTTTTCCCTGATCTAAATGATTTAACTCTTTCACCTCAGCCACTTTGTCTATATAAATTTTATGAACTCTGTCGATTAATACATGTAAATTTGTAAATATTTTCTTTCTAAGTTCTAATTTGTTTGTTGTTTGGTTTCCACTGTATTATGCGCAAATATTTCAATATCGCGCCTGGCTGATTAATAAAAAAGGAAAATAAAGGTAATTTGAATGAAGGCAAGGTAGATATCTATACAATGAAAGAAAATAGTCACAGTTTATGTAGATGTAGTTTTTAAATGAGGGGGTCGATGTCCGTGCTCTTCTTTTATCTTCCTTTAGGTTCTTTGTTCTTTTCATGTAGAGAAGCTCCTGTTTGTATTCATACAGTTTCTTCAAAAGTTCAAGATGTCTATAAGCTTGAACCTCTAATTTTTCTTTGCTGGAATTTCCGATTTTTCAACATATTTCTGTCAGGAATTCTGTCATGCTTTCACCTTCTTCTAACTGGATATCATCCCTGATGGCGTGTTCGTCATCGATGTGTCACTTTGCATACCCATATATTGTCTTCTTCTTCACTTGATCCACAGATTTGGTTCTTAGAATTTTTCATGTTCTAGTCTGATTCATGAGTTTCCTTTCCTTTATCTTCATTTTTTTTCTTTTCAAACACGGTTTTCTTCAGCGGACGATTCTTCTTGTACATCTTAATGTTTGCATTTATACAGATATAGATTTGTCTTCTTTGTGGTGTTTCTAAAATAAAATCTGGAGTTTTTGCTTCTTTAAGGGTGGAAATATCTTATATTAGAGAGTTATTGGACATTGGTTTGATGGTTTCTCAATTTCATGGTTAGAGAGGCAAAATGTCGATGTCGAGTGCATTTTAAGCAAATGACATCTTCACTGATGTATACTCGAAAATTCGTGTCCATATATATATAAGGTCAATCATTTGTGGAACTGTTGCATTTTTCCTTTTTCTTGGAAATAATTTCTCTCCCGAGTGTGGAGAATGTGTTTTAGTTGTAGACAGGTCGTTGGGAAAATACTAAGGAATGTATTTATTTTTTGTCCACAGGACAGGTGATGATTTGCCAAGACTTCTGGGAAGAAACTCATTATTCCCGATACGATGAATTTACAAGGAATGTTGAAAATATAGGTATTGGAGAGATCTTGGTGTCTCTTAGTATGAAGCCATTTTCAATCAGAGTTTTAACATGTTCATTTTTCATTTTGCTATCTGACGTTATATTTTCTGATTTTACGATTTCTGCTATTGCCACGAGGTATTCTTCAGCGGGTATATCATTGTCCATCTTGAATTGGATAGTTGCTAAGATCGTTTTACTTCTGTTCTGGTAGGTTTCGTTTCTCTTTCCAAGGATAAGCTTCCTTACTACTGGATCATTGTTATTTTCACTAATATTCAAATTATTTTCATAATTTGTGGAGTTTATGATTTGAATTATGATGAGCAAATTGGTTCGAAGAATGATTCAATGTTGTTGGAAGTACATCGACCCGTGGAAGAAGGTCAGACAAAGAGAAGTGGGAGGACGACGCCGTTACACCTGCTGGGTCGTTGACATGACGATATTGCCCAATGAATAGCCAACTGATATTTAATGATGCTAATTGTGATAAATAAAAATAAAGATATTACATAATTTTTATATCAAAGGAAGCTTATAAAACTGTACAAGAAGATATGAAATTTTAAATGATTAATTTAAATTTAACCTATATAAAGATTAAAGAAGGCAGGGGATAAATGAAACTTCCCGTCCATTGTTCTACTCGCGTTACCTGGCGTTACTAAGCCATGGTGGGTAGTGACTGCTTGTACTGTAAGTACACCACATGTCTACACATGTAGTACCAGGCCATGGTGGGTAGTGACTGCTTGTACTGTAAGTACACCACATGTCTACACATGTAGTACCAGGCCATGGTGGGTAGTGACTGCTTGTACTGTAAGTACACCACATGTCTACACATGTAGTACCAGGCCATGGTGGGTAGTGACTGCTTGTACTGTAAGTACACCACATGTCTACACATGTAGTACCAGGCCATGGTGGGTAGTGACTGCTTGTACTGTAAGTACACCACATGTAGTACCAGGCCATGGTGGGTAGTGACTGCTTGTACTGTAAGTACACCACATGTAGTACCGGGCCATGGTGGGTAGTGACTGCTTGTACTGTAAGTACACCACATGTCTACACATGTAGTACCGGGCCATGGTGGGGTAGTGACTGCTTGTACTGTAAGTACACCACATGTCTACACATGTAGTACCAGGCCATGGTGGGTAGTGACTGCTTGTACTGTAAGTACACCACATGTCTACACATGTAGTACCAGGCCATGGTGGGTAGTGACTGCTTGTACTGTAAGTACACCACATGTCTACACATGTAGTACCAGGCCATGGTGGGTAGTGACTGCTTGTACTGTAAGTACACCACATGTAGTACCGGGCCATGGTGGGTAGTGACTGCTTGTACTGTAAGTACACCACATGTAGTACCGGGCCATGGTGGGTAGTGACTGCTTGTACTGTAAGTACACCACATGTCTACACATGTAGTACCAGGCCATGGTGGGTAGTGACTGCTTGTACTGTAAGTACACCACATGTAGTACCGGGCCATGGTGGGTAGTGACTGCTTGTACTGTAAGTACACCACATGTCTACACATGTAGTACCAGGCCATGGTGGGTTGTGACTGCTTGTACTGTAAGTACACCACATGTCTACATATATAGTACCAGGCCATGGTGGGTAGTGACTGCTTGTACTGTAAGTACACCACATGTCTACACTCGGCCGTGCGGCCACGCGTCGCGCGAGCTCCTGAGTTTTTCGCCTCTGGCGGGCGAAAAGTGTCGCGGATGGCGACAAATATGGTATGGGCTGAAAGCCCGTCAAAAGCCGAAGACAAGCCTGTAAGGCTCGGCTCTAAAGCACAGCCCAGTGCGGAAATAACAGCAAAAGACGTTTTGCAGAACAAAAATCCAATAGTTTTGACTAAAAATCAAAACTATGTAAATCCCTCCGCCGGCAGCCAGGATGCAAATTCTGCCGCGCCGGTCGACCTTGCGGCTAATCCAACTTCTGACGCCGCTGCTCAAGTCCGGAGAAACTGGGCTGACATCACAGAAGAGGTGAATCCTGGAGCTGAGGAAGGATTTACCCTCGTCCAGGGTAGGAAGAGGCGCCGTGGCTCGGCAAATTCGCCTACGGCGGCTGCACCATCCTCCAATCCCGGAGGCTCTAGGACCATTCGCCGACCTCAACCATCGGCGGGTTCGGTGCCGCGGGCCCAAGAGATCAGGGTCACCAGAGCACACATCGCGGAAGCCAGGGCGCGGCAGGCGTCCTCCTCCGAGGAACACTGTGTGTACATCGAACACAGCCCCGAACTGGAGCCCTTCCACTACCTTAGGGCACTGGACAGGATGCTCGGAGGAACTGCCGGAGTCATCCAGATCACCAAGGTGAACGGCCACCAGCTCCTGGGACTGACCAACAGAAGCCTGGCCGAGCGCCTCATAAGTGAGGGCCTCGAGGTTGAGGGAACACTCCTCAGGGCATTCCCTTTCCGCAAAAGAGCGGAAAGGATTACAGTGGGTAACCTCCCCTTCTTTGTGGCGGACTCTGCTGTCATCACCGCCCTCTCTCCATATGGGCGGGTTACGTCCATCGCCCCTAAGCAGATGAAGGCGGGCCCCTACGTCTACGTCGATGGCCGGCGTGACGTCTTCATCACCCTACATGAGGGGATCACCATCGAGAGGCTTCCAACCCGCCTTGACATCAACATCAAAGGCGAGGCCTGGCCTGCGTACCTGTCCTCGGGCATCAGGTGTTCCAGGTGCCACGGACAAGGGCATCGGAGGGCCATTTGCCCCCCTGCTTGCAGGGCTGGCCAACAACACCAGAATGGCCCCACCGACCACTCCTGCTGGCGTCCCACCACCGACCACCCCTGCACCGCCTCAGCGGTCAGCAGCCCAGCCTCCTGCGCCGACACCCTCCAATCCAGCCATGGAGGTTTGCAGCGCTCCTCCCGTGGCCCGAGCTGCGCTCCACTCATCCGCACCTCGGCCATCTCCACCAGCGGCCCCAGCCTATCCTATGGAGGAGACGCCTCCTGCCCCTCCACCAGTGACCCCTGCTTCGTCCCTGCGAACACCTGGGAGTCGCGAGCCTGCGGCCCCAACACCGGACGTTGAGATGTCCATCGTGGAGGAGACCTTTGCGTCCTCCACGTCATCTGCAAAAAACGCAACGAGAGTCGACCTCGATGCGTTCATCGAGAAGCACCCCAGCGTGTCCTTCGCTGGGACGGACGCCCTTGGTCTTGGGCGGGAGGAGGTCCTGGACCTCCTCTCCTCAAGGACCAAGACGCAGAGGAAGGGACCCCTCCTGTCGCCTCCGCAGTGCGACGCCCTCGCTGGCCTGATCAGGAAAATCTTGAATCTGAAGCCCGGAGCAGCCAGCAACCTCTACAAAGTCCTCGGGCAAGTCAAAGCTGAGCTGAGGACAACACCAGCTGCAGTGCCTCCAACTCCCCCACTGCCTGCGCCTCGGCCCGCTGAGCCTATGCTGCCCACTACCCACAGGGAGGAACTGACACCTCCTTTGATGACACCTCCGCCGCCCGCCCCGACGGACATGGAGGAGGACGATCCAATAACGGAGGAGGAGCACTGTGCACCCCCACCGCCTGCGCCTCGGCTCGCTGGGCCAATACCACCCGTCCCCCATGGGGACACGACGACACCGGCCATGACGACACCTCCGCCTCCACTGTCCTTGGACAGGCGCTGGAAGATGACAGGAGACTTAATTCACGAATTGAGTCGTGAAATCGACTTGGAGCACACGTTCCAAACGCAAGTCGACATGGATGACATCGTGAGAGCAGTCCTGTACCCCGGGGATAGGGAGCCCTTCATCAAGCGCCTACCCACTCGGGATAGGTACATCCTCAGTGGATTCATCCACACCGCCATCTGGCGCGCTCGGGACGGCGATCCCTCTATGCTTGAGAGTATGTCCGAACTCAGGAAGTTATTGCCTGATTGAGTCCAGACGACCCTCGGTGAGGACACCGCCTTTGAAAAATTGTAGCTCTTTCTACTTAGCTCTTTTGAGTTTGCCAGTTGTCTAAGATGACAATAAAATATTATTTAATTGTCAATTGTCACATGTCTACATATATAGTACCAGGCCATGGTGGGTTGTGACTGCTTGTACTGTAAGTACACCACATGTCTACATATATAGTACCAGGCCATGGTGGGTAGTGACTGCTTGTACTGTAAGTACACCACATGTCTACATATATAGTACCAGGCCATGGTGGGTTGTGACTGCTTGTACTGTAAGTACACCACATGTCTACATATATAGTACCAGGCCATGGTGGGTTGTGACTGCTTGTACTGTAAGTACACCACATGTCTACATATATAGTACCAGGCCATGGTGGGTAGTGACTGCTTGTACTGTAAGTACACCACATGTCTACACATGTAGTACCAGGCCATGGTGGGTTGTGACTGCTTGTACTGTAAGTACACCACATGTCTACATATATAGTACCAGGCCATGGTGGGTAGTGACTGCTTGTACTGTAAGTACACCACATGTCTACACATGTAGTACCAGGCCATGGTGGGTAGTGACTGCTTGTACTGTAAGTACACCACATGTCTACACATGTAGTACCAGGCCATGGTGGGTAGTGACTGCTTGTACTGTAAGTACACCACATGTAGTACCGGGCCATGGTGGGTAGTGACTGCTTGTACTGTAAGTACACCACATGTCTACACATGTAGTACCAGGCCATGGTGGGTTGTGACTGCTTGTACTGTAAGTACACCACATGTCTACATATATAGTACCAGGCCATGGTGGGTAGTGACTGCTTGTACTGTAAGTACACCACATGTCTACACATGTAGTACCAGGCCATGGTGGGTTGTGACTGCTTGTACTGTAAGTACACCACATGTCTACACATGTAGTACCAGGCCATGGTGGGTAGTGACTGCTTGTACTGTAAGTACACCACATGTCTACACTCGGCCGTGCGGCCACGCGTCGCACGAGCTCCTGAGTTTTTCGCCTCTGGCGGGCGAAAAGTGTCGCGAAATGGCGACAAATTTTATACGGGCTGAAAGCCCGTCAAAAGCCGAGCAAAAGCCTGTAAGGCACGGCTCACTAGCACATCCATGTGCAGAATTATCCGCAAATCAAGATTTGCAGAACGAAACTCCAATAGTTTTGAGAAAAAATCAAAACTATGTAAATCCGCCCGCCGGCGGCCAGGATGCAAATTCTGCCGCGCCGGTCGACCTCTCTCTCTTGCGACTAATCCAACTTCTAACGCCGCTGCTCAAGTCCGGAGAAACTGGGCTGACATCACAGAAGAGGTGAATCCTGGAGCTGAGGAAGGATTTACCCTCGTCCAGGGTAGGAAGAGGCGCCGTGGCTCGGCAAATTCGCCTACGGCGGCTGCACCATCCTCCAATCCCGGAGGCTCTAGGACCATTCGCCGACCTCAACCATCGGCGGGTTCGGTGCCGCGGGCCCAAGAGATCAGGGTCACCAGAGCACACATCGCGGAAGCCAGGGCGCGGCAGGCGTCCTCCTCCGAGGAACACTGTGTGTACATCGAACACAGCCCCGAACTGGAGCCCTTCCACTACCTTAGGGCACTGGACAGGATGCTCGGAGGAACTGCCGGAGTCATCCAGATCACCAAGGTGAACGGCCACCAGCTCCTGGGATTGACCAACAGAGGCCTAGCCGAGCGCCTCATAAGTGAGGGCCTCGAGGTTGAGGGAACACTCCTCAGAGCATTCCCTTTCCGCAAAAGAGCGGAAAGGATTACAGTGGGTAACCTCCCCTTCTTTGTGGCGGACTCTGCTGTCATCACCGCCCTCTCTCCATATGGGCGGGTTACGTCCATCGCCCCTAAGCAGATGAAGGCGGGCCCCTACGTCTACGTCGATGGCCGGCGTGACGTCTTCATCACCCTACATGAGGGGATCACCATCGAGAGGCTTCCAACCCGCCTTGACATCAACATCAAAGGCCAAGCCTGGCCTGCGTACCTATCCTCGGGCATCAGGTGTTCCAGGTGCCACGGACAAGGGCATCGGAGGGCCATCTGCCCCCTGCTTACAGGGCTGGCCAACAACACCAGAACGGCCCCACCGACCACTCCTGCTGGCGTCCCACCACCGACCACCCCTGCACCGCCTCAGCGGTCAGCAGCCCAGCCTCCTGCGCCGACACCCTCCAATCCAGCCATGGAGGTTTGCAGCGCTCCTCCCGTGGCCCGAGCTGCGCTCCACTCATCCGCACCTCGGCCATCTCCACCAGCGGCCCCAGCCTTTCCTATGGAAGAGACGCCTCCTGCCCCTCCACCAGTGACCCCTGCTCCGTCCCTGCAAACACCTGGGAGTCGCGAGCCTGCGGCCCCAACACCGGACGTGGAGATGTCCATCGTGGAGGAGACCTTTGCGTCCTCCACGTCATCGGCAAAAAACGCTACGAGAGTCGACCTCGATGCTTTCATCGAGGGGCTCCCCAGCGTGTCATTCGCTAAGACGGACGCCCTTGGTCTTGGGCGGGAGGAGGTCCTGGACCTCCTCTCCTCGAGGACCAAGGCGCAGAGGAAGGGACCCCTCCTGTCGCCTCCGCAGTGCGACGCCCTCGTCGGCTTGATCGGTCAAATTCTGGACCTGAAGCCCGGACACACCTCTAATTTATATAAGGTCCTCGGACAAGTCAAGGCCGAGCTCAGGACAACACCAGCAGTGCCTCCAACACCCACACTGCCTGCGCCTTGGCCTGCTAAGCCAACACCACCCGCTCTCCACGGGGAAAAGACGTCGCCGGACATCGCGACACCTCCACCTCCACTGTCTACCGAGTTCATTGATGCCTGCTACGACCAGGCAAATGACATAATTTATGAATTAAGCGATGAGCGCTACTTGGAGACTTTATCCGATATCGGAGTCACTGAGGGTGACATCGTAGAGGCAATTATTTTCCCCGACGATAGGGAACCTCTCCTCAGGCGCCTCTCCACTCAGAAGAGAACCACTCTTGCCGGGATCGTCAGCGCTGCATCTGAGCGCGCTCGGAGCTCGGATCCCTTTGTGCGTGAGGGCCTGCGCATACTCAGCGAAATGCTCCCCCCCCCCCCCCTAATCTGTAAATCCCATTAATTCTTGATTGAATGTAACTATTGACGAGTGTCAATAAAGTATGTTTTAATTGTCAATTGTCACATGTCTACACATGTAGTACCAGGCCATGGTGGGTTGTGACTGCTTGTACTGTAAGTACACCACATGTCTACATATATAGTACCAGGCCATGGTGGGTTGTGACTGCTTGTACTGTAAGTACACCACATGTCTACACTCGGCCGTGCGGCCACGCGTCGCGCGAGCTCCTGAGTTTTTCGCCTCAGGCGGGCGAAAAGTGTCGCGGATGGCGACAAATTTTATACGGGCTGAAAGCCCGTCAAAAGCCGAGCAAAAGCCTGTAAGGCACGGCGAAAAAGCACAACCATGTGCTGAACTATCTAAGAAAGAAGATTTTCAGAAGAAAACTTCAAATCTCTTCAACAAAAATCAAAACTATGCAAATCCGCCCGCCGGCGGACATCATGCAAATCCGGCTACGCCGACCGACTTCGTTACTGCCTCGTTTTCCGAGGCCGCTGCCCAAGCCAATAGAAGCTGGGCAGACTTAGCGGAGGACAACAATCAAGAATCTGAGGAACCTTTCATCACTGTCCAAAGAAAGAAAAGACGCCGTGGCTCGGCGGAATCACCTGCGGCGGCTGCACCTTCCTCTAACATCAGAGGCGCAGGAGCCATTCGCCGGCCGCGATCATCCACGGGATGGGCACCGCGGGCGGAGGAAATCAGGACCACCCGAGCGCACATCGCGGAGGCCAGGGCGCGGCAGGCGTCTTCCACCGAGGACCACTGCGTTTATGTAGAGCGCAGCCCTGAACTGGAGCCCTTTCACTACATGAGGGCAATTGAAAGGATGTTCGGAGGGACCAGGGAGGTCTTCCAACTGACAAAAATGAACGGCCACTTCCTGGTGGGACTGGCTAACAGAGGCATGGCCGAGCGCCTCATCAACGAGGGCCTCGAGGTGGAGGGAACACTCCACAGGGCCTTCCCGTTCCGCAAGAGGGCGGAGCGAATTACAGTGGGCAACCTCCCCTTCTTCGTGGGGGATGCAGCCGTCATCAGCGCCCTTTCATCTTTTGGGCGGGTCACATCTATCGCCCCCAAGCTGATGAAGGCTGGCCCATACATCTTCAACGACGGCCGCCGAGAGGCGTTTATCATCTTCCGCGAAGGAATGACCATCGAGAGGCTGCCCACCCGCCTCGACATCACCATCAAAGGCGAGGCCTGGCCCGCATACCTGTCCTCCGGGATTAGGTGCTCCAGGTGCCGTGGCCAAGGACATCGCAGGGCCAACTGCCCCCTGCTTGCAGGGATAGCTAACAACACCAGATTGGCCCCACCAACCACTCCTGCCGCCGTTCCATCAACAACCACCTCTGCAACGCCTCAGAGGTCAGCGGCCCAGCCTCCTACATCGGCGTCCTCCAGTCCAGCCAGAGAGACTCTCGGCACTTCTCCTGCGGCTCGAGCTGTAACTACATCTACAGCACCTCGACCATCTCCGCCGGTAGCCCCGGCCGTACCTATGGAGGAGGCGCCTTCTACCCCTCCACCTGTGACCCCTGCTCCGTCCCTGCAGGCGCCTGGGGGTCCCGCCCAGAGGACCCTCGGGTCTGCAGCCCCAACACCGGACGTGGAGATGTCCATCGTGGAGGAGACCTTTGCGTCATCCACGTCTTCGGCAAAGAACGCTACGAGAGTCGACCTCGATGCGTTCATCGAGGGGCACCCCAGCGTGTCATTCGCTGAGACGGACGCCCTTGGTCTTGGGCGGGAGGAGGTCCTGGACCTCCTCTCCTCGAGGACCAAGGCGCAAAGGAAAGGACCCCTCCTGTCGCCTCCGCAGTGCGACGCCCTCGTCGGCGTGATCGGGCAAATCTTGAATCTGAGGCCCGGAGCAGCCAGCAACCTGTACAAAGTCCTCGGACAAGTCAAGGCTGAACTCAGGACAACACCAGCAGAGCCTCCAACACCCCCACTGCCTGCGCCTCGGCCTTCTGGACCAACGCCACCTACTCCCCACAGCGAAGAACTGATGCCTGCTGTGATGACACCTCCGCCGCCTGCCCTGGAGGATAATCCGGACCTGGACCAATGGGAGATGCCACTATCTCTGTATCAGATCTTCATGAAAGAACCCGACTTGGGGCCTACGTCCAAATCGGGAATCGACCAATCAGAACTCACGGATGCGACCCTTAACCCCAGGGACAGGGAGGAACTCATCGAGCAACTTTTGCCCAGGCAAAGGAACATTCTGGCTCAGATCCTTGACGCTCTCCTGGAGCGCGCTCTGGACTTGGATCCTTTTCTTCGCGGGAAGCTTTCTGAGCTCAGGGCCTCCTTGCCTCCCTAACCCAGACCCTCTTTGAGGGCACCCCCTGTTGTTTTGTTGCTGTAAATACTTTTTTATTGCTTAACTCTCCGGAGTTTTCTTAATTGACTAAGAGGTCAATAAAGTAATTTTAATTGTCAAAAAAAAAAATTGTCACATGTCTACACATGTAGTACCAGGCCATGGTGGGTTGTGACTGCTTGTACTGTAAGTACACCACATGTCTACACATGTATTACCAGGCCATGGTGGGTTGTGACTGCTTGTACTGTAAGTAAACCACATGTCTACACTCGGCCGTGCGGCCACGCGTTGCGCGAGCTCCCGAGTTTTTCGCCTCTGGCGAGCGGAATAACGTCGCGGATGGCGACGAATTTGGCACGGGCTGAAAGCCCGTCAAAAGCCGAAGACAAGCCTGTAAGGCTCGGCTCTAAAGCACAGCCCTGTGCGGAAATAACAGCAAAAGATGTTTTGCAGAACAAAAATCCAATAGTTTTGACTAAAAATCAAAACTATGTAAATCCCTCCGCCGGCAGCCAGGATGCAAATTCTGCCGCGCCGGTCGACCTTGCGGCTATTCCAACTTCTGACGCCGCTGCTCAAGTCCGGAGAAACTGGGCTGACATCACAGAAGAGGTGAATCCTGGAGCTGAGGAAGGATTTACCCTCGTCCAGGGTAGGAAGAGGCGCCGTGGCTCGGCAAATTCGCCTACGGCGGCTGCACCATCCTCCAATCCCGGAGGCTCTAGGACCATTCGCCGACCTCAACCATCGGCGGGTTCGGTGCCGCGGGCCCAAGAGATCAGGGTCACCAGAGCACACATCGCGGAAGCCAGGGCGCGGCAGGCGTCCTCCTCCGAGGAACACTGTGTGTACATCGAACACAGCCCCGAACTGGAGCCCTTCCACTACCTTAGGGCACTGGACAGGATGCTCGGAGGAACTGCCGGAGTCATCCAGATCACCAAGGTGAACGGCCACCAGCTCCTGGGACTGACCAACAGAGGCCTGGCCGAGCGCCTCATAAGTGAGGGCCTCGAGGTTGAGGGAACACTCCTCAGAGCATTCCCTTTCCGCAAAAGAGCGGAAAGGATTACAGTGGGTAACCTCCCCTTCTTTGTGGCGGACTCTGCTGTCATCACCGCCCTCTCTCCATATGGGCGGGTTACGTCCATCGCCCCTAAGCAGATGAAGGCGGGCCCCTACGTCTACGTCGATGGCCGGCGTGACGTCTTCATCACCCTACATGAGGGGATCACCATCGAGAGGCTTCCAACCCGCCTTGACATCAACATCAAAGGCCAAGCCTGGCCTGCGTACCTATCCTCGGGCATCAGATGTTCCAGGTGCCACGGACAAGGGCATCGGAGGGCCATCTGCCCCCTGCTTGCAGGGCTGGCCAACAACACCAGAACGGCCCCACCGACCACTCCTGCTGGCGTCCCACCACCGACCACCCCTGCACCGCCTCAGCGGTTAGCAGCCCAGCCTCCTGCGCCGACACCCTCCAATCCAGCCATGGAGGTTTGCAGCGCTCCTCCCGTGGCCCGAGCTGCGCTCCACTCATCCGCACCTCGGCCATCTCCACCAGCGGCCCCAGCCTTTCCTATGGAGGAGACGCCTCCTGCCCCTCCACCAGTGACCCCTGCTCCGTCCCTGCAAACACCTGGGAGTCGCGAGCCTGCGGCCCCAACTCCGGACGTGGAGATGTCCATCGTGGAGGAGACCTTTGCGTCCTCCACGTCATCGGCAAAAAACGCTACGAGAGTCGACCTCGATGCTTTCATCGAGGGGCTCCCCAGCGTGTCATTCGCTAAGACGGACGCCCTTGGTCTTGGGCGGGAGGAGGTCCTGGACCTCCTCTCCTCGAGGACCAAGGCGCAGAGGAAGGGACCCCTCCTGTCGCCTCCGCAGTGCGACGCCCTCGTCGGCCTGATCGGTCAAATTCTGGACCTGAAGCCCGGACACACCTCTAATTTATATAAGGTCCTCGGACAAGTCAAGGCCGAGCTCAGGACAACACCAGCAGTGCCTCCAACACCCCCACTGCCTGCGCCTCGGCCTTCTGGACCAACGCCACCTACTTCCCACAGCGAAGAACTGATGCCTGCTGTGATGACACCTCCGCCGCCTGCCCTGGAGGATGATCCGGACCTGACCCAATGGCAGATGTCACTATCTCTGTTTCAGATCTTCATGAAAGAACCCGACTTGGGGCCTACGTCCAAATCGGGAATTGACCAATCAGAACTCACGGATGCGACCCTTAACCCCAGGGACAGGGAGGAACTCATCGAGCAACTTTTGCCCAGGCAAAGGAACATTCTGGCTCAGATCCTTGACGCTCTCTTGGAGCGCGCTCTGGACTTGGATCCTTTTCTTCGCGGGAAGCTTTCTGAGCTCAGGGCCTCCTTGCCTCCCTAACCCAGACCCTCTTTGAGGGCACCCCCTGTTGTTTTTTTTTTTGTTGCTGTAAATACTTTTTATTGCTTAACTCTCCGGAGTGTTCTTAATTGACAAAGAGGTCAATAAAGTAATTTTAATTGTCAAAAATAATTGTCACAGGTCTACACATGTAGTACCAGGCCATGGTGGGTTGTGACTGCTTGTACTGTAAGTACACCACATGTCTACACATGTATTACCAGGCCATGGTGGGTAGTGACTGCTTGTACTGTAAGTACACCACATGTCTACACATGTAGTACCAGGCCATGGTGGGTTGTGACTGCTTGTACTGTAAGTACACCACAGGTCTACACATGTAGTACCAGGCCATGGTGGGTTGTGACTGCTTGTACTGTAAGTACACCACATGTCTACACATGTATTACAAGGCCATGGTGGGTAGTGACTGCTTGTACTGTAAGTACACCACATGTCTACACATGTAATAGCATTCCATGGTGGGTAGTGACTGCTTGTACTGTAATTACACCACATGTCTACACTCGGCCGTGCGGCCACGCGTCGCGCGAGCTCCTGAGTTTTTCGCCTCTGGCGGGCGAAAAGTGTCGCGGATGGCGACAAATATGGTATGGGCTGAAAGCCCGTCAAAAGCCGAGCAAAAGCCTGTAAGGCACGGCAGCTGCACCATCCTCCAATGCTGGAGGTTCCAGGACCATTCGCCGACCTCAACCATCGGCGGGTTCGGTGCCGCGGGCCCAGGAAATCAGGGTCACCAGAGCACACATCGCGGAAGCCAGGGCGCGGCAGGGGTCCTCCTCCGAGGAAAACTGTGTGTACATCGAACACAGCCCCGAACTGGAGCCCTTCCACTACCTTAAGGCATTGGATAGGATGCTCGGAGGAACTGCCGGAGTCATCCAGATCACCAAGGTGAACGGCCACCAGCTCCTGGGATTGACCAACAGAGGCCTGGCCGAGCGCCTCATAAGTGGGGGCCTCGAAGTTGAGGGAACACTCCTCAGGGCATTCCTTTTCCGCAAAAGAGCGGAAAGGATTACAGTGGGTAACCTCCCCTTCTTTGTAGGAGACTCCGCTGTCATCAACGCCCTCTCTCCATATGGGCGGGTTACGTCCATCGCCCCTAAGCAGATGAAGGCGGGCCCCTACGTCTACGTCGATGGCCGGCGAGACATCTTCATCACCCTACATGAGGGGATCACCATCGAGAGGCTTCCAACCCGCCTCGACATCAACATCAAAGGCGAAGCCTGGCCTGCGTACCTGTCCTCGGGCATCAGGTGTTCCAGGTGCCACGGACAAGGGCATCGGAGGGCCATTTGCCCCCTGCTTGCAGGGCTGGCCAACAACACCAGAATGGCCCCACCGACCACTCCTGCAGGCGTCCCACCACCGACCACCCCTGCACCGCCTCAGCGGTCAGCAGCCCAGCCTCCTGCGCCAGCACCCTCCAATCCAGCCATGGAGGTTTGCAGCGCTCCTCCCGTGGCCCGAGCTGTGCTCCATCCATCCGCACCCCGGCCATCTCCACCAGCGGCCCCAGCCTTACCTATGGAGGAGACACTTTCTGCCCCGCCCAGAGGACCCTCGGGTCTGCAGCCCCAGCACCGGACGTGGAAATGTCCATCGTGGAGGAGACCTCTGCGTCCTCCACGTCATCGGCAAAGAACGCAACAAGAGTCGACCTCGATGCGTTCATCGAGAAGCACCCCAGCGTATCCTTCGCTGGGACGGACGCCCTTGGTCTTGGGCGGGAGGAGGTCTTAGACCTCCTTTCCTCGAGGACCAAGGCGCAGAGGAAAGGACCCCTCCTGTCGCCTCCGCAGTGCGACGCCCTCGCCGGCCTGATCGGGCAAATCTTGGATCTGAGGCCCGGAGCAGCCAGCAACCTTTACAAAGTCCTCGGACAAGTCAAAGCTGAGCTCAGGACAACACCAGCAGTGCCTCCAACACCCCCACTGCCTGCGCCTCGGCCTGCTGAGCCGACGCCGCCCGCTCCCCAGAGGAGGGAGTCGGCGCCGGCCATGGCGGCACCTCCGCCTCCGCCGTCTGCCCATGCGAAGGATGATCCGGTGCCGGACCGTTGGAAGGTGTTGAAGGTTAGAATAAAAGAATCAATGCGAGGACCCTTCTCGAATTTCGTGCTCGATACGTCGATCTACGTGAGCGAAATCGTGGAGGCGGTCCAATGCCCTGAGAAGAGGGAGAGCTTCCTCGCATACCCTTCGCCGAGGCAGAAAATCTTGCTCGCCCAATTCCTGGAAGCGGTAATCGAGCACACTCAGGACATGGATCCCTCTATTCGCCGGGGATTGTCTGAGATCAGAGCCGCCTTGCCATCTTGATTGTTACAGACCCTCTCTAAGGGTATCCCCTGTTGTAAAATTGTACATTTAATGTAATTAACTCTCCGGAGTGTACAAATTGACCAATTAGTCAATAAATTTATTTTAATTGTCACATGTCTACACATGTAGTACCAGGCCATGGTGGGTAGTGACTGCTTGTACTGTAAGTACACCACATGTCTACACATGTAGTACCAGGCCATGGTGGGTAGTGACTGCCTGTACTGTAAGTACACCACAATTTTACATATGTAGTAACTGGCCAGAGAGGGTGGAGAAAGGGTTGTGATTGTTTTTACAGTAAATGGCCACATTTCTATATATACACATACATTGATAAATAACAAATTTATGTGTTATTTATATAAAATATAAAATATATTTCTGAATATATCCCTTACTCTGCTCATACCTACGTTGTGTTACAGAAAACAAAATAATTTCGAAATTGTTGCTTGTGTTGTTGGCAGTGAGGTGTGGTCACATCACCTATTAGTCCCGGGTTTCAAAAGTGAAAGTCTTTGATGTCGCCTGTTGTCGCTGTCGTCTGTTTTATATATACAGACTTGGTTATTTCGTTTGTCTTCAATAAAGGTCAGTTTTATCAAATATCTTTCAGATTTTTTATCGAAATCCCGATATACATGCTAAAATTTTCAACTTCCTCAAGTTTCTTCCATGACAACTTATAAAATGTTTTCCAATGTCAATTCATTTTTCGGGAATGTTTAAAATTGTAATACTTGAATTTTTTTTTTCACAAATAAAATAGTAATAAAAGTGTTTTATTATATTGTAAAGCGTGTGTGTGTGTTTGTCAATATGTCAATATTTTATTACAAATGTTTAAAATGATAATATCTCCATAAAATTAAAGGATATGCAAATATTTTTCGAAAATAGTAAAGAAATATTGTAACCAAAGAGTGTTCTATTGGATTTCTCCATTGAGTATTGCCATGCTATATCAAATTAGGATTTTTATACACCATTTTAAATAGTTCTCATAATTCTAGGAGGGCAGTGATATACTGATATATAGGCGCAATATAGATGATGGATCCAACTTAAAGAAAGGTTGATCTCCACTTTCTGTAGATAACTGCTATGTTTACTTTTGTTTACTCATCTTGGAAGAATCCTGTATGGATCGAGTGTCCTTATAAAGGATTTGTTGTTGTATATCACAACTATATAGATCTGACTGTGGAACCCTTCCAAACTTACATATTGTCGCAGTATAATCTGTGGTGGCCTACTCCATTTATCATCATTTGTTACGTGACGTTAGCATTTTATTTGTAAATATTTTGTTTAGATATCTCTCAGTTTAAGATAGAAAATAATTGTAAATACTTTCCTTTTTAACTTTGTTTTATGATTACTCTATGTTCTGGTGTCACTTATAATCTTGATATGGACCAATCTACATTGACATGAAGCCAACCCCCCAGGACAATGCAACAGTATATATATACATATATGTGTGTTTTTACAGGAAAAAGTAAAACTATATTGTCAAGAAGCTCAGCGGCTCCAAACATGAGAGGCCCCATGGGACGTCTGTCAATCATCCCTGGACACCAGGTGTGAGGGGTTCTGGGAATCTGGCCGGCGGGGGGAGCTGACGTCCCTCATTAGGATTAACTTTAACTTGGGGTAAGTGGTACATTTTCCCTCTCCCTATAAATACCCCTTATAATAAATTAATTATCCCCAAACTTGCCCTTGCTTTATTTATCTCCGCGACAATATAAAACAATAATAAAAAAGGCATATCCTGACCAGGAGCACAAGTGCTTTACAGAAGCCAGAGCGCCATCTGGTGGAACAGAAATCAACTAAACATTGATTCAGCCTGTTCCCTGATATTCAGCCAACCCAATTTCTTGATAAAAAAGAAAAGTTATCCACGAACGCGTTTCGCGTTTTTGGCGCTCGTCAGTGTGGAGTAGGCTGTACCACTCCGACCAAAAAGATTTTTCGGTCCCAGTGGCTTCTTGAAAACCAAGAAATAGGTATTTAAGGCCAAACTTGCGTAAATACGCTTTTATAGACCAAATATCAGGGAACAGGCTAAATCAATGTTTAGTTGATTTCTGTTCCACCAGATGGCGCTCTGCCTTCTGTAAAGCACATGTGCTCCTGGTCAGGATATGCCATTTTTATTATTGATTTTAACACCTGACCTTTTTATCTTTTTTTTCTTTCGTTTTTTTTTTCATATAAAGCAATATATTCGACATATTTTGAAGGATCTGAATTGTGTATATTATATCAGAATTTCCATATTTAAACAACAATTCTCAGATTCTACAAAAGATGCTGAATTCACAATGTCTGATAATTATTTAGTTTTGTGTGAGTTCAATTATCAACTATACAAACAATTTCTTGATTCAATTATTATGAATGGCGTCAAAATATATTATCCAAATAGTATAGTGGAGGTATTTGATTTATATTTTGTTCAATAATTTTTCTTTTTTATGGATGTACCATTATATTTTAATCACACACACAGGCACACACTAGAAATTACTTCAACTTCACACCATTTTACAAATTAATTAATCGTTTGTATTTTCTTCGAAATATATTCAATTTATTTTATATTTAAATACCCCGTTATATTTTTTAATGCTAAAGTAAAATAATTTCAATGGATGTTGAAAGTTATGGATTTCATTTCACTAAATATGAAAAAAAGACACTACTTAGGAATGTTTGAAATTATTCCAGCATATTAAGCTCTTAAAGATCAATTGTCGATATTTTGATACCGAATGATTGGAGATCGAATTATTCATTTCTCAGCCGCCACCTAATGCACTTTCACTTCTGTATTTAAGAACATCTTCGAGAAAATGGGTGACAATACGAGCCAGACTATTGGTTTTATTGTATTTTTTATATCTATTGGCCTAATATGTTACGTCTGTAATCTATGCAAAACTCAGTCGTACCTGTACATAAGAACCTATTTTGATTGCACCAGTTTTAGTTGCTATAATATGGCTCCACATTGTCCTTATACACAAATATATGCAAAAACACCTTTAAATTTGAAAATAATTAATGCATTTATTCGAATATCAATCAGGTATAAGTTCCAAATAAATAGTCCAGAACCTATGTGTGAAAATTGACGAATTCTGAATCTATTTCTCTTTATGGAAAGTTAGGTATCGTAATTGAATTTATTAAAATGTTTTATTCAAAAGATTCCATTATTTTAGAAAAACAATCTTTATAAATCTTTCATGCCAAAATGAGTAACTTGAGTTCATGTAAGAAAAAAGGAAAGCAGCAAGACATTAATAGTTCTTATAACTATGACGAAATTATCTCCAGATATTTCCCGCAGGAACTTGAAATTCTGGATCAACGGGACAGAAACTTGAAACCCCATCATCACCATCCAAAGAAAGTAACCATCGGGAGTGCAGTCCAGTTCATAGAGTTTGAGCCTTCAGAAGAACCGGAAGCCCTGTCATCTCGGGCTTGGATTGAAATGGCCGAAGAATCGTTCTTCGTGAAGTCCAGCAAGGAGTTCACCATCCCATCCTGTCCTCCGCCCACTCCCAGACGGATCTTCTTCCTGCCTCCGCGGACCAAGCCGCCGTATCACATCGGCAGGATGCTCCAGGACGCTGCAGATAGGCTAGAACTGCACAATCACCTCCAGGCCCGCAGGATGAAGGCTCGCCTGCTTAGAAAGGAGAGGAAGGAGTTTCTTTATGAGATGCGCTTCCGCAATTCGGAGCTGGAGCTCCGGCAACTGGAGGCTGAGGAGTAGGTGGAGTTAGCGAGGTTAACAACAACCTAAGAACACCCTTGAAGCAGATGGCCACCCAGACCTTTCGGTCCACAAGCCGGCAACAACCTAAGGACAATATCTATTGTGTACCACGGCCATCCTCCCTGTGTTGGTACCACGCTCCTTGCAGTGGTGGAAACATTCCATCAGCCACGCCCCTCTCCTCTCTCTTGTGCCCATTCATATCTCTCCCGTCCCATCTCTCCTGTTCCCTCCCTCCTGCCCCCTCTTCCCATCTCTCCCGCCCCCCCTCTCCCGTCCCCCTCCTTCCCATCTCTCCCGCCCCCCCTGTCCCGTCCCCTTCCTTCTCATCCCTCCCGTCCTCCTCCTTCCCATCTCTCCAGTCCCCTCCCTCCGCCCCCCCCTTTCCGGTCCCCCTCCTTCTCATCCCTCCCGTCCTCCTCCTTCCCATATCTCCAGTCCCCTCCCTCCGCCCCCCCCCCTTTCCGGTCCCCCTCCTTCTCATCCCTCCCGTCCTCCTCCTTCCCATCTCTCCAGTCCCCTCCCTCCGCCCCCCCCCTTTCCGGTCCCCCTCCTTCTCATCCCTCCCGTCCTCCTCCTTCCCATCTCTCCAGTCCCCTCCCTCCGCCCCCCCCCTTTCCCGCCCCCCTCCTTCTCATCCCTCCCGTCCTCCTCCTTCCCATCTCTCCAGTCCCCTCCCTCCGCCCCCCCCCCTTTCCGGTCCCCCTCCTTCTCATCCCTCCCGTCCTCCTCCTTCCCATCTCTCCAGTCCCCTCCCTCCGCCCCCCCTTTCCCGCCCCCCCTCCTTCTCATCCCTCCCGTCCTCCTCCTTCCCATCTCTCCAGTCCCCTCCCTCCGCCCCCCCCCTTTCCCGTCCCCCTCCTTCTCATCCATCCCGTCCTCCTCCTTCCCATATCTCCCTCCCGTCCCCTTCAATGCTGCCCCATTCATATTTCCCCCCTCTATTATCACCCTAATCCCGCCTTATCCATCCCAATCCCCTCAATCTCCATGCTGTCCCATCATCCTACTTCCACATCTCCTATAAATCCCTAGTTTCCCCGCCATCCTCCAGCGCTCTAGGACACCAACCTCTCCTCTCAGCATTCGCAGTGTGAGACCTCCGGCCTTTGAACGGCTTTACAAAATTTTGATCAACGAAATAAAGCAATAACGAATATATCGAAAAGGTATATATTCCTTATTCAACCAAGGTCTTATAAATATGTCTCAATTTGTTTCTATGTATAAGAAAAAAAGAGTCTACTTAAAAAAATTGACAAAACATTTTGGTAATATTCTACGTGAAGAACGCGTAAATTAATATACCTTGCAACCATACCAGAATTTTCAAATTCATTTAAATAAGCCAACTGCATATCTGTATACCATATGCATTCCTATATATATGTATGAGGTACGTGCATAGAGTAAATGTATGATACCAGTATATATATTTTATATAAAAGAAAGAGATTTTCTGCTTGTATTTAGAATTGTTGAGATTATCTTGATTTTGGTTATCTTGAGGATTAAGCCATGGTGGTGTAGTCGTGGTTGAATAATAATCTTGAAAATATAAAGTCTTGATCAGAGATTTCTTTATTTGAGCTAAGGGATATATGTGTATGAAAAACATAATTTGATTAAAATACTGCCTGGTTTAAAGCGTAAGAATAAATAAAACAAAATATTATTTACATAATTACAAACATGTTTGAGCCGACCAACGGGGAACAACAACAACGAGTTTTTATAGGGGAAGCATGACCTCTGGCGGTCGATTTAACAGAGTATTTGGATCTATGAAATTATAATTTAAAATAAAATAATATTTTAATATAACATATATATATTAGGTTATATGTAATTCTATTTTCTAAAAGCTTATGTCCATAGTTTGCTTGAATATCATTTCTGAGATTCCACATTTCAGTCTAGTATATATAAGCAGAATCATCCAATACAGTATTAGAGCTCTAAAAAATGGTCGGGTAGAATAAATTGGCGAAACCGTTGGGAGGGTTCGCCACTAATGAAACAAGCGCTCAAAATATGTTAAAGGCAGTAGAAATTTTTGCTTAATGTGTAAAAGAAACATTAGTGCTTACTGTAATGATACTGATATGAAATTCATATAGATATGTATGAGAAGTACGTGCAAAGAGCAAACGTATATATAATTAAAATATACAAGTATCAGAGTCATCAATAATCAACAATCAATAATTCTGTCACCGTTTGCTTTTGTGAATGGAATAAATACCCAAATATGACCATTTCTTATAAGCATCGGTGGTTCAGTGGCGAGAATGCTCGCCTGTCACGCGGGCGGCCCGGGTTCGATTCCTAACTAATATGACTGAAATTTTAGCAGTATGTATAGTAGAATCTGGAAAAACTTATATTGAATATTTCAGGTCTCTATCCCGAATATTCTTCGAGTTATTTGCAAATTTGAGTTGCAAATTTGCTCTTTCGCTCGCAAGCAGCGCCTCTAGCGGTGAAGATGGGAGATAATATCAGCTGACCTAATGTACATGTAAAACGTGTTTTAACAGGACATAGAAAAAAATATGGAAGAGATATTTGTCGCATTTTTAGCCAAGAAAAATTGAAATTGACAGGTTCTGGGCAAAAATAGTTGTTTTTTTTTTTTAGTCAGAAAATGATTATGACAATATTGCTGTATCATATTTGATTATCAGATACAAAATTATATCCGGAAAAATTCCAAAAAGCAGAGACCACGGGTGAAGCCAGTTCATTTTTAGTATGCAGGAACAACATTCTAACAGAAAAAAAATAATTCGAGCAGAAGACACAAAGCCAGATCATCTCTTTATAAAAATATCGCTTCTCAGACACAAAGTTTGGAGCGGGACATTTCACAAGAATGACATCCACGGCGCCAATTTATAATTGTAACGAATAGTATTTGAATAAAAGCATTTAATCGGGTAAAACCCGGGCGTTGCCGGGTCATTCGGCTAGTATGAGTATATACATAAGATTATATGTAATTCTACTGTTCTAAAATTAATGTCCATAATTTATTTGAATACCTTTAAGCAGAATCGTCCAATACAGTATTAGAACTAAAAGAAACGGTCTGGTAGATTAAATTGGCGAAACAGCTGGGAGGGTTCACCACTGATAAGACAAACGGTGCCAATATTTTTAATTGCAGTAAAGATAGTATAATTTTACTTTATGTGTAAAATAAACACTCGTCTCTTAATGTTTTAATTTCCTATACATAAGATTATTTAAGACATTTTACACCTTAAATTCTCTGATTATATTATTTTTGCAGTACTATCTACACTCCAATCTACTGCCATAATGGAACTCACACTCCAGTTTATAAACCTTTTAATACTTAGAATCCTTGAATTTTTCTGTTGAGTATTGCCATGTCATATCAAATTGAGATATTTTTCATCTTGAATACTGTTCTAATCAATATACTTGGGATTCTTCTGTTTTATATATATTTATACTGATATATGTTTTTAACCTAACAAATATTAACACTTAATAATAGATGAATATATTCTTCTTATTTAAATGTTATGAAAGTTGATTATTTTCAAACTTTATAAAAATGATAGAAATAGATTTTACCTGAAAAAGGATTAATAATATACAAAATAATATAAATTCGAGTTATTAAATATGATTTTAAGAGGAATTCGATTTATATAAAAAGGAGATAATGCGAAAATATAATGTACTGGTCAAAATTGACAACTGCTAGACAAGAACAAAGTGGTATAGTAGATGACGACGACAAGATTGTAAGAAAGAAGAAAGTGAAGACTCACCGTACTGGAATTCAAACATTTAAGACTTCACTCACTCTAAGAGATGTTACTTCCTATCACGTTCTCACGAATCTAATGGAATCTAACACAATCAATGTACTACCCTATATAAGGTTGTCCCAAAGGTTCGTGTTTTGCTTAAAACGTTGTTTTTCTTATTACTTGGCGAATGATATTATTATGGTGAATACATAATAGTACATAATACAATGACTTTATACATTATACAGCCATTATACATAACGGAAAATACTTCAAGATCATCAGAGAACTCAGCAATAGCTTGTCTTCAAGACACCCGGAGGAGTATCATGAGAGCCTGGCATCAGGGAGGGATCACGGCCGTTGCGAGACTAGCTCAAGAGAGAGATGAATTACAAGAGACAAGTTTTTTCTAAACTGTGTCTAGCCCACTTCAAGGATGTAATCCTGTCATGTTATTCTCTGACTATGTACTCACTATTGTACCAGTCTGCAACAGATGTTAACGATGCCATGTTAGTAGTGCCCATGTTTGAACCCTTTGTCACTTTTCATTCTAAATATCCAGACCCCTCAATTAATACCTTTTAAAGTTATAAGATTGTGTTTTTTTTTTTGTATTGTCACAGACTTAGGGACTTTTAAAAATAATTTTGAAAACAATAAACCAATCTTTGAATTTAGAATTTTGAAAAAAAAAATTACCAATCCGTAAGCCCTATGTGTCCCTAAGCCTAACAAAACAAAATAAGACAACCATATAAATTAAAAGGCAAAATTAAAGTTATCTGAATATTCAAAATAAAAAAATGGCTCAAGGCCAAGCCATAGACACAACGAACATGACAACTTTAACAAGTGCTACAAAAAGGCACAATAGAGGGTACACAACCAGAAAACAACACAACAAAACTACAATCGTGAAGTAAACCAGGCACAGCCTAGAAAAAACTCGCCTCAAGCTCTCCATCTCTCTCAGTCTCTATGCAACAATCCTTGGTTACAATATTTATTTTATATATATTTTTAAATCTTTGAATATTGTCAAGGAGCTCCATCCAGATGGGACACCCGTCAATCATCCTTGGACGCGGGGGGGGGGGGGGGGGGGGGACCACAGGTGTGAGGATTTTTCGGAAGCTGATCTTGAAATAAGGAAAACGGGACGGTGGCTGACGCCGTTCATTAGGATTATCTTTAACTTGGGGTAAGTTGTGCTTTCTCTCTCTCCCTATAAATACCCCTTATAATAAATTAATTATTCCCAAATTTGCCCTTGCTTTATTTATCTCCGCGACAATTATATTCAATTTTACGGAGATATTACAAATTTAAACATTATGGAAAAATATTACATTTACTAACACTTTACAATATAATATAAAACACTTATTACTCTTTTATCTGTGAAACACTATATTTTATTTAGGTATTTCAATTTTAAACATTCCTGAAAATTAAATGACATTGGCCAAACCTTTTATTACTGTTGTAATATTCCATTTTGCTGTTTTCCTTTCATACTGAAGCTAGACTCTTTGAAAGGGTATTTTAGATTAAGTATGGACATAAGCTTTGAGGACAGTAGAAATATTACAACATATAGTCGACTCTCGTTAATTTGAAACTCGTTAATTTGAATATCTCGATAATTTTAAATTTTTCCCGGTCCCTTGAAAAATACTCGATAAGTTGAATAAAATCAATATTAATTGGTTCCCTCGGTAATTTGAAGTTGAAGGAATAGTATCTTGCCACAAATGAACATTTGTAAATAACTATACACATTTTTAAAATGATAAATAACGAATTTTTATATCAAAATATTTTTTACTTGATTTTATTAATATGTAAGATATTATCTGAAAATTGATATATGAGGGAAAATGTTGCCGGCAACTTTCCTAAGCCAGACTAGCCCGTGAACTAACTGAAAAAAAGTTAGAGCTCAAATTTCCCACGCCGAACAGGCGGCAGTATCACATTTCAACTGGGCGACTAACATAGGCGGCCGATTGAACGTGGACTATAGTTGCTTCTCGCACCAAAATACCGAAATATTGAATTTGACCCATCTTGATGAGGATGAGAAAGAAGACGAAGAAGAGCAACCGCCAATTCCAGTCACATTGAGCGAGGCAAAGAGATCTCTTACTGCACTACGCTTCTACACCCTCAGAAACCGACACAAGTGACGATTTCTTCGCAGCCCTCACTACTATCGAAAATTCATTAGACAATGATAGACTGAAGTCGCTCACTCAACAAAAATTTACCGGCCTATTTTTGAAATGAAAATTTGTGAATGATTGTACAAATATGCAAAATAATGAATCACAAATTTTTAGATCAAACTCTTGTTTGAGAAAAGGACAAGACCCGTATAAGTTTCCAATAAATTTATTACTTAAAAAACTTGAGGTAAGTTATATATTTATTATTGTATCAACATAGTATGTATATCCAGAAACTGTCAAAACTTCAAACTCTTGTTTACTTGATTTTTTACCTCCCTCCCTCTTGGTTGTTTAAACTCTTGTTATTTTGAACTCTTGATAAATTGAAAATTTTCTCTGATCCTTTGAGTTTCAAATTATCGAGAGTTGACTGTATGTATATTAATGGTCTGAATATTATCTTTTCAAGGCTCTCTCTTTAATCAAATTCATAGTTTAAATAACTAACTTTTTACTTATATAACACACTAAATATTTTCTAGGTATCTATAGATATTGTAATATGTAAATAATACTATGTAGATAATAATACCTGAATAAACATTTTTTATCTTATTTAAAAATGTGCAGGGAGTGGGCTTATAGTACAAACAGGTACACATAAACAAAAGGTCGGTGGACGAGTGGGTAACACTCTCAATTCCCGACAGTCATGAACCGGGATTGAATCCCGCGTTAACATTTTGTTTAATATGTGAATAACCTTCACATATTATTCATTGTTTCAATTATCATAAGCTAGGTTGCTCTTTTATTAAGAAAAAGGCATCTACTTATCGTGCAACTGAAAGTTGCGGATGGCTTGCGCCATCTATCGGAATACATATCAACTATTCTCGTTGATTATTAATTATTTCAGAATTGGCCAAATACCCATTCTTGATTAATCAAGAAAAGCTAACCACGGACGCGTTTCGGGCTGTTGGCCCTCATCAGCGTGGTGCAAGCTGTACCTCAACGACCAAATAAATTGGTCATTAAGGCATCCTGAAAAATCATGAAACAGGTAGTTAAGGCCAGAATTGCGTGAGAACGCTACAAAATGTGAAAAAAGGTTGCTCTTGTTGAGTGGTACCTAATAAAGTGATTTTGAAACAGGTACATCTTTCTATCCCCATCAATAACACTTATTACATTTGTAGAACTAACTAGACAAAATTATGTGTGTGTGAAATATATAAATAACATCAGTATTATATCCCTAATATAAAGTTATATTTAAATTCTTAACCTAAATTACAGATATAAAATTGATATTCTAAAATAGTTTAAATTTTCATTGGTAGATGGCACTGCTAGCATACTAAGTATCAATTCTGTTACAAACTCTCTCTATCTTCAATAAATAAAACCAAAATATAAAAATATATTAAATACTATGTTGCTGTGGTAAATTCTGACAATTTGTAATATTCTAGTAAAGTATTTATTGTAAGAAATAAAGGAGAGAAAAAGTGTAGGTGGACGAGTGGGTAACACCCTCGATTCCCGACAGTCATGAACCGGGATTGAATCCTGCGTTAACATTTTGTTTAATATATGGATAACCTTAACTTATTATTCATTGTTACAATTATCATAAACTAGGTTGTTCTTTTTAGTGGTACCTAATAAAGTGATTTTGGAACAAGAGAAGATCAAGAAATAAAGGAGAACGAAGAAAATGACCACAGACCCGCGAAGAGATCTCAGACCCTATCACTCGTTCTTGAGACTCAGGATGTAAGTCTCCTGCTGAGCATCGGGTCGATGCTCTTTAAGGAAGAGCTTATGTGGCGAAGAGCTAATTTATATTTTATTATTTAATTTAATTATTCAATAAAAATATATAACATAGATTATTACTCTGTATTTGTAAAATAAGCATAAATGTTTCTTAGTTTATAAAACGAAATTTTAAAATTATTCCGCATGTTTTTCTTTAAACGAAAAATCGAAATTTATTTTTAAGGAGAAATAACGATTATTTTTAACTTTAGGGATGAAGTATGAAAGGATGAATTGTGAAGAGTAATAATAAACGGAAAAATAAAAGTGTCCAGGGATGGGAATCGAACCCAGTGTTCCGCTTACCGGGCAGATGCCATGTCCACTAGGCTTCTTAGTAGGTTTCTTAGTTTAGTTGTTCAATATTCTCTAGCTATACATGCATAAAAATCCTTAACATAACTCCTCACATCAGGCTGTGTTGGGTTCCCGGACACACTGAAATCAATGGCAATGAACTAGCAGACAGTGCAGTAAAATTGCCGCTACTTCTGTCCTACTACACTCATACTCAACCCTGCCTCGAACTCATGCTCGAAACCTAACACGTAAGGCTGCTCTATTACCATGGACTGTATTATATTCCCAAGACCATTCGACCAGATCCCTCAGGAGAATTGCTTCCACTCCAAGCCATCTCCTCATATTTCTACCAAATATCCGTCATGGAGAGGCCACCACCACCATCCTCACGGGCCATGGCCATGTACTGGCAGACATTACACGTGTGCATCCCGAAACAGACCTTACTTGCCTTCACAGTTCAGAAGAGCCACAGACAGTTGATCATCTCCTCTTCAGCTGTCCAGCTTTTCTGGGATATAGAAGGCAAACAGCTATCCTGCTTGGACTGACCCACCTCAATCCTACACCTATGGCCAGACTCCCTGACTCAACCTCAACATGGATCTTCCTGGTTAACTGGTTCAAATCAGCAATCAAAACACGACGCGAGTAAAAGCGCTCAACACTATTCCATACTAGTGAGCTGGACTACCCGGGTAGTTGGCGCTCTGCGCTCCAGGAACCTGGGTTATAAATATCTCTCTAGCTGTATATAGTTTTTAGCTTGTCAATAATTGTCGACTAGTCGTACTGACGTCATCAATAAATACTTTCACATCTAAGGATATACTAAGACTTGATTTCTTTGCTACAAAGTTAATTGCTATCTATCGATAAAATTTGAAACAAATAAATTTACTGGCAATGTGTTTCTTTTTTCATTCAATAACTTTTTATTATTGCAGTAAGGTCTGTAGAGATAATATTTGATGTAATTTTTTGAGAAATCAAGAAATGGGTATTTAAGGCCAAACTTGTGTAAATACGCTGAACATTCTAGATGGCGCTCTGCCATATAGAAAACTCTCATATTTGTGGTTAGGATATGCCTTATTTGTTTTTAATATCAACACCTGACCTTATTTTATTTTATTTTTTTCACATATAGAGTTAAACCCGTCTATAGCGCCCCCTCTTGGGACTCACTAAAATAGGGTGCTATAGAAAGGGGGTGCTATAGACAGGTCACTTTTAATGTAAATCGCATCGTACTACGTATTTAAAATCGGGTGCTATAGAGAGGAAGGCGAATTTAGAGGGGGTGCTATAGACAGGTTTAACTGTATATTTAAATTTGTGAGCGAATTACAGCGAATTAAAATATTCCTTTATTGTGTTTCAGGTTTTCTAACGCGATTTAAAAATATATTTAATAATTACGCGCTATATATATAAGACAAAAAATAATATAAATAATTTTAAACCCAAATTCTAATACAGCAAATGATAACATTAAGACGCTAATGTTTCTTTCACACACAAAACAAACTTCTACTGTCCTTACTGCGATGAAAAATATATTGGGAGGGCTTGGTTCATCAGTGGTGAACCTACCCAGCGGTTTCGCCAATTTTTAATCCACCAGACCGCTTCTTTAGAGCTCTAATATTGTGTTGGATCATTCTGATTCTATATGCAACACTGAAGGGTGGAATCTTAGAAATGAAATTTAAGCAAACTATGGACATAATCTTTTAGGACAGTAGAATTACTTTAAATATATTGCATCGAGTAATTCTCTTCCGCAAACAATAAGGACAAGGCCAGTTAGGCATAAATTAATACCAAGCAATAACACGCCATCTAGATACAACAAATTAAAACATTAAGACGCGAATGTTTCTTTTACACATCAATCAAACTTCTACTGTCCTTACTGCGACGAAAAATATTGGGAGAGCTTGGCTCATCAGTGGTGAACCCTTCCAACGGTTTCGCCAATTTAATCTACAAGTCCAAACCTGGGACAAGAAAAAAAATCTACAAGACTGCTTCTTTAGAGCTCTAATACTAATTAGATTAATACTAATTAATTTAGAGAGCTAATAATAGATTTAAATATTCATACATATACAAAGAAAAAATATTATTTCAAAGTATAAACACAAGGTGACTTTCAAACGTAGTATTTAAATAGAAGTAAACGAGGATAGTGCCTTGTGTGAGGAGCGAAATGCTTGGTATTTGATGGTGGTAACTTTGTATCCGATGTTTTAGGAACCTTCCACACAATTCCGTAGCAGGGAAAAGAGAAAGAAGGACGTTGGACATACGCCACCTGCTGGAAGTCAGCGACAGCATGTTATATAAACCACCTGTCAGGTCTGATGGATGCAACTGGCCGTTCTTATGTTATTTTAACAACATCTATATCTTGTCGTTTTAGAAGCAAAACTTGTGTTTCCTATATACTTCACTGATAACACCAAGTCTTATCTCCGCGCATACAATCACAAATGATACAGAAAGTCAGTGTTAATAGAGAGAAAGAGATAATGAAAACGTTTATTGAACCTAGTTAATTGTTATAAAAACACACACAACAACAAAATTAAATTTAAACAACAATAATGATAATAAAACATATCAGTAGGTTTCTGAAGATGAGTTTATTTTCCTTTTATTAACGCAGTCTCAAGTTTTCAGGCATCTCTGTTCTTCTACAGGAGTACATAAATAAACGAATAGAACACCGTCTGATACCAATCTATTACAAAATCTATATACACACATACAACTGTATATATTCATTCAGAAATAGCTTTGAGAATGCTTTAATAAAACGAAAATAAACTCATCTCCAAAAACCTGTTGAAATGTCCAGGAGAATATTTTAAAAAATAGATTGATAAGAAAAATATGTACATTTAATGTAAATGTTATTTTCATCAAACTAAGATATCTCACTGAAGGGATATCTGGAAATCAACAGCTGTCACAGGCTGTCCTGAAGTTGGCCAGCATCCTGCCTAGACAGCATTCCTTGTCCTCAGCACAAAGAGACATAGAGACTATACTGTTACACCACTTTGAGATGTAGATGGTTTTTGTTTATCGGTTTCCATTGTGCTGTACAATAAACCTGAACGTGTTCTCATTAAAAGATGACGCTTTTACTTTTTAAAAACTTTTATTTAACTTGTTTTTCTGTCCGTCTGTCTGTCTGTCCACAAATATTGTAATCAATTTTTAATATATTTCTAGATCACGTAGGAATCTGATATTTGGAACTTTTCCGACTCCGATGACAATGCATGTTGACATATTTTAAGACTTTTGGGTTGTCAGGGGGGCCGGAAATTGACAAATTTCCAAATTGCCTTTCAAATTTTGTGAATTAATTTTGAATATACCTTCAAATCACATAGAAGTATGAAACTTTTAAGACTCACTCAAACTCCGCTTTTGCCGGTCCCAAGCCCGGATGAAAAAGGAGGAGGGGGAGCAGTAACAAGCTCACTAAAAAACCTGGGCTCAGCTGGCCCGGCTGATAGTACCCTGTAAGGGCTACTGATCCAGGGATACAGGATGAGCAGCGTTTGCACTCCATGTTAGGAGCGTCTGCACATGGCGTCTGTTCCTCATGTCAGAGGCGGCCATTTCTTTTGGAGCTAAGTCGGCCTGCCACTGAGTAGTGCTCCCAATTTTAATGACAAAGGCAGACGCATTCTACTTCACTCAGTCATGATGGTTGTCTCCCGGCAGACACAATCAAAAGTCTCAAGCTTTACAAGCTTGATACATTAATATGATTGAGTGGAGATAAGAAAGAAGAAGACTCACTCAGTCCAATGAACAATGCAAGTGTAAAAATTTCAGACTTCTGGGAGGTCGAAATGGCCAGGAATGAACAAATTTCTATATTTCTTTTTAAGTCTTGTGTTATGTTGGTAAGGTTATGAAGAAAGAAGAATATCCGACGCGCCCGCAACGGCGTGGTTGGAATAAATGATGTGTTAACAAATATTTGATAACACAATATTGATATAGATTGAATACAGATACCTTAGATGGCGTCTGGTTTTGACGTTTAATTTGATGGGAGAGGTTCTCTATGCCTTTTTAGAACAATATTGATATGTATAATAAGTGAAATGATTAATGAAACTATTTACATGAGTCTCTCTCTCTCTATGTCGGCTGTGACAATATATATAGCGGAATATCAGGTTTTCCCAAAAGCACGTGTTTTTCTTATTATTTGACAAATAATATTATTACGGCGAATACATAATAATACATAATACAATTACTTTATACATAATACATAGACATTATACATAACAGCGAATAATATTGGTATTTCAATTTCATTTGCAAGCGTTTTACGCACTTTTAGGACAACCTTGTACAATGATATCTTTCGAGAATTTCCCTACCATCTACTTATATATTTGCCTTATTCTGTCTGTTTGTCTGTTTGAAGCTCACGGATGGGATTTTTCATAACCATCGGTGGTTCAGTGGTAGAATGCTCGCCTGCCACGCGGGCGGCCCGGGTTCGATTCCCGGCCGATGCATTTTTATTTTATTTTTACAATTTTTAAAACTCATTTATATATTATACAAGAATGACTTCCACGGCGCCAATTATAATTGTAACGAATAGTATTTGAATAAAAGCATTTAATCGGTAAAACCCGGGCGTTGCCCGGGTCATTCGTATATAATAATTGTATAAACGAATGCAAGACAAAATCACCGCGAATGTTTCTTTTTTTTAAGGCAATTTCTTTTTAAGGCAATTATCGTTATTTATCGTTAATTTTTGTTTCGATTTTATTGAAAAAAAAACGATATGGTGCCTTTAAAAAATGATCTTTATTACTATGCAGTTTTCTATTTAGTCAATATACCTAAGTTCATGTTGCAAATGTAATTATCTCTATCGATTTAGTAGGTGAAATGCAAAAAAAAAAATCGACATGATGAAATCTTTATGAAAATTCACATTTTTATTTTTATATTTCAAGACACACACAGTTTGGGGCGGGACGTTTCACAAGAGAGACATCCACGGCGCCAATTTATAATTGTAACGAATAGTATTTTAATTAAAACATTTTAAAAACACACAGTTTGGAACGGGACGTTTCACAAGAGTGACATCCATGGCGCCAATTTATAATTGTAACGAATAGTATTTGAATTAAAACATTTTAAAAACACACAGTTTGGGAACGGGACGTTTCACAAGAGTGACATCCATGGCGCCAATTTATAATTGTAACGAATAGTATTTGAATTAAAACGTTTTTAAAGTATATGCGCACTCGGGTAAAACCCGGGCGTTGCCCGGGCCATTCGTCTAGTATTTTACATATGCACTGCTCGGTCAGAGTTATGGAAATTTTATGTCCTCACAATAACCATATGACATTATAGTAGTGGTTCAATCTAGATTAGACTGAATGAAAACAATAGAAATATTAGAAAAATGACCGAATTTTATTGATTTACTTAGTGGTTTTGGCAGTTAGTCCTCACAAGATGGCATATATTATGCTGATGTCACTAAAATGACACTTAAAAACCTTATTACATTGTGATGACAGGTCATCTTTTCTTAACATGTCAGAAGCCAAAAGACACTACAGAAATATCAAGATCAAATGTTAATTTTAGAATCTCTTGTGTCTATAAAGGATACAATAGCATAAACAAAATGATTGAGTACCAACACAGTATTGATTCCTTAGAAGCTATTAACTCTTGGAAAAAAAACTAGCTACGTCAACCTATTTTTTATTTAATTCGCGACGTTTTAGTCACTTTCTGTCACTCTCTTTAGGAAAATGACAGAGGGAAGGTGAATGATAATCGTTCCCCAGAGGAGAGGGATAAACCACATCCCTGAAATTTTCTATAACCTGTAAGGGAATAATCAACCAAATACATTATTTCCATGCATTTTTAAAGGGAGAGACGCCGCCATTGTTACATGAAGAAAGGTCATCTCTCCCTTCAAACATAGGACAAAATCTATGTCCTGTCAATTGTCCATCGTTGCAACCTAGTAGACTTAGGTCCAAGTTTTCCACAATATTGCGCAGCTAAATTTAAAGGAACAATATGTTCTGCAGGGATTCATGGAATTATATATATTAATATATATATAAAGTAATACTTAAAGCCTCCCCGCATAAGTTTCTTTTTTTGTGAAAAGTCAATATTAATTTCAAAGAGAAATATGTACTATTTCTAACTTTTTGGAAGACGTATGAGAAGGTTGAATATATGAAGAGTAATGGGTCTATATATGATTGGATGACGTATGAAAGGGTGAAAATGTGAAGAGTAATGGCGAACGGAAAAATAAAAGTGTCCAGGGGCGGGAATCGAACCCACAACCTTCTGCTTACCGGGCAGGTGCCATGTCCACTAGGCTACCCTGGACGTATTTTTCCGTTCGTAACTGATACTAAGGCATATATATATGCATTTTCCTTATTTACACCTGTTCGTATATATAATTGATGAAGTGTTAAACGTTGCGACATCGTACCATTTCTACCTATCTCTTAAAATGCCAGAGATTAATCTTCAGATACAGAGGAAGTTCCTGGCATGTCCTTGAGGTTTAGTTTCGTTTTGTGACTGCGTTCTTAATTCCCTTTATGAACTCAACGCTCAACTTTCCTTCAACAACAACGACCCCTCTTACAGTGCTATAGATAGCGTAGTTTAGGTGGAATAAATAGATGACTTAAACTTCACATTTCTCATATAACAGTAATCTCTATCACTTTGCAATGGAAAATTCCCATGATATCTTTCCTCTTTGTGAATTCAGCAACATTTTCGAATGAATATTTATATATGAAAAATAAGAAATATCATATAATTCTGTATTGTAATAAATATCTTATCCATCAAAATAGACATAAAAATCTAGGCATCATCTATTTACCGTCGCTGCAAATTAGTGGACTCGGGTCGGTGACAAAATCACAAAAATAGCTTTGGCAAACTAAGAATGTCCATCTAGAGACCATGGTTTCGGGCTAATGGCCTTTGTCAGTCCAGGACGGACTTTCATAATTCTTTATATAGCAAGAACACTGATAATTTGAAAATTATTGCAGGAGTTGAAGCCGCAATCAATGAATTTAAACCATCAAGAAAAAACTAGAATAAGAAATATAGAGGTTCAACCTCTTTAATAGCAACCTCAAATCTCCCTAAATTAAACCCCTGAAACAGAATATTAAACAAAATATTTAAAGAATAGAAGCGAAATTATAATAACCCGGTCAATTAAAGGATCTTAAACAGTAATCAATGGACATCACAGAATATCTCAATAATGATGAACATTTTTAAACCAGTACCTTAAACAGGTAAAAGAGAGAAACCTATAACCAATATAAAAAGATTTAACCCGTGTAAGATACCATGAAAACGGTTACATAAAGGGTACCATGGGGTCAATATGACCCCAAAATATAAAAGCAAGTGAAGAGAAAAAAACTTTTAAAATTTTAAAATATAATTATTTTTATCAAAACTACAATAAAAACCAATTTTAAATATAGGCTAGAAATATAATTTTACATGTATTCATTACAAATTATATTTAAATGATTTGGGTATAGATGATTTTGGCAAAGTGAACATTGGGCTTGAAACTTTCTGTCACTGCTCCTAGGACACTTGAAGCAGCGATTTCGTTTTTGCCTTGATGATAGAGAATGAGGTGCACTTCGAGCCAGACTACAATTGCCTGCTTCATTTCTTGAGGATTTTGGGGGATCGAAATTCTTGCAGTGTGGCTTTACCAATGACAAAGCTAGCTCTTTCAAGAATGTGGATCGTTTGCTTGTTTTTTTCCCCATAACCATTGTTATATATGCTGCTGTGATAGAGATGCATGGAGACATCTGAGGCTCTTCATTGGACACGACAACAACAACATAAAATTGACATGGACCCAGAACAGCAGCTTTACACACCCAAGATAGAGAATATTGCTGTGATAGAGATGCTTGGAGACATCTGAGGCTCTTCAACGACAACAACAACATTGATATTTTTTACATGTATAAAGAACAATAGCATTATAGGCTGCTGAATCAAGCATAGAATAAAGCATAGGAGATTTTTCTGCTTGTTGAATATTTGGCACAGACAAAATCGTGTGTCGACACCACCCTAGGTGAGATTATAAAAATCCACAATTTCTGGCTTTTTGCTTTCTTGATCTGTTTAGATTTTATCACGCATTTTAGAAAGAAGTAATACAATTTCTTTGGGCTTTGGAGTAAATGAAAGAAGTGTAACATTTTCTTGATCAAATCCATATTGTGCATTTACTTCGTTGGTTAGTACTAGAAATTCTTTGGGAATGCATGCTTTATGCTTCACACTCTGTACATCTTGCCACTCAACCTACGACTGCTTCCAACTCACTTATCGAATTACTCGGGTTTATGACATATACAAAGTCCAACTAGTAATTTTATTTCAGTTGAATCAGTGTGATAAGCATAACCAACATCTTTGTATTTCATTTTCTATATAGTCACATTTTTATTTGTACAATTTGTTATTGTCTACTAAATTGAATTCTTCGTATAAAAATGTCAAAATATAACGACAATTGAAGTGTCTTATAATAACTTTATTCGCAAGCTTTCGGACGTCCTTCTACAGGCTTTACAATGACAAAATATATTCTCATTTTTCTTTCTTTATGTCATAGTAAAGCCTATAGAAGGATGTCCGAAAGCTTGCGAATAAAGTGCTTATAAGACACTCGTCTTCAATTGTCATTATATTTTGCTAATTTGTTATTGTATTGATCATTTCTTCATCAAATTTTAGATTAAAGGCGTCTTCAGGACTTGCAAGACTTTTTTGAAAGGTTCCTTTAGGATTTCAAACAATTATATTAGGCCTTTTGGTTCTTGTGGCTGGTGGCTCTTTGGATGACCATGTATGACCATTTTTACCAGTATAGATGACCCTAATATCTTCTTCTTCTTCACCACTTGATATTTCTTGTTCCGTTTCACTATTGTAGTCATCCAATTCAAAAAGGTCTGCATCACTTCCTTCGCTTAAATATATTTCTGTTTCCTCATCAATATCAATCATTATTGAAACCATTAATCCTTTTTATAAAGATATTTTTCAAAGGAATGATAGAAAACAGTTTACCTCCCTCTCCAGATAAGAAACGAAAGGTTAATGATGGAGTAACTTTTGGTTTCGATTTTGTGCTAGTTTAATTTGATGGATTTGTTTTATTTTGATATCTAAGATGCCAATATGAACAGTTTTTAACATTCTATCTCAATTTCTAAAAAATACACAAAGATACCATGGGTTCTATTTAACCCCGAGTAATGTAAACAATTAAAAATATATATTTTTAAATATTTTAATAGAAAAATTTTATAATGTATATATTAAAAAAAATTAAGAATACATAGAAGCTCAAAAAATATACAATCAATTTCATTTATTAAAAATTGATTCTAAAATATCAGGGGTCATATTGAAAAAACCCATGGTACCTCACACGGGTTAAAAACCCTACATAGAAATATTACCATCATACAAGAAGAAATCAAGATTTTCCTACCCAATATGAATACTGAGGCATATATATATATTAAAAATAAAGAAGGCATATCCTGACCAAAAGCACATGTGCTTTTTACATGGCAGAGTGCCATCTGGTGGAAGAGAAATCAACTATTCATTGATTTAGCCTGTTCCCTGATATTTGACCAACCCATTTTCTTGATAAATAAGAAAAAGCCATCCACGAACGCGTTTCTTGATTTATCAAGAAAATGGGTTGGTCAAATATCAGGGAACAGGTTAAATTAATAAATAGTTGATTTCTGTTCCACAAGATGGCGCTCTGCCATCTAAAAAGCACATGTGCTTTTGATCAGGATATGCCTTCTTTATTGTTAATATCAACACCTGAACTTTTATTTTCTATTGTTTTTCATATATATATGGACTCGCCACAAGCTACATAAACCAGGTAATCCGTTAGAACCCATAGTTGCATACCACTTACCTTCAGCAATCCCCTTAGAAAAATCTTAGATAGTTTCTTCATCCCTAGATAACTCATATGAAACAACCATAACTTCAACGCCCAAATTCATAAATGAAATATAGAACGTTCCCTACAAACCTAACCATACTATGATATCGTTAGACGTTGTATATCTATATCCTAGATCTACGTATTCTTCGTAGATCGCGAAATACGTGGTGTCGCTGGACACCCGCTGGCGATTCTCCACCAAACTCTGCAGTGCTGGCAGAGACGCTATATCCATTGTACATAGTGCTCCATCTGTTATGAAAATTCGAAGCTATTATAGACACGTATGTTTCTTTTTAAAAATTAAACAAGGCCATTAATTTTTCCATTGCAGTAAGGGCAGTAGAAATTGTTTAATTTTGAAAAGAACCATACGTGTCTATAATATTTCTAATTTCATAAATAATCATCTTTTTTTCAAAAAATATTACAGACTGTGTACTTTTAAATGTATTGACAAGATTTCGATAAAATTATTTTAATTGTCAATTGTCTATACCCTAGTTTACCACACCCGTTAATATTAGAATGTACATTTCATGCCATAACATAACCACTAATATAACCTCCAAAATAATTATATTAATGACATCATGTTTACAATTTAACATGTTTTAATATAATGATAGACGGTTATAGAAGAAACAAATATAATTCCCCATGGGAAGCCCCCTATCATCATCATTAGCAGAAATAGACACATAGACCAGTAGTTTATCAGCCATTTTCCAACTGAAATCCAAATATGTCCAAGATATTGTAACAACAATTTATTATTTTATTAGCAGAGTATTATTTTTTATGTTTATATTTTGCTATACTATGTACACTTCCCTCTTTTGCTTATATTTTGTTTATCACTCATAGTTTGTTCTTGCCTCAAATAAATTGTTGTCTCATCCCGAAGTTGGTTTTCCCTAATTTTTCACGTGGCAATATACATAGATGATTAATTGCATACGCCAAACAGACACATACATATTAATGAATATATTAAGTTGGAATATAAACATAAAGGCTAGAGATGTTTATTTTCATCACACAGTTGCTGAAATATATTCATCTAAACATTCACAAAGAGCTATTTTTCTTGGAAAGATGTCATGGGGATTTTCCATTGCGAAAGTGATAGAGGTAACCTTTTATGAGAAATGTAAAGTTTAAGTCATCTATTCAGTCCACCTAAACTACGTCATCTATAGCATTGTAAGAATGAACATTGTTGTTGAAGGAAAGTTGAGCGCTGAGGTTATAAAGGGAAGAATGCAGACCACAAAACGAAACTAAACCTCAAGGACATGTCAGGAACTTCCTCTGTATCTAAAGATCAATCCCCGCCATTTTAGGAGATAATATATACAGTTCAACCTGTCTATAACGCCCCCTCTTGGGACTCACACAAATAGGATGCTATAGAGAGGGGGTGCTATAGACAGGTCACTTTTAATGTAAATCGCATCGTACTACGTATTTAAAATCGGGCGCTATAGAGTGGGAGGCGCTATTTAGAGGGGCGCTATAGACAGGTTTAACTGTATATGGAAATAGTACTATGTCGCAACGTTATTTGTAAACAATTAAATTTAAAAAAAAAATGTTTTTCAAATATATAAATAAACTAGATTACACTGGTCAACAAGATTTTTGCACAAGAGAACCTGATTATGTTTCTACTGTAACTTTTCATGCTGAACTCAAAAATCCAATCAGAAATTTCCCATCACCTATGGGTTTTGCGTGACGGTCTTTTTTTAGTATTGGGATAAATACAGTAAAAAATGCAAACAATGTTACGTAAGCAGTTTTGCATAACCCTTATTACATTACACTGGTTTATCAAACAAATATTTTTCTTTGTCCACAAAGAAATAGCATCTTATCTACATGTCTTGAATCCAAATATACCATTAGTTTTTTTCTATTACGCAATATTTCTGAGATACACCTACTTGAAATTTGAAAGTATTGTTAATATATAGGCATATATGAACGAAACATATTTATTTATTGAAAAGCAGTGACAGTGGATTTTCTTCTAAACTGTGCTTGTGGTAGATCCCTCTTGAGTGTCAAGCAGTAGTCGGCAAGCATAGCGGGACTCCATTTACCTTGGTACCGCTTCTCCATGCTTGATATATCTTGATTGAACCTCTCACCATGCTCATCGCTAACTGCGCCAAGATTGTCTGGAAAGAAATCTAGATGTGAATGCAGGAAATGGATCTTGAGGGACATGTTACATCCCAGTACCTTGTAGGAAAGCAACAGATCATTAACTATGTCTCGGTAATTTTCAACCTTGACACTTCCTAAGAAGTTTTTGCAAACGTTTCTAAAGGAATTCCATGCTGCTGCTTCAACTTCATTCAAACTATTTTGAAAATTTCCATCCTGCTGCAATTCTCGAATCTGAGGTCCAACGAAAATGCCTTCTTTAATCTTCGCTTCACTTATACTAGAAAATATTTGTTTTAGGTAGGCAAATCCACTGGCATTTCGACCCATTGCCTTGACAAAGTTCTTTATTAATCCCAGTTTAATATGTAATGGTGGTAAGTAAATATTTTCTGAATCGATCAGGGGTAGATTTGCAATATTTTTATATCCTGGAGTAAAGATTTTACGGTTTGGCCAGATTTTTTTAATGTAATGCCTTTCCCTATCTCTGCTATCCCACTCACACAGAAAACAACAAAATTTTGTATATCCAAGCTGTAATCCACGCAATAGAGCAACGACTTTCAAATCGCTGCATATTTTCCAACCGTATCTTTCATATTCTATCTTTTCAAAATCAGTTTCATGTTTTCGTAAGTCTCTTTCATGTTGGATGCATGTGCTATTGGCACTGATGGAACTTATTTCCATTGTGAAGGAGAACAGCTATCATACTAATTTTGAAGAATCAATGAATAAACGACTCTCTTCTGTATCACGGTGATGACCAAGCGCTTCCATTAGACTAACAACATCATTGCAATATATTAAATCATTCTCTTGTGAATAGAAGTCTTGAAATTCATCTTGACGCTTGCGAAAAAGCATACTTTTGTGCCTTTATGCAGCAGATCCCAGCCTTTTAACCTAGAGCCTAAAAGTTCACTCTGTTTTTTGGATAAATCTAAATCATGTATGAGGTCGTTCAAATCTCCTTGGGTTAATTAATGAGGTTCAGATAAAGCACCTGCTTCAATATTTGTGTCATCCCACTGTTGCTCTCGTCTATCTGAATCATCGTCACTAAATATTACAATTTCAGGAGGCTGTGGAACAGGTAAAATATCACTATGAGAAACCGGTCTCATAGCAGAAGGCAAATCTGGATATTCAACTGTATGTCTTGATTTGGATGTAATACCTGTAGTCTTTGTCAAACAAAAATAACAGTCTGAAGAATGGTCGTTAGGTTCCCTCCATATCATTGGAACCGCAAAAGGCATATGACGATCACCTTCAATCCACCCTGTAAGATGTCGAACACAAATTACACAACAATGGTGAGGAGCCCAAGTCTTATCTTGGTCACCGACTTTAAAGCCAAAATAAAGTTCATAGCACTTTTTGATGAGCGGTGTAAAGTTTCGCCGTTGAACTTTGAAAGTTAATTCCCCACAAATATAACAGAAAATATCAGGAATATTAATGCAACACCTCGGCATATTGACACAGTCTAGTGCACACGATTTATTCTCTTGTGAATAGAAGTCTTGAAATTCATCTTGACGCTTGCGAAAAAGCATACTTTTGTGCCTTTATGCAGCAGATTCCAGCCTTTTAACCTAGAGCCTAAAAGTTCACTCTGTTTTTTGGATAAATCTAAATCATGTATGAGGTCGTTCAAATCTCCTTGGGTTAATAAATGAGGTTCAGATAAAGCACCTGCTTCAATATTTGTGTCATCCCACTGTTGCTCTCGTCTATCTGAATCATCGTCACTAAATATTACAATTTCAGGAGGCTGTGGAACAGGTAAAATATCACTATGAGAAACCGGTCTCATAGCAGAAGGCAAATCTGGATATTCAACTGTATGTCTTGATTTGGATGTAATACCTGTAGTCTTTGTCAAACAAAAATAAAAGTCTGAAGAATGGTCGTTAGGTTCCCTCCATATCATTGGAACCGCAAAAGGCATATGACGATCACCTTCAATCCACCCTGTAAGATGTCGAACACAAATTACACAACAATGGTGAGGAGCCCAAGTCTTATCTTGGTCACCGACTTTAAAGCCAAAATAAAGTTCATAGCACTTTTTGATGAGCGGTGTAAAGTTTCGCCGTTGAACTTTGAAATTTAATTCCCCACAAATATAACAGAAAATATCAGGAATATTAATGCAACACCTCGGCATATTGACACAGTCTAGTGCACACGATTTATAAAAGCAAATCGATAGAGAAGAATAAACTAATCACTTTAAATTTACCTGTCACTTCTGCTGCAAATCTATTAAACAAATCGTTAGGTTCAATTTAAATATATATATTATTATTTATTTAAGTAACCCGGGTTTCTGGAGCGTACAGAAGTCGCCAACTACCCGGGATGTCCTTCTGACCTAAGTCTTCTTGGATTTATGTACAATGCCAGTGGAAGTCCAATTTATGAGGTGTTGCCAGGCAGATTTCTTTCTTGGGAGATTTTCTAGGGATGCTGGACATATGTTGGTGATACCTAGGAGAGTGGCTGTCTGGAATCTTTGGTATTGGAAGGTTGGGCAAGTGAAGAGGAGGTGGTCTACGGTTTGGTCTTCATCTTGGCAGTGGGGGCAAGTTGGGTCTTCTTTTGAGACCGTTGCAAGGTCTGCCTGAATGTAGCCATGTCCGGTCAGGATTGCTGTGGAGGTAGATCCATGCTTGATGTTCCGAAGCATTTGGAGGAGTAGTTTCGGGGTAGCAGCAAATCTTCGTAGATTTCTGGTGGAGTAGTCTTGGATGTAGAGGTCTGTCCACATTTTGAGGGCAATCTGTTCTTTTTTACCGCGCGCGACGCTCTTTGGGAGGTTGGTAAAGGATAGTGGCAGATTAGAATGTGCTGCAGCCTTTGCCGCCTGATCCGCCAGTTCATTTCCTGGAATACCGCTGTGGCCTTTGATCCAGCAGAGTTGCACATTTGGTGAAAAATGTAGGTTGTAGATTATTTCCGCACTCAGTTGTGTTCTTGGGGGCCAAGACCTACATATGGCTGATAGAGCTGATTGGCAGTCTGAGGCAATGATAAAGTGTTCTTTCGGGAAATTCATGGTGATTTTTGTTGCGTAGAGAATGGCAAGCAGCTCAGCTTGGAACGCTGAGCACTCTTGGTGAGGTTTAAGTTGTATGGTTTGTAGAGGAGGTGGTAGGATGACTCCAGCCCCAACTCCTTCTGATGATTGGGATCCGTCTGTGTAAATGGTGGTGGCATTTAGTTGTAGTGATTTGGTAAAATGGATTATCTTCCGTAATGGGGGATAGGGTAAAAAGGAAGGACTTGGGCGTGATTCGTAGTGGCCCGTTTTCAAAGTTTTTAAATATTCTATGTGAGCCTTTATAGAGATATCGAGTGGGGGACAACCCGTCAATGAGATAGCTGGTATTGTCGGTGTGCATGGACCACCTCTTATTATTGTTTTCGCATATTTGTAGTGGAGACTACGTAGCTTGCGAGCCCCATTTGTGTCATATGCACGTTTTCCCCAGACACCAGAGCCATATAGTAGCGCTGGGAGAACGACTCTCTTGTAAATTTTGTGTCCGGAACTGAAGGTTGAACCAAATTGCCCTTTTATGGTGCTAGTGAGCCTTGGGAGTATCCATCGGTATTTGAGTAAACTGTTGTTGAGATGTTTAATAAATTGTCTCTTTGAATCAAAGGTAATACCAAGGATTTTAATTGTTTTGTTGATTGCAATGGGCTGGTCAAGAAGTCGGATGCTGTCCTTGTTTGGCCATCTTGGTTTGTTTCTGTAAAACATGCATGCTTGAGTCTTGTGGGGATTTACCAACATTCCATGCCTTCTGCACCATTGTGAGAAATTTTCAAGAAAATTGTTTATTTGACATTTAGGAAGCTTTGGGGCCACCTGCACCATTAGTGTGAAATCATCTGCGAAGCCCACTAATTCGCTCTTTCTAGGTTTTTGCAAAGTAAATGCTTTTCTTGCAATCATATTGAAGAGAAAGGGACTTAAAGCCGCTCCTTGTGGGACTCCACGGAGTGACAGAATGTGAGCAGTGTGTCCCCATACGCTATAGGCCATTTTTCTATTTATTAAATAGCTGGTAATTAGTTGTAGTAATTCCTCAGGGCAGCTAACCTCTCGTAGGGCTTCAATGATAGAATACCTATGTACGGTGTCGAAGGCTCTTCTAATGTCTAGGCTAATAACTAGTGTTTTCTCCCCCTCTTCCATGTCCCTGTCTATGAATTGGTTTATTGCAGCTAGGGCGTTTTCGGCCGAACGGCAAGGAACAAATCCAAATTGGAGGGGTGAAAACCAATTGTACCGGTCTGCTAGCCATTGTAGTCGAGCCAAAATGCAACGCTCAAATACCTTGGCTAGGGTGTTGAGAAAAGCAATTGGGCGGAATCTTTCCAGTGGGTTTCTGCTGTGCTGTCCGGTTTGGGTATGAGGACTAAAAGGCCGATTTTCCAGGGTGATGGAAAATGGCCGAATCTTAGACACTTGGTAAAAAGTCCTGCAAGTAGTTTATGTAGGGGAGGACCTCCTAATTGAAGGCACTTTGCTCCAAGTCGATCAAGGCCTGGAGATTTCTTGAGTCCACAGCATTTGATGGCCCGAAGTACTTCAGCGTCGGTGAAGTCTGGCTCAATGAGGCCAGAAAACTGTATTAAGGGCCGAGGCTGAGATATTGGTGTGTCAGGCAGACAAAAGTGCTGCAAGATTTTTTCACAGGTTTCCTCTGGTGTGTAGGGGGGTTCCGTCAGATTTTTTGAGCAGTGGAGGTCCTCTTTGGGTGCTTCGTCCTTTGGAAATATATTTGTGGACAGAGCTCCAAGCGGCTGTGAGGATACTTCTTGACAGAGGTTTATCCATGATAGGTGTTTGGCTCGTCTTATCTCGGCTCTCAGCCTGTTGTGACATGCTCTGTAGAGCCCTTTGAAGAAGTTTCTAATGGGCGTGGATGTGCACTGCGAAAGGCGCCTTAGAGAAACTACTACATTGCGGAGTTTTGCTAAGTCTTTGTTCCACCAGGGTTTTGATGGTCTGTTGTCTTCTTTTTTCTTTTCATGGATATGTTGCAGGCCTCTTGAAGGATTTTGGTAAGAATATGCACCACATCATCTATGTCCTGGTGTGTTGATGCGGCATGGAGACGTGAGACTGCATGTTGCAGAGAGGAGCCAAGGAATGCAGTGAAGGCGCTTTCCACACACGTCGATTCAGCCCAGGAAGTATTTTGCGCTGGGGATATTGTATCTTGGATTGTAGTGAGGATCGGTAGATGGTCTGTGAATGCCATTTCAGGGAAGCATGTTCTAGTTGCTCGGGCGGCTAGGGAACTGGAAGCCAAGGTTACATCGATGGAGGAAGACTGGTGTCCGTTGCTCCAAGTGTATTGCACAGGAGCTCCCAGAAAGTGTAAGTTTGTGAGCATAGAAGATGCTTCCAGACTAGCGCCTCGAGCATCACGGACTGCAACCGAGACCCCAGGTAGGGGAGTGGGCGTTGGCGTCCATGCCTAAAACACTTGGTATGGCACATGTGGTAATGATGGATTCGAGGGTCGGAAGAAAGTCATATTCTGTTGTATCATGGTGTCAGTAGGCTGAACAAACTAAGAGGGCTTGTTTGCCTAGCCAGATCATCGCAGCAGTGATGTTTGGGTCGGAGGAATCAACCTGTACAGGATGAAGGCTGGCGCGAATAACTAATCCCGAGGGGATGTAGTTACCAGGTGGAGCAAACGTTAAAAATGTGCTATTGGGCCATCTGAAGTTTCGGGGGAGTTCCTGGAGCAGGATTACGTCTGCTTGTGTTTTGATTGCCATTTGGGAAAGTTCCAGAACAGCATCTGGTGACTTTCTGAGGTTGGCCTGTAGAACTTTGAGGGGTTTAATCATATTTCTAATCTTGGATATTTGTGCCTTAACCAAGGGACATGCGCGGGATGTGGCTTGGTGGGTTAGTGCTTCAGATGAGATTCCTGCCTTTTTGGAGCAGTTATGACATTTCAGTGTGTTGCTTGGGCATTCATGTCCCTCGTGTCCTGTTGTGCCACATTTGTAGCATATGGGGTTGGCGGCTTGGCAGGTCGATGCGCGGTGGTTGAAACCGCAGCATCTGTAACACTGCTTCAGAGAATAGCTCTTCTCATAACGGTGTATTAAGCTTGCGATGGGGATCTTACCACGTTGTTGCAGAGTCTTGGCGGCGTCATCGTCCACTTCGACGAATACTGTGGTGTAACCTTTTGGATTGGGTTTGGGTCGATGTGCAATTCTGAAGTGTCTTTTCCCTGGTAGATTCTTGAATGATGGGTTGTTTTCCAGACTTTTAAGGATTTCTTCATTTTTGGTGCTGTCTTCTACCCCAAAGATACAGTATCTGGGGTGGATCGTTGGACGTTCCTGACAAGACAGTTCGGATGGCATTGCATTGTTCAGCTTGGATGCTAGCTCAGCGGCGACATGTTTGGTTTTAGTGTGGATGACCAGCTTCCCTTTACCTTTCACTGAAGCAGCTACCTCGTTTGAGGCAAAGAGAGAAGGGTTTTTTGACTTTACTTCGCGGAGGATTTCTCGAGATTCCTTAGTAGGGTTTATGGATTTAATTACGACATGGGATTCAAAGTCTCTTGCCAGGTTGTTATAGGTTGGTTTAACCTTCGAGGAGACAGGCGCTGGGGGTTTGGTCATGTTTGCAGTTTCAGCATATGAGGGTCTGGATGGTGTCTCTGCCATTGGCTTGGGGCGAGACTGTGCGAGGTTGATACCAGTGTAGGCATCCTGGAGAGCCAGCTCAGCGCAGGTCAGAGCGGAGTGAAGAGTTTTTATGAGGCTTCTGCGTAGATCTTCATTTAATTTAGCCTTGGTAGCGAGCGTATTTATTTGATTCACGCCGGTGTTGAAGGCGCAAGAGATTTGACCGAACTTGAAATCGAGATGTTTAGGGTCAGAGTCCATCTCGGAGCGATATCGTTTCACGCCTGATGGCTTGTTAATTGACATCATATCTTCTTTTTTTTTTTTTTTAATTTTATATATATATTAAAACTGTTAATGAGCGAATAGCATTACAGAGCTTGTCGTTATTTTTTAGTTGAAAGCAAAACAGATTATAATATTATATAATAATAAATTATATATATTCAATTAAAATTTCAATAAGTTGTTATTTAAATTAATATTATGATTCTTAAAGAGCAAAATTTAATTAATAACAAATAAAATAAAGCTTTTGGCTCCACATACCAACTCTTCTTGTCAAAAATAAAGCGCTAGCTTAGTTAATGATGTAACTTAAAAAATGCTTACGTAACATTGGTTGCATTTATTACTGTATTTATCCCAATCCTAAAAAAAAAGACCATCAGGCAAAAGCCATGGGTGATGGGATATTTCTGATTAGATTTTTGAGTTCAGCATGAAAGGTTACACTAGAAACACCATCAGGTTCTCTTGTGCAAAAAAAAGGTTTTTTTTGTAGACCTGTGTTATTAGTTCTGAAGATTATTTGTTGGTTGGAAGTAGATTCAGAAAAAAACACAGCCACAACAGTTTATTTCAACTCCCGACCTTTCAGTAACTTCCTGTCATTCTCTTCAGGGGAATGGTTACTTTGAATTCTAGTTCTACTTATATACACGATTTTCACTATACACGATTTTCTGAAATACAGCGTCACGTATCTGCATACGGCAAGTATAAAGAATTCATGAAAGGTTTGAAAAAAAAACCTTTGCAAATTAGAAGATTATAAATATAGCATTATATCCTTTGAAAAAAATATTGTAATATTACTATTAGAGAGTTATGCTATCTTAGTACTTATATTAGTTTAACTATTCATCAGTTATATTTACGAACATGTGTAAATAAGGAAATTGTATACAATTCTATTGCAGAGCATAAATATTGTTCCTCCAAATTTAGCTGGCTTGCGCAAGCTTGTGGAAAACTTCAGGCTGTTGTGTTACCCCGAGTCTGCTAGGTTACAGAGATGGAGACTTGATTGACAAAGATTTTGTTATATTTTGAAGAGAGATATTTCTTTTAAGTATCCAAGTATGTGTGTATAGTAATGAAGGATTCAACTAATTCCTTAGAAATTTTACTTAAATATTCTTGAGCCCTGATCTGTAGATTCTATCTCTACAATGCCATGTGCAAACTTACACATATGAGTAGTGTTGTGTATTTAAGAATCTTCTAGAAGTGTATGATTCTGAAGGTGTCGCACGCCCACAATTCCGGGTTTGTATGTAGCCTATTACAGCTATTGATTGAAATCGAGTGAAGGGAGAGAGAAAATGATTTGAATTGAAACATACTTTATTGACTTCCAGTCAACATCAGAACAAAGTTACAAAATTACAGCTATCAGCATTATAATTATATATACAGTTACGAGTGTCATTCCTCATCAGTCGTCTCTGTCACCGTTTGCTTTTTTTTGGAATGGCGCCCTCCTATTGGTCGGCTACGATCACGCCACCTTTGCCCCCCCCCCCCCTCTCGCTTTTTCGTTTTTGTAACTATTGTGTTGGAGCGGGTCGCTCCTTAAATAAATGCATATATTAGTTAATAACCAAATGGAATCCTCTCTTTCTTTTTCCCAGTAAGAGACGCCTACGGAAGCCAACAGTACATAGACAGATAAAGCACATAGGCTATAGTTATTAACTAACATATGCATTTATATAAGGCGCCAATTTATAATTGTAACAAATAGTATTTGAATCAAAACATTCAATCGGGTAAAACACGGGCGTTGCCCGGGTCATTCGGCTAGTAAAATATATACATGACATCAGACTCGAGGCCTCCCCCGAGGGACGTCTAGACTACATCAAGGGCTACAAGCCGCCCTGAATCCAGATAGACGCTTGGCCATAATGGAGTTGTTGTCCCCAACATCTTCAATTGCCATGTTGAGGAATTCGCACAGAATGGTCTTGTTTTCTTGCGAGAGCTGCCTGAGGAGTTTCTCCCTCTGAGAGAGGAAGAAAGAGATTGAATAAATTTTATTAATAGTACATATGAGATTATACAGGGTTAATAGGAGAAAGAAAAGTAAATTTAAATATTATTTTCATCAGAGGAATCCCACTGAGGGTCGTCTGGTATGATGTCACGCCCTGAAGTCGGACAGATCTCCCCGACTATTGCCATGTCGAGGAAAGAGAGAGTTTCCGATATTTATGAAACAAAATGAAATGTCCTGAAATACGTTCTACCAATAAGGGAAAACCAATTGCCATATGTAGAAGAAAGGTATTGCAGAACGGTTGATTAAACTTTCAGAACTATCTGTGTTTATTCCAAGAGTAAGTGAGGAGAACACCCGCGAGATACAATTTTGTAGTTGGGTGAATTTATATATTTTACATTTTATTCATAACACTTGTACTATAAGTACACCACATGTCTACACATGTAGTACCAGGCCATGGTGGGTAGTGACTGCTTGTACTGTAAGTACACCACATATCTACACATGTAGTACCAGGCCATGGTGGGTAGTGACTGCTTGTACTATAAGTACACCACATATCTACACATGTAGTACCAGACCATGGTGGGTTGTGACTGCTTGTACTGTAAGTACACTACATGTCTACACATGTAGTACCAGGCTATTCTTGGTTGTGACTGCTTGTACTGTAAGTACACTACATGTCTACACATGTAGTACCAGGCTATTCTTGGTTGTGACTGCTTGTACTGTAAGTACACCACATGTCTACACATGTAGTACCAGGCCATGGTGGGTTGTGACTGCTTGTACTGTAAGTACACCACATGTCTACACATGTAGTACCAGGCCATGGTGGGTTGTGACTGCTTGTACTGTAAGTACACCACTTGTTTACACATGTAGTACCAGACCATGGTGGGTTGTGACTGTGCCAAGGATCAAGGGCGAGCCATGGCCAGCTTTCCTGACCCACGGAGTTAAATGCTCGAAATGCCGTGGTCAAGGTCACCGAAGAGCAAACTGCCCCCAACTCCATGGGCGGCCCACCACCTCCAGACGGGCTTCACCGCCCCCTTCCACCAGCCTCCCACCATCAACTGCGCCTGGGCTACCTAGGCGGACCTCGGCCGCGCCTCCTGCGCCAGCGCCTCCCAGTCCAGCCATGGAGGTTTGCAGCGCTCCTCCCGTGGCCCGAGCTGTGCTCCATCCATCCGCACCTCGGCCATCTCCACCAGCGGCCCCAGCCTTACCTATGGAGGAGACGCCTTCTGCCCCTCCACTTGTGACCCCTGCTCCGTCCCTGCAGGCGTCTGAGGGTCCCGTGGGCCCTCGCCCAGCCAGTTCACAACATCCAGAGCCGCCTCCCGCTCGGCCGGAAATCGTTGCCCAGCGTGACCCTCTGCCCGCCCAGAAGACCCTCGGGCCTGCGGCCCCAACACCGGACGTGGAGATGTCCATCGTGGAGGAGACCTCTGCGTCCTCCACGTCAGCAGCAAAGAACGCAACGAGGGTCGACCTCGATGAGTTCATCGAGAGGCACCCCACCGTGTCCTTCGCTAGGACGGACGCCCTTGGTCTTGGGCGGGAGGAGGTCCTGGACCTCCTCTCCTCGAGGACCAAGGCCCAGAGGAATGGACCCCTCCTGTCGCCTCCGCAGTGCGACGCCCTCGCCGGCCTGATCAGGCAAATATTGGATCTGAGGCCCGGAGCAGCCAGCAACCTCTACAAAGTCCTCGGCCAAGTCAAAGCTGAGCTGAGGACAACACCAGCTGCAGTGCCTCCAACTCCACCACTGCCTGCGCCTCGGCCCGCTGAGCCAATGCCGCCCACTACCTACAGGGAGGAACTGACACCTCCTTTGATGACACCTCCGCCGCCCACCCCGACGGACATGGAGGAGGACGATCCAATGACGGAGAAAGAGCGAGACACACCCCCACCGCCTGCGCCTCGGTCTGCTGAGCTAACATCACCTGCTCTCCACAAGTCTACACACGTCTACCTTGGCCAGGTTAAGGCGGAGCTCAGGACAACACCAGCAGTGCCTCCAACACCCCCACTGCCTGCGCCTCAGCCTGCTGGGATGACACCACCCCGCTCCCCCCGACGAGGAGTCAATGCTACTCATGCAGGAGGAAACTATGATTGTTGAAATCTTCAGTAAACTGAAGCACACAACCTGCCTAAGGCCCTTATATCAATCAGGGATTCAAATTAGTGAACTCATAGATGCCGTTCTATACCACGATGACAGAATGTCCCTCATGGCGAAACTTTCACCTGCGTTGAAGAATGTCCTGGCTGAGTTCCTCGGCGCGGCCATAGAACAGGCCCAGGATTGCCATCCCGACGTTGGATCCGATTTGTATAGGCTTCAGTGGCGATGCCTTAATTCCTAACGACTGAATTAATTGTAAATATTTTTCACACCCTCCTGATTGAGTGTTAACGTTGACTGACAGTCAATAAAATTACTTTCATTGTCATTGTCACATGTCTATACATGTAGTACCAGACCATGGTGGGTAGTGACTGCTTGTACTGTAAGTACACCACATGTCTACACATGTAGTACCAGACCATGGTGGGTAGTGACTGCTTGTATTGTAAGTACACTACATGTCTACACATGTAGTACCAGGCTATGAGATTAGTGGTTGCGATTGCTTGTACTGTAAATATGCCACATGTCTACACATGTAGTACCAGACAATGGTGGGATTTGGATGTGACTGTTTGTACTGTAAATACGCCGCATGTCTATATATTTTGTTTCAGACCATAGCGGGTAGTAGTTGTGTCTGATCGTACTGCAAGCACCAAAGGACTAGTAAAAAATATTTAGAATTAGATTTTATTTTTTGAGACGTTTACTTGACCAATAGTAATTAAAAGCCGTATGTGGGTCAACATCATTCTCTGGAATATCTTCTTGAAAATTGGTATGATATATGTGTAGACTACTCATGGTGACCACGCGCCAATAGAAAATTTGCGTTTGTTTGTTGAAATCAGCCATGGTAAACTTATCAAATGTTGCGACACGCAAAAAAGTTTCACAATAATTCAACAGAAGTTCAGAAATTTGAAATGTCAAAGACAGTGTCGAAGACAAAACTCACCGAAATTGTTTAGGAAGATATTCGGATAACGTTGGCTGACCTGGTGAGGATGTTGCTAGACCTTTCACACCGTAGTATCTAAGGCATTCATCATTTACCCTACAGTAAGAGATGCGCTAGACAGGCACCGAGACTACCTCGACAGAATCAATGAGAGTACAAGTGCATCTACAAATTCAGTATCTGATATTGGAACTTGCTCAAAACCTATCTGAATTGTAAATATTGGAGATATCACTTGTCCAAAACCCTGCACATTTAAAAGTTTGTTCGGGAGTGTAAGAATGTAAACTATAACGTATAATCAAGATTGAAGTCATACCAACTGAGGTTTCTGAAGAGCCAAGTCCACTTGTTCAGAGGAGGTCCGTTTACTGTGGGGACCATATCGGAATTTAAACCTTCTCTTTGATTGAGGATTTATTTTAATTATTTGGACGCTAGAAACTTTCTGCCTTTGTATAATTTGGCCGACCGCCGTAAATGGAATACCTGATCGGTCATCGAAGTTCCTTTTCGGACATTTCACAACCTCTGAAGACAAACTGGCCTTTTCTGTGTGACTCCTGTCCCCACTACGAGCTCTCAGCTCTATCTACAGTTGGGTATATCGAGAACGACGTATTCCAGAAAATCCTTCTAGACATATTTCCTTCCTTTATTATAGTGCAAACTGCATTCGTTTATTCAATGTTTTGGAGCTCACATTTAATATTGTCGCAATTAATGGAGGTACACAGAGCAATTTCAGCAGGTTTTATTATTAAATTGAGGTTCGAAAAGTGAGTGATATCTTTTCTCATCTCCCATCTAAAGAAGAAGAAGAAAAAGCAAGAAATATCTAGTTACAGAATTTACATAACATCAAACTATTAAAATATTTACATATTTAATAATAAACAATTACTTTGATTTCACTCTAAACAAATTCCGTGACAACATTAGAGAAAAAAATCATTAAACTTATCGATACCATTTTAATTAGATAGAATTTGCATTCCAGCTTATTGAAGCATGCGAGTTAGAAATGCCATATATTTTCGAACAATATATACATATAAAATTGGCCAAAGTTTAGCGAGAGGTATCCGTGGTAAATGATAAGCCATCCTTTTCTAGGTAGAAGAACAACCGGTTCCAAGAAGGAAGAGCCACCATCAAGTTTTGAGTAAATGGCAGTTTCGGTTTGTACATTTATCCTCCAACGTCTATTTCTAGTAGATGTGTTTGTTCCTGGTGTTTTGGCACATATACACCTCCCTAACACTACCCAACGGCACCTCTGGATTTCGTAGAAATCTTTAAGACTTAGAGCATTCGAAGTAAGATGTTTATGTCACAACACCAGGTTTGACAAATTCGGTCAAAAATACCATCCTGTATACCATTATTCATGTTTTATGATCATCAGTATAGATGCGACTGATATTCCGTATCTTTCTACGAGAGGCATTAGGACATGGGCGATTCACCCAAAATGGTGTTTGCGCTAGTGAAGTGGTCGACCTTAAGTAAAATATCTTGCTAAAATAAGGGAGAATCATATTCATGTGCATAATAGGCACGTCTCCCTTTTCGATAGATGTATTTTTTTTTGCATTTACTAAGCAAAGTCAGAATTTCATCAAAGTGGGAATGGATCATGGTGTCATGATCAAAGAAAGCTTCACCCTATTCCAGCATGGAATTTGTGTAATATTTACACAAGGGGATAAGAAACAACTAATGCATCAAAACAAAATGCATTTTAAAATATTTTATAAAGAATAGAAGACATTGAAATACAATTTGCATATAAATACAATCACCTTCCACTTTTACAATGTATCCTGATCTAAGATAGAATCAACCATTTCACTTGCTAAAATACCTTTTTGTCAGATTCGACCGGTCTTTTCTGTCGAAGAAAATTACGAAATCGACTCCGTCCCTTTCCTGATGAGGTTTATAACTCAAAATCATGGTATACAATTTGACTTATTTGTCCGAATTTGTCAGAATTGGTGTTGCTGTGACTTATTCGTTGATATAAATTTGCGCACACTGCGTAAAATGAGATAATTAAATGCATTGTTTTGGTCTATTTAATGAATGTAGGGTGGAGAGTAACATTCCTTCGTGACAAGTTGAAGGTTTTTTTCAACGTGATCAATTGGACTGGAGGAGCGGAAGAAGAGGCCAACATAAGTCTGCATGTAAGCTTGGATAGCAGACATACTATGGTCCAGTCCATTGCTTGGTGGTAACCAGGGGCCTTTTTGGATTATTATAAATATACGTACTTGTATAATGAAAAAAAAAAACTTTTTTTAAATATATATAAAAAGACATATCCGCTCACATGATGATTTTAGATGGCAGAGCGCCTTCTAATGCAACAAAAAATCATCTATCGTAAAGTTAGAGGCTGCCTGGCCGGCATTCATAGTTTTTCAAATTGAAGATACTTCGGTCAGTAAATCTTTTTTATTATCTCGACGTTTCGACAAAAATATTTTGTCCTCGTCAGGAGCGAACAAAAATTAAAACATTTGGCAAAGCGTTAAAAATTATTTAATAATAATAAGAAGAATTTTAACCCTTTGCCAAATGTTTTAATTTATGTTCGCTCCAGAGGACAAAATATTTTTGACGAAACGTCGAGGTAATAAAAAAATTTACTGGCCGAAGTGTCTTTAATTTGAAGAAAAAATCAACTAAATTTCTGGCCAACCCTTTTCTTGATAAATCAAGTAGTTGACTTTCCTTTGATTTATCAAGAAAATGTGTTGGCCAAATATCACAGAACAAGTTAAATCAACGTTTAGTTTGTTTTCGTTGCATTAGAAGGCGCTCTGCCATCTAAAATCCTCATGTGAGCGGTCGGATATGCTTATTTTAAGATATGTGTGAAAAAGTATAAAGAGATAGAGAAAGTTGCAAGTAGGTTAGGATAGTCAACCTTGTTTTCTTACCTTCTTACATAAATATCGTTAAATTCTGATAACTCAGGAACCCCTGCCCCCGGGGAAGAGTATAAAATTCCCTGGATTCGATTACTTATAGTCAGATTTCAGCTTTCTGCTCTACTCAATTCTCTCAGGTTCATACTCCTGGATCCTCTTTTCTGAGTGTATTCTTACTACTTCAACTTCTCGCAACCTCCCACATACAAATATTGTTCTGAATTCAAAGCAATAACGCGCCATCTATATATGACAAATGAAAGCATTAAGACGCGAATGTTTCTTTTCACAAATAAGTCAAACTTCTACTGTCCTTACTGCGATTGAAAAATATTGGGAAGGCTTGGCTCATCAGTGAATCTTTCCAACGGTTTTGCCAATTTAATCTACCAGACTGATTCTTTGGAGCTCTAATACTGTATTGAAACATTCTGCTTTTATATGCTGCACTGAATGGTGGAATCTTAGAAATGGTATTTAAGGAGAGTAAAAGTTTGATTTATTTGTGAAAAGAAACATTCTTGTCTTAATGTTTTGTTGGTTAAATATGTACTTGCTTAGAACTATAGTCCTCCTCGTACCATGTTTACCAGTTTCGCCCCTGTCGAAGTACTGAGAAGTTTGAAAGAGAATGATAGCCTGATGGAGAAACTCCTTAATTTTGTTCTTCGCGTTATACAACAAATCTGGTGATTGTTAGCTACACTCATAGTGACAAAATTGAAGGAAGTTGTACCTTTTAGCATGTACAGTGGTACCTCGACATACGAGTTTAATTCGTTCCGTAACCTTGCTCATATCTTGAATTACTCGTATCTCGAAGCAAATTTCCCCATACAAAATTCCCATTTAAAATCACAGATTAATATCTTCAACCCTACCGAACCGAACTCGTATCTCGAATTTCGCTCGTAACTCAAAGCAAAAAATCACTTGCTCGTCGGCTCGTATCTCGAAAAACTCGTATGTTGGGGCGCTCGTATGTCGAGGTACCACTGTATATCGGGATTCACCCAATAGCTCTGAAAGATATTACAGTGAGCTTTATTGAAGACATGCACACACACATGGATAAAAAATAAGGAAGTTGTACCTTTTACCATGTATATCGGGATTCAGACAATAGCTCTGAAAGATATTACAGTGACTTTTATTGAAGACATGCACACACACATGGATAAAAATTAAGGAAGTTGTACCTTTTACCATGTATATCGGGATTCAGACAATAGCTCTGAAAGATATTACAGTGACTTTTATTGAAGACATGCACACACACATGGACAAAAATTAAGGAAGTTGTACCTTTCAGCATGTATATCGGGATTCAGACAATAGCTCTGAAAGATACTACAATGACCTTTATTAAAGACGCACACACACACTCATGGACAAAACTTAAGTAAGTTGTACCTTTTAGCATGTATATCGAGATTCAGACAATAGTTCTGAAATACAGTAAAACCTCCATGAGAGGACACTCGCGCTAGATGACACCTCTCTTCAAAGAACAGATTTCATTTACAAAATTACCATTTTTACTATTTAGTAGCTCTCTTGTAGGAAGACATCTCTCCCTAAAGGATACTTTGGCTCTGCAATTAGGTGTTGTTCTTTACACGAGTTTCAACTGTATATTTTATATACAGTGACCTTTGTTCAAGACATACGAGATAACCAAGTGTGAACAAAATTGCCTCTGTCTCCTTTATAAAAAAGAGTCAACCAGCGACATAGAAGACTTTACACTTCCTTAAATTTTGTTTATGAATATAAATGAAGATCTAGGTTGATGTTTTTGCTATAGTTAATGGTGGGTTTATATATTAACTCGAGACCAACATTAGTTATTTTATTTAAATTTAAAGTGATTTTCGCTTTTTGAGTTGGTGTCAATGACCCTAAACTTTCAGATAAAATGTTTACTCTTTTCTAAGAGAGCTAATCTCTGTTTATATCTTCTACAAATTTCTAGTTTCATTTTAGGATCAAGTTTCGGTTTTCTTATCAAACGTCCCAATGATTATTAATTTTATCGTTATCACAGCTTATCATAATATATATGTGAAAGTTCATGTTTTCGCGGACTATACATCTGATATCTAACTTAATATCTGGGCTTTTCCTAAGGGCAAGTTTCAGAATTTGACCTGGTACCATGGGGTAGCACAAATCTCTATTTCCAGCTATGGTCCTTCAACCAATATTTTTTTTATCAACACACAAAACGTGATATCCCGGTAGGGATAATTGCGTCGATTTACATTTTTAGATATAAATAGTTATAAACATATTATACAAGAAAATAATAATTGAAAATAAAAAAGAGAGACAATAATATATATAAGGAATCTGGACCTTTCAAGTTAGAAAGATAATCTAAAATATATTTACAAAGTAAGCGGAAGGTCGTGGGTTCGATTCCCGCCTCTGGACACTTTTATTTTTCCGTTCGCCATTACTCTTTATATTTTCACCCTTTCATACTTCATCCTTAAAGTTAGAAATAGTCGTTATTTTTCTTTAAAATAAATTTCGATTTTTGTTTAAAAGAAACATTCGCGGTATAATTACAATTTTCGTTTTATATTTACAAAGTATTTAAATCTGTGACAATTCTCTCTAGTATTTATAAATTGATATAGATCTACAACATTGTTTACTGTCTGTTGTCTAGCGATAAAGAAGAGTGAACATTCAAGCAGTAGGTGTCTCGAGTCCTGGGTTTCCTTGTCACAGTGACAGCTAGAGTCCTCAACCGCGCAAATTGTTGATAAAAAATTTCTTGAAATTTCCATGTTTTGTTGTAAACTGGGTATTGTAAACATTGTAATGGGAAAATGTTGGAATTCCAAACGGTAAAAAGCTTTATATATCAGCCAATATTGATAGATAACTAGGAATGGATGTGACTACCCGAGAGTTGACATGACAAAGTCTGAATACTTAAATTGGACTTCCTTACTAAGCTACGGGTCTTAAATTAACTGCTAATATGTAAATTATGAAATCGATGACGGAAATGTCTAATCAAACATATATGCAAATACATGCACTTTCACGAAGCATATACGTTAAAGAAAGAGTCGGTGGACGAGTGGGTAAAACTCTTGATTTCCAACAGCCATGAACCGGAATCGAATCCCGCGTTGAACACTTTGTTTTAATATGTGAATAACCTTTACATATTATTCATTGTTGTAAATATCATAAACTAGTACAATATAATATAATGCGGCTTGTGATTGTAAAACGACATTTGAAAATTATCCCGCATGTATTTCTTTTCAACGGAAAATCAAAATTTATTTTAAGGAGAAATAACGATTATTTCTAACCTTAGGGATGAGGTATGAAAGGATGAATTGTGAAGAGTAATGATAAACGGAAAGCCTAGTGGAAATGGCATCTGCCCGTTAAACGGAACACAGTGGGTTCAATTCCCATCCCTGGACACTTTTATTTTTCCGTTTATCATTACTCTTCACAATTCATCCTTTCATACCTCATACTTAAAGTTAGAAATAATCGCTATTTCTCCTTTAAATAAATTTTGATTTTTCGTTGAAAAGAAACACATGCGGGATAATTTTCAAATGTCTTTTTACAATAATAAACTAGGTTGCTCTTTTTGAGTGGTACCTAATAAAGTGATTTTGGAACAAGAACAATGCGTTAAAGGCTATTATCTAAGTAATATTACAAGCGAGCCAAATAACTAATGACATATATAGAAGCATATATTCGACCTAACATTTAGCTATATTAGTCACGTACAGAATGCTGAGTTCACGAATAGAATAGGGATTAAACTCCATTGTGTCCTGTAACCGCCTTTACTGAATTTTAACCATGAACTAACTCTTGAGCAATTATTCTTTATTAAATAATGAAATAGGTTTCTTGAAATGAGTTAGCATCTTAACGGCATTTATTCTTTGTTTAAATACTCCTGTAGATGGACAGAGATACTCGAAAGCTTGAAATTACGTTAATAAAATGAGAAGAAACATCTTCAGAAACCTTTTACATTGTTTAATTAATATACACAAGATTTAAATCAATTATTCTTTATTGTGACAAGCTAAGACTACTATAGAAAACATGGCGTCTTTAATAACAAGATTACTACTGAGAGAGCTAATAGACAAATCTGAACTACCTAACTCTGGATTACCCAACTAATTTACACGTCCTATTTATAGCACCAATATGTGAATTCAGAACTATGCAAATGTACTACAACAAATATATAACGACATCTATAATTATATATAGTTAAACTTGTTTATAGCGCTCCCTATTGGGACTCACCAAAATAGGGTGCTATAGAGAGGGGGTGCTATAGGCAGGTCACTTTTAATGTAAATCGCATCGCACTACGTATTTAAAATCGGACGCTATAGAGAGGGGGGGCTCTATAGCGTCCAATCAGAACAAAAGTGTATGATACAAGAATTTTATAAATATAGTGTCACATTTGTGAATTTTATAATTGGATTATTTTTTTTTTTTTTACTGAATTTTGTAGATTAAATTAAAAATTCATTTGTTATCATCATTACATGCAATGTATTATTTTAAAACAAACGATAATGAACAACAACAATGTAATTTGCATTTTCATTAATATAAAACAATGGCAAACTTAACAATGTAAAAACATATTTTAACATTAAACACAAAAACTTTACAATAGTATTAGATATTTATAATTAAAAATGCATATATTGAATAAAAATATTTACCTTAATTTCCAATTGTTAATAGGAAGACAAAGCTTTTTCATTGTTCTTGCTAGGCGAAGAGCATCAGAACTAAAAATTATTTTTTGATCCAGTATATTACTTTTTTAATTAAAGATCTATTTATTGATTATTCTATTTTCAAAGTAATATATATATATATATATATATATATATATATATATAAATAGTATTACAATATTAGAATTACATGCCATGGAGAAATACCATTTATTTCAGAAATAATCACCATGATGAGATCTACCCATTCCTGTCATTAATGTCTCATAATCCTCTGTTCTTGAACCCCTTAGGTTGAGAACGTAGCCATTCTTCAGCCTCAGTGTACAATCCAAACACTGTTCGTTATTTCATTACTTTTATGAATTACAAAATACAAAAATCATATTAGAATTATAATACTCTGTATCAATTAGATTTGTATTTGATTAATATAACAAAAATCATATAACATCTCGAATAAAACACTTTTTTTTTTACTCACCTGATCAAAGAAGCTTTCAGACAAGCCCTTCTTCAACTAAATAAAACGTATAAACGAGGCAATGGAGAGATATTTTATAGTATTTTAATAAAGGAATCTATGTGTAAATATGGTACATAAAATTTAAAAATAATTTACATATTTGAATACATTTGAATTAATTATGAGCAGGTTAATGAATTTAGTGAATAGAAAATTGGAATGATTATTGTTTTATATGTCTTTTATAGTTTTTAAGATAGAAGGGGAACGTATTGTGATGGTAATTGTATATACTTTTATGAATGATCCAAAGAAATGAAAATGGTAAGGTTTTAATGTATGGAAGGTGTGGTCCAGAACTTCCCATTTCACCATACCAAGTATCGTCTTAAACGTCTCTGCAGTATGAAGATGGTATTATCCTGTAGAAGTCAGCAGACCTGTCTCTCTCTCTGTCGCCCAACGGCTGGCCCTCCATACCCTAACACATCCTGACCATCCTGTCTCGAGGCGTGCCAACTGTGCCGCCTGTGGGTCCAGCGACGGGTCACTGGCCCACAGATATTGGAGTTGCCGAGCCGTGCAACCTCTGCTCCGGGAGGTGTTCGCCTCCTGCGAAGTGCCCCTGGATCTGCAGGTGTCGGCCTCCATCCCGAGGCAATGAAACTAACTAGTGTAGCTTTATAGTGTAGAATTATAGAGTTTAACTACAAGTTACTCACAGCATGGTGAATGTCACTAATTCAGCTAAATCTTTAGTAGAATTTTTCTCTTTATAGCGTAGTATCGTTATTATTGCTTTGATTCGTTTTCTTTCAAATCAAACACATATTATTGTTCTGGTGTATATACAATTCTATTATCATAATAGGAAAATTTGACGATTTCTGTATATACAATGTTGCTGAAATTTCTATAGATTTTTCTCAAAGAAATATATTTTAATAAAATATTTCAGGTCTAGCCCTTTCTCGACCTGTATATAGTTAAAATGAAATTTCATTTATAGGGTTTGATAAAGAGCAAGCCCTCATTTCTAGGGCTTTACCTGTACAAGTTCTAAGCATGTACAAGCAAATCTAATTGGTAAAGATAGTCACAGCAACATAGAGTTGCATGCGCTCATTGCTAGGGCTTTATCTTTATAAGTTCTAAGCATGTACAAGTAAATTTAATTGGCAAAAATATTCATAGCAACATAGGGTTGCATGCGCTCATTGCTAGGGCTTTATCTTTATAAGTTCTAAGCATGTACAAGTAAATTTAATTGGCAAAAATAGTCATAGCAACATAGAGTTGCATGCGCTCATTGCTAGGGCTTTATCTTTATAAGTTCTAAGCATGTACAAGTAAATTTAATTGGCAAAAATAGTCATAGCAACATAGAGTTGCATGCGCTCATTGCTAGGGATTTATCTTTATAAGTTCTAAGCAGGTACAAGCAAATTTAATTGGCAAAAATAGTCATAGCAACATAGGGTTGCATGCGCTCATTGCTAGGGCTTTATCTTTATAAGTTCTAAGCATGTACAAGTAAATTTAATTGGCAAAAATAGTCATAGCAACATAGAGTTGCATGCGCTCATTGCTAGGGCTTTATCTTTATAAGTTCTAAGCATGTACAAGTAAATTTAATTGGCAAAAATAGTCATAGCAACATAGAGTTGCATGCGCTCATTGCTAGGGCTTTATCTTTATAAGTTCTAAGCATGTACAAGTAAATTTAATTGGCAAAAATATTCATAGCAACATAGGGTTGCATGCGCTCATTGCTAGGGCTTTATCTTTATAAGTTCTAAGCATGTACAAGTAAATTTAATTGGCAAAAATATTCATAGCAACATAGGGTTGCATGCGCTCATTGCTAGGGCTTTATCTTTATAAGTTCTAAGCATGTACAAGTAAATTTAATTGGAAAAAATAGTCATAGCAACATAGAGTTGCATGCGCTCATTGCTAGGGCTTTATCTTTATAAGTTCTAAGCATGTACAAGTAAATTTAATTGGAAAAAATAGTCATAGCAACATAGAGTTGCATGCGCTCATTGCTAGGGCTTTATCTTTATAAGTTCTAAGCATGTACAAGTAAATTTAATTGTCAAAGCATATATAGCACAGGTATACAGAGGATATATTTTGTATAAGTAGTTCCAATAGTATTTTAGGTAAATTAAAATCTTTACATATAGGTATTGATATCACCGTAGAAAGTGAAAGTTGCGATTTCTTTTCCCGGATGTCCTCATACTAGGGTCGTTCCCATACTAGTGTTTATTACAAACCTTCTTTTCACCCAAACTACATACACTTCTCTTCATACTGTCGCTTAAGTCATAAAATTAATACCGTTAAAACGCTATCCAAAAGGATCTTCACACATTGCCCCTCCCAAATATCAAAAACTATAGAAACCCAGAACATTATAAATACCTTACTTTAGCTGGGTACCCAAAAATATTCCGTTTTGAGGCATTTCTGTAATCCAACCACAAATTGAAATAGCCATATTTTTAGATCCACATGTGTCATCCCATACTCCAGTGTTCACATTGCCAGGCATTCAAGAAAATTTGGTATCAGAACTTTTTATGAAAACACCCCAAACATAGAAATAATATTAAGAAACCCCATTACCAAAAGCAGCATCCCCATTTCTCCATTTTATAATAATCGTTCCGTATACTCCATAAAGTGTCCCCAGTGTGATAGTTTGTATATTGGCGAGACCGGCAGATAGATTAAAGATATGATTGACGAGCATCACAAAAACATAAGAAATAAAGACAAAAAATTACTTTTGGTACATCACATAGACAGCACAGGCCACAGTTTCAACTTGTCAGATCCCCAAACCTTTTATTCAAATATTAATAGTAAGTACAGGAGATTAGTTCTTGAAGCCTTAGTCTCCATTAAGCACAATAGCATCAACAGACATATAGAAATCCCTGATTTTTATAATAGTTTAATACAGAATCTAGATTCATAGGTTTTAATCTTTCTCCTAATTTGTTCACAATGGAACTTTTAGTTTTCTTTTAATTTGTATTCAATTGTAAAATTAAGTCATATATCAAAATTCAAAACTATTTCAAAGGCGTGAGATTCTTTTTGAAAATAAACAATTTCTACTGCCCTTACTGCAATGGAAAAATTAAAGGAAGGGCCTGGCTCATCATCATCCTTTAATTTTTCCATTGCAGTAAGGGCAGTAGAAATTGTTTATTTTCAAAAGGAATCTCACGCCTTTAAAATAGTTTTGAAATTTGATAACAGATGACGCGCTAGTGCATCATATTATAAGTCATATATGTTAAATAGTTGTCATTTGGAGTTATGTAAATATCACTTGTATATAAATCTATTAAACAGCTAAGATTTGATATTCCTGTTGAAGGGACGTTATACCCTGGAGGTATTGATATTAAAAGAAGACTTTATCCTTGGAGACTTGTCGTTGATTCTGATTGTGATCAAAGGATTCTAACCGTTTAAAGATAGCCATAGCAACATAGAGTTACATGCCTTCATTGCTAGGGCTTTACTTTTCTAAGTTATAAATATGTAGTAGAAAATTTGATTGACAAAGATAATCATAGCAACATAGAATTACATGTGCCGAGGTTTTATGTGGCATTTTTTTCCAAAAGATACCATAGCAACAAATATATTGATTCAACAAGAATTAAAAATGTGATGGAAATTAGATTTTAAAGATTTCATAACAACATTAGGTGTTTGTAATAACGGTTTGTGTTTTACTCACGCAAGACCAAACATGTGATGGCAATTTTAAATCAAAGATACCATTAAGCCACTTGTAAACACTTGTAGGGCAGCATTTGTCTTAGAATCGATGGAATAATAGTAATATGTCGATCAATGTTGTTGTTGTAGTGTCCAATGAAGAACCTCAGATCTCTCCGTACATCTCTATCACAGCAATCGCAATGACCTCTATCTTGGATGTGTAAATCTGATGTTCTGGGTCCATATTAATTTTCTGTTTTTGCTGTCGTGTCCAATGAAGAGCCATCGTTGTCTCGATGCATCTCTATCACAGCAGTCGCAATGTTCTCTATTTTTGGTGTGCAGCTTTATACACCCAAGATAGAGAACAAGGTGACGGCTGTGATAGAGATGCATGGAGACATCTGAGGCTGTTCACACAATCATTATTTGCATGTGATATAAAATTCATGAATGTCTTTTTCAGGTGAGGACAGCGGTCGGTTATATTTGAACCATTCCGAATTAAATGGACCATGATGAAAGAGCTCCTAGCTGTTACATCATCCATTAGGAGAAGTTTCGTTTTGACAGTTTTAATCCATGGGTCCCATGTGATTGTTAGGCAAGTCACTTCCAGTCCAGATTCTATGTTTCCTGCTCTTTAGGAATTGGTTTGTAAATAATGCGTTTGGAAATACTGGAAAAACCACTGGTTATTCTTTTATTTTGCAATTTATTTTATTTATAAATAGACTTTATTCTCTATACATGGACATTGTCGATACTTATTTCAATGGATTTCAGCACCAGAAGATATTGTCGCCGGCGTGACCCCTCCTGGTTCTTTGCGACGACGCCGCTCCCTTCTTCGTGGATCACCTACCCTGGGCACCATTGCTTTCCCTCTGCAGACCACCCAAGACCCTCTGAGACACACCACTCAGGTGGATCTTTTTCCCTCTGGCAGTATCTCTCGGCCTTACCACTGATGTGGGGACACGAGAGACTTACAAGAAGAGTAGCTTCTGTAATGTTGGCCAGAGAGTCATAACAGCAATCGGCAACAAGTCTGCTAACACTCCTCTTCCCTTTATTGTCATCTTTAAACCACATTAAATATACCTCGAATATTAATCAACGGGTATTTACACTATTTCACATCCCAGGGCCAATATAAACGGATATTTACACCCATTTGCCCCAGGAAACAGGACCACAGCAGTCGGCGATTCCCACACTAGTACCAGACCAGAAATCGGCGAAAGCGCCATCTATTGGCCGAGGTTGTAGGTGTTTTCAGGCTCATATACGCGACAATATGTTTTTTTTTTTTGCATAAAATATTCGAAGATGTAACTATCGTTTGTATTGTTTTAATTCTAAAGAAGAGGTTGAAAGATCAATGAGAGAATAAGGTTTTTTATGACCGAAATAGTTTCTCTACAATTCGAACTTCTGCCGGTATTTATTTGAAATAGGATTATGAGAATTCCTTAAAAAAATTTTTTTTTGCTTATCCCTAGTACATGTGGTACAGGCCATAATAATCATGGTGGGTAGAAGTAGGCGACTGCTTTTACTGTAAGCGCACCACATGTCTACACATGTGGAAAGCAGTTCGACTTTTGCACTTACAAATGTGACAGAGCCCGTTTGGTTACTTACACTCGCTGGTAGGGTTGGACTTTTTCAAGAATCAGGAGCCATTTGAGCATTTTTTTTTTAATCAGAAAAAAAGTGCCCAATGCGGGATTCGATCCCGGGTCGTAGCGGTCGGAAACCAACGGTTTAGACCATCCTTCCACCAACCCCCGTTTAAAAACCTTTACATGATGTGAGTTGGTATTTTTCATATATCTATACATTTTTAACCCGTTGATTTTAACCCATCCATAACTCATTCACTAACATAGTTTTCAATTGTAAATTTTTAGATATTTCCTTTGAAGATACCAAATTCTACATTGTTCGATTATTGTACTTAAATTTTACTTTTCCTTTATTCCAAAGAAAATAATAATGAACATAATGTGATAAGTTATAAGATTTACATAACATATTTAGATGGGATTTGGGCTTTAGTGTAGAATATATTTTGAATAAAATTTAACCAAAAGTTTATGTCCATAGTTTACTTAAATACCATTTCTAAGAATCCACCCTTCAGTGTAGTATATATAAGC
>CP092868.1:59106293-59119731 GCA_030710605.1 Cordylochernes scorpioides
AACTTTTGCTAATGTGTGTTTGACTTTTTTTATCCAATTTTTTTTTGGTACATATATATATTTTTTTCATAGAGGGTAAGTAAAAATATATTTTTATATATAAATATATGTGTCAAAGATAATATACATTTATTTTTATATTAAAATATTTTGTACATTTTAAATAAATTTATAGAATATAAATATTCTTTCTACCTCTATTTTTTTATTCAAATTGTAAATATTTTATAACATAATTACTTTAATAAAATATCTATTTGTACATTTAAAAATATATTATTAACATTCTAATTTTTTATATATATATAATAATAAATATATACAGTAGAACTTGGATAATTCGAACTTCTTTAATTCGAAAACCTCTTTAATTCGAATATTTATCTTGGTCCCTAGAAGCCTTAAGCCTTTATTCAAAACATCTTTAATTCGAATTTTTGGATAATTCGAATTTTTTTATGGTCCCTTGGGGTTCGAATTATCCAAGTTCGACTGTATTTAAAATATTAATATATTTATATATATATTTTTAAAATCTATATATTATAAATTGCTCTATATTCAAAATATTTATATATATACTTTTCATTTTATATTTTAAAATCTTTTAAATTATATATTTTAAATAAGATATAATTAAGAAAACAATAAAATATATTTTGATAAAATAGTAAAATAAGGAACGTAAAAAAATACAAGGATAAAAAAGCAAACGATATCAAATATCTTTTATAAATAAAACAAAATGGCACCAATATATATGTATAAACAAATGTTAAATATGATATAGAGTGTGAAATCCAAGTCAGAGAGTAGGGTATGTAAACGAACTTACCCACAGCAATATGATATTAAATTGAACGTCTGAACAAAGTGAAAGTACTGGTGGAATAAAGTGAAACTTGGCATTTTGTCTACAACCGTGACGTCAAGTATTGCCCAACAGCCACCGCGACGACGTCGTATGGTGATTGGGCAATGTTGGAATTTTACTATCGTCTGCTTCACGTAACATGTGTGTAGAAAAAAACGTTTAACCATTTTATTATTTTTTTAAAAATTATTATTTCATGTATAATATATTGGAATATATAATATATTACGAAATATTGGAAAATTAAACTTTATGATCCAAAATAAGCATTTTTAAATCATAAATAATATAATACACTTCGTTCTCTTTTTATGCGGTTTTTTTTTTATGCGGTTTTGGAGTTATGCGGTGCAAGAAAAAAAAATTTATTCGAATTTCGAAATTTTTTTTTTTGGTGATTCACTTTTTCTGAAAACGAATAAGAATAACAACTACAACTCTACTATTACGCAATCAATACAAAGAAAGAATTTTGTAACGTCCTGGTTGTATGTTAAGTTATCCAACAAACAGTAGAGGGGAAGTTCCAATGTCTTTTATTCCGCGCCTGCCGGTGTCTTACACAACTCGTGCAAAACCGAAATCAAAACTGAAAACGGCGTGCCAGCTGCCGTTACAAATTTCTTTTTTCTTTTATTGACATGTTTTCTCTTGATTTGTTCTTAAAAACAAAAGAGACAAAAACAAAAATACCTCGTTAAAATTGCGTGTTTTTATGCTGCATTTTGTTTTTGTATGAAACTAATTAAAAAAGTCTGCATATTGGAAAGCATTAGAAAATAAAACTTGGTGAAAGAAGGTTACTACCGAAAACCGGAAGATAAATTTACTCAAGTGAATTGTAAGTTTTTTTGAATAATTTTAGTGCGTAATTGTACCTTAAGTTTTTCCATAATTTTTAGTCCTCTTAAAGAAAATGTGTGACAATAATAAAAAACAAAAAAGAAGTGCAATTTCGCTAGAAACCAAAATTATAATTCTCGATTGCTTGGCGAAAGAAGAAAGATCAACAGCAATAGGTAAACGTTATAATTTAGGCGAATCTACTATAAGAGCAATTAAAAAAAAAATGAAGCGGCAATAAGAAGATCAGTCAGATCTGGTACAAATTTGAGTTCTAAAATTTCATCATATTCAAGAGGCACTTTAATAGAAAAAAACAGAAAAGGCTCTCGTAATTTGGATTGAAGATTTAACTCAAAAAAGAATTCCGTTAGATGGACATTTAATCAAGATGAAAGCCCTTAAATTTTACAAGGAGTTAAAAGAATCAGAGCCATCTACATCTTCACGTGAAAGTAATCCACAATTCTCTGCCAGCACAGGGTGGTTAACTGGTTTTATAAAAAGACATTCTTTTCATAATCTAAAAATAAAAGGTGAGGTGGCTTCTGCAGATGAAGAAGCTGCTAGAAAATATCCTGAAAAGTTGGCTAAAATTATTAAAGATGGAGGATATTGTGCCCACATCAAATCTTCAATGCTGATGAAACAGGATTGTTTTGGAAAAAAATGCCAACCCGTACTTACATTGCAAAGTCCGAAAAAAATGCCAGTGGTTTTAAAGCTGCTAAAGATCGAGTTACTTTATTGCTGTGCAGCAATGCATCTGGCGATCGAATGTTAAAACCGCTGCTTGTAAATCGATCTTTAAAACCACGTGCATTAAAAGGAAAAGACTTAAATACACTGCCCGTACATTGGATGGCAAACAAGAAGGCCTGGGTAACAACGGCTATTTTCACTGAATGGTTCAATAAATGCTTCGTACCTGAAGTAGAAAATTATATGAAAGAGATGGGTCTCGAATTTAAGATCTTATTAATTCTTGACAATGCACCAGGTCATCCAAACTTAGAACATCCAAATATAAAGGTAGTTTTTTTCCCTCCAAACACAAACGAGCCTAATTCAACCATTAGATCAGGGAATTATTTCAACATTTAAAAAATATTATGTAAAATTCACTTTCCAATTCATTTTCGATAAACTGGAATCCGATACAATAACAGTTACTGAAGTTTGGAAACAATTTAATATCTTGAACTGTGTAGATCATGTTGCGTTAGCAATTGCCGAGATAAAATCACAAACTTTAAATGCATGTTGGAAAGCTGCTTGGCCTGAATGCGTATCAAAGAGAAATGAATCAAATAGAACAACAATAGTAACATCAGATATTATTTCAATTGCTAAGGAAATAGGTGGGGAAGGTTTTGATGATTTTGGCGAGCATGATATAGAAGAATTGCTTGTGGACGAAGCCCTAAATGATGATGATATTTTGGAAAGTATGGTAGATACTACTAAAGATTTCGAAACAGTAGATAGCGAACTGGAAGATGTTACTCCACTGGACGAAAAATTACTTCGGGAAGGCCTTCAACTTTCCGGTAAATTGGAAATTTTTTTATTCAAAATGACAATGATGTAGAACGCGCCTTAAAATTCCAACGTGATCTGAAATTTTGTATGTCTGGCTACAGAGAACTCTACAAAGAACTAGTCAAGCCATCACAGCGTTTGATTACTGACTACCTTGTCAAAGAAAAAAAAATCACTGAAGTTCCTAAAGAAGCATTATCATGTAGATCTGATGACATAATTTTATCTTCAAGTGATGAAAGTGATCTTGCACCAATCCACAAACGGGTTCGCACATTATCAGACAGCGAATAATGATGAAAACATTCTTAATATGATTTTAAATAAAGTTTTGTTTATGTTTTTTTTTTACATATTAAGTTTTGTTTTGTTATTAACACACATATGTGCCATTTATTAAAATATGATGAGAAAAAAAATTAAATCTTATTATTTATAAATCTTTTTTTATGCGATTTCTGGTGCATTTTAAAACATTATTTAGGTTTTATGCGATTTTTTTAATAAATGGAACGTATCCATCATTTTACATATAAATGTATGTCTTTTTTTGTGCGATTTTTTTTATGCGGATTCCCCTGGAACGCATCTACCGCATAAAAAAAGAACCAAGTGTATATATTTTTTGAAAATAGAGCAATCTATAAATAAATATATAATTAAAAAGGCATATATAGAATCAAAAAATCATTTATTTTACTAATATTTTTGTTGGCTGAACGCTATCCTTTATCAAGGTATTAAAACATATTTAAGGAAAAAATATATAATTCTATATACAGTTATCAGCGTCATGCGTTCTTAATTCTGTCGCCGTTTGCTTTTTTTTTTTTTTTGGAATGGCGCTCTCCTATTGGCTCGCTACGATCACGCCACCACTACGCGAGACACTTTGTTTTTGACTTTGCCCCCCCCCCACTCGCTTTTTGGTTTTTGTAACTATTGTGTTGGAGCGGGTCGCTCCTTAAATAAATGCATATATTAGTTAATAACTAAATGGAATCCTCTCTTTCTTTTTCCCAGTAAGAGATGCCTACGGAAGCCAACAGTACACAGACAGATAAAGCACATAGGCTATAGTTATTAACTAATATATGCATTTATTTAAAGCGCCAATTTATAATTGTAACAAATAGTATTTGAATAAAAACATTCAATCGGGTAAAACACGGGCGTTGCCCGGGTCATTCGGCTAGTATATATATAAATATTACTATAAAACAGTGCATATAATCAAGGTATTATCTACATAATATTTTATCAATAAAAATCATGCTCAGTCACTTGAAGCTACATCACGTGGGGTAATCAAAGCATTTTAAAAAATATATTATCTCTCAAAAATAGATATACAGCCTTTTGAAATATTAGATTTTATAAAAATACACATTTTCTGTGTGGAAAATACGCCATATATTTCTTTGTTTATTATATAAAATTGAATGGAAATAATTATTTTGAGTTTAAAAATAAGCACATTTTAAAAAAAATCTAATATTTCAAAAGGCTGTAGATCTATTTTTGAAGGATAATATTGTAGCGAAGTATTTCACAAGCATTTATTATTTTACACTAGTATTAACAGAGTATCATTTTTATGTTTATATTTTATTACTCTGTAAATTTCCCTCATTGCTTATCTTTTGTTTATCCATCATAGTTTGTTCTTGCCTTAAATAAATTGCTGTCTCATCCTGAAGTTTTCCCTTTTGGCGGTCGGGAGTTTCCAGCTAGCTCTCTACCTGTGCACATATTTGCTCTTCTGCTCTTGCCATATGAATCCCGCCAAGAAAAAGAAGAAGAATGCCCAGAAGCCCATCGTGGACGTCGCTGCCCTGGATAAGGAGGACGAAATGGTGCTCTCCCGCCACCTCCAGGTCCTGATCGGCGTTGGCCATCCCGCCCTCAAGCCCCTGCACGAAGACGTGATTGGGTACATCGCAACGCGGAATAAGCAGATTAAGGCCCTTTGCGCTGAAGTGGAGAGCCTTACTGACACGCTCAGTGCCTTCGCGGAGCTGGACGTCATCACTCCAACTGCCACAGCACCCAAACCAGCCCAGCTCCTTCCTGCATGGAAGCTAGTTCCCAAACCGACCCAATCAAGTCCGCCACCCCTGTTCCTGCTGCTCTCCCAACTAAGAAGCCTGCCCCCATCGTGCCCGCTCCTGCTCCCTCAAAGAGGAAGCAGCCTGAGGCTCCCAACCCGCCCGCAAAGAGGACCAACCTGAAAGGTCCCGCAAAACCTGCGCTATCCCGCGTCTCCAAGCCTGCGGCCGCCCAAGTGGTCCTCCATGGAGAAAAATCGGCGGCCCACAGAGTGGTCATCTCTGATGACCCACAGGCTGACCCAAGGGAAATGCTTAAAGCTGTCCGCGCTGCCCACACTCTACCCCAAGGCGTTTGGGCCTCCCTGCGAACCAAAGGGAAGCTTGTACCCCCCTCCAGCAACCCCGATACCATCCCAGCTGTTACCACCTCCCTGGCCAAAAATCTGGATGGCATGAAGGTCCGCCAACAGAAGGAGATCCTGCCTCGCATCTGCCTCTTCAAAGTGGATGAGGAAACATCCAACTCCACCATTGAAGAGACGCTCCTGGAAACCCCTACTGTCAGCCAACTCCCTGGGAACAAGGTGGTGCGCGTGGCTCACCGCTCTGCACCCAGAAACGGGACCTGCATCACCTTCATCGAGGTGGACCTCAAGACCTTCAGAGCCCCTGGGCAATCGCGGAAGGATCGGGGTGGATGGAGTAATCCTCAACTTCAAGGAGTCCATCCGCGCCCGAGTCTGCTTCCGATGTTGTGGCTTAGGCCACAATTCTGCCCAATGCACCAGAGCTCCTAAGTGCTTCCACTGCGGTGAAGGCCGTGCCTGCCCATCCGTTGCCGACCAGCGCACTTCCAAGTGCGCCAACTGCTGTGCCAAGGGCCTCCCAGACAAGCACGAGGCGAGAGCCTCAAGCTGCCCCATCTTGAAGTCTAGAGCCCTCAAGTTCTAGGCTTCCAGGACCTCCTGCCTCCTCAACTGGCCTCCATCAAGGCTTCTCACCGCATCAAGGCGCTGTTTCCCTGACCTCTCCAGCTTCCTCCACCCCTGCGATGACACCTCCACTGCCAGATCTTAGGATCCCTTGCCACCAGTTCGCGTTCTGCAGCCATAGTAGGGTTAGAAGACCTTATTTGATAGGCCAATTAGCCCGGAACCCAAGACTACTCCTGAAGTTTTCGTCTTCCCTAATTTTCCACGTGGCAATATATATATTTTTTAAATGCTTTATTTAGACCACGTGTACAATATAATGCGGCTATTCTTATAGAACGACGTTTAACAAATTTGACCACAAATCTTTCTTTTTACAGAACGAAAAATCGTGATTTTCATTATTTAAGGAGAAATAACGACTATTCCTATCCTTAGGGATGAAGTATGAATTGTGAATGGTAATGATGAACAGAAAAATAATTCCCATCCCTGGACACTTTTATTTTTCCGTTCATCATTACTCTTCACAATTCATTCTTTCATAATTCATCCCTAAGAATATGAATAATCGTTATTTCTCCTTAAATGATGAAAATGACGATTTATCGTTCTTTAAAAAGAAACATTTGTGGTAAAACTTGTTAAACATTTAATGTAAGCAATAATTACCCAGTAATTAATAAAAATAAGGAAAACTTTGGATGGATAGGAAAGTATTTCTTTTGTTTAATGAAGTAATGTAAGATTGTGAGCGTAGAAGTACTTCACCAGGCTTTGTAACAGTAATAGATGGAGGATACCTGGAAGTTGCTATATTGTAGAATGGATGACAGACGCCAAGATTCCAGAGTAAAGTTGGGGGATGGTCATGTGTTGTCAGGAGGGACAGGCGACAAAAACAGCATTCCTGTGTGGGGAAGGACAGAGTCTGATGACATCTGCGGCGAGGAGAAGTCGTGGCGACTTACCTCCGGGCCGTGTGGATGATCCTGCAAGGCGGTGCAAAGAGAACCTGACATCGGAGCGACCTACAAGCCGGTGTAGTCCAAGCTGGACATGTAGTGTGGAGCGGAACGTTTCCCAAGAGTGACATCCACGGCGCCAAGGATTCTTCTGACGGGGAGGTTGAAGGCAAGTCCCACTCACTGTACTCCTTTTGTTCAGTGTCACGTATAATAAAGCGATAACTTTTGCTGCATCTCTTCGAACTCACATGTGTATCTTTGTGGCATCTTGAGTAGACAAAGAACACGAATAGCGTCTGGATACGACATAACAATATAATAGGTGGGCTATTTACATATTGTAATGATTGTTAACTTACAATATTGTTATTTTACAAAGCAATCAACAACGCTTGTTCCTGGAAACATTCATATTATTAAAATTAAAGGGTATAAAGCAATAACGCGCCATCTTTCCAAGGAAATGAAAACATTAAGGCACAAATGTTTATTTTATGCATAAAATACTCTTCTACTGTCTTTACTGCCACTGGCTCGTCAGTGGAGAACCCTCCCAGCAGTTTCACAAATTTAATCCACCAGACCGCCTCTTAGAGCTCTAATATGGAATTGGACAATTCTGCTTATATATGCTACACTGAATAGTGGGATCATAGAAATGGTATTCAAGAAAACTATGGACATAAAATTTTGGGTAGGTAGAATTACATTTAAATATTTTTGAAAATATATATTAGGAGTATAAATAAGTTCGTGCGGTTTTTTATTTTCGAAACTTGGAGCTTTATTGTAAAATATTGGTTAAACCATCGATGTGCAAAGTATTGTCCGTCGCTAGCCACTACATCTTACTGGCAATTGACGGATCCCATCGCGGAAAAAGGCCGGCTCTTTGACTGCTATCCATTCATCGATCCATTTTTTGACTTCATCGTAGTTGGAGAAGTGCTGGTCAGCCAGGCCATGTAACATTGATCCGAAGAGATAATAATCGGAAGAAGCAATGTCTGGGCTATACAGCGGGTGGGGTAAGACTTCTATTTGAGCCTTTCTAAGTACGTTAAACGGATGCTGCAGCATGTGGCCGAGCATTATCATGTTACAAAATAACTTTGTCATGTCTATTGGCGAATTGCAGCCGTTTTTCTCGTAATGCTCGGTTCAAACGCATCAAGGGTCTACAGTAGACATTTCCTGTGATACTTTTGTTTGGTTGTAGCAGCTCATAATATACCACTCCTAGATGGTCCCACCAAATACACAACATAATCTTCCCGCCATGAATATTCGGCTTGGCCATCGATGATGAGGCACGGCCAGGGCATCCATACGTTTCCCGACGTTTGAATAATCGTAATGGACTCAATTTTCATCACCAGTTACAATTTGATGCAAAAACTCCTTTATTTTATTGACGTTGGAGCAGTTGTTCACGCATAAAATAAACGGCGTTCTACGTCTCTTGGCTTTAGTTCATATTGCACCCAATTTCCCACCTTTCGGATCATTCCTATTTCTTTCAAGCAATGAAAAATGACTGGTTGAGTGACTCCAAGTGCTTTTGCGAGTTCCTTTTGTGTTTGTGTTGGATATTCATCGACCCTTGCCTCTAATTCTTCGTCCTCAAACTTTGGTGGCGTTCCGGGTCTTTCTTCGTCTTACAAATCAAAATTGCCACTTTTAAACCGTGCAAACCATTTTTTGACACATTCATTCAGCTAGAACATATTCACCATAAAAAACGATCACTCTCAGCATCTTTTTTCTTCATATTGAAGTAATGAAGTAAAACTCCCGGAAAAAAAAAACAAATTATTTGGTACGAAAGTTGAAATTTTAGGAGCAAACAGAAACTAAGTTGTTTATACTTCAGAGAAATGACGATTAGTGAAAAAGGAAGCCTTATCAAGACGCTTCAAAATAATGGTGTTGCCAGATGAAACAATGGAATAATAAACTAGTAGCGCCATTTTTATCAAAACCGCACGAACTTATTTATACTTCCAATAATTAACGGCGCCAATGCCCCGTTAGTCAGCCATATTTCAGAGTTCCCTGTTCACGGTTACCGTAGCAGCTCGGGGCTCACGACACCGTACTACAGGGCAGTCCCTTACTTGTGCTGCTTCTCCCGCCCGCCACGCAGAGGAGGACTTCTGGGCATGTGTTAATTCTGTAGAAGGGACGTTATACCCGAAAGCTCGAAGTGTTAGCAATAAAAGAAGACTTTATCCTTGGAGACTTGTTGTTGATTCTGACTGAGAATTAAGATATCTTCTGTAATTATTTAGATATGCAGCCTGAAGTAAACACAAGAATCCGACAATGGTCGGTAATGGGGTTCCTGTTTAAGTCCGTAGACATTTCAGCCACTGTTATTTACTCGAAACTAAAATCTCTGTACTTTAAAATAATTCTAAGAGACAACGCTTCCGTTCCACATTGAGACTAAATATACATAAGGAGAGATTAGCTTCATCTGGATATTACTTGGATTTTACTTTAGTTTTATATATTAGTCAAAATATTACTTCCTGCCCAGAAGTCCTCCTCTACGTGGTGGGCGGGAGAAGCAGCACAAGTAAGGTACTGCCCTGTAGTACGGTGTCGTGAGCCCCGAGCCGCTACGGTAACCGTGAACAGGGAACTCTGAAATGTGGCTGACTAACGGGACAATGACACCCTCCATTCTATGGAGCAAGACAAGACACCACCATTACTTTACTTGGATTCTACTTTTATTGGATTTTAACGTTACTTTGATTAGCAAGGCGCGGAGTACTTAAATTTAATTTCCTGAACATGTCGATGTGATAGAAAGTCATCTAAACGTTGAGAAAATAAAGAAATACCTTGATGTGAAATATTTTATAAATATTCTCTCCAGGTAGCAAACATTGTTTACTCAATGTTGAAAAATTTGCATTGATTTATTTTTATTTGGCAGAATTTGATTATATGATGATTTTGGTTGTCGGGGTTACGTCCGGAACCCAATCGAAAACTTTTTCAAATTTAAAATATATTTTTAGCCAATTTATTTTTGTATTTAAACATTATAACATTTATCACGAATGAAGACATTAAGACGCAAATGTTTCTTTTCACGAATAAATCAAACTTATACTGTCCTTACTGCAATGAAAAAAATATTGGGAAGGTTTACCACTGATGAGCAAAGACCTCCCAATATTATTTCATCGCAGTATGGTCAGTAGAAGTTTGATTTATTCGTGAAAAGAAACATTCACGTATTAATGTCTTAATTTGTTATATATAGATGTGGCGTTATTGCTTTGTATTAGAACAAATAATGAATTAACCATAGTCTAGAAACATAAGTATTCCTGGTTTCTTCTGGAGGTACCGGTCTCTCAATAGAGGTTGTCATCTAACACGGTCGTTTATTAAATAAGTCAGTTGGTATAGGTGCGTGCAGATATTTACACAGCTGGTTGTTTCACCAACAGATGTTCGAAACGAAAGTGAAAAGGGAAGCAGGCAATTTTCCCAGTTTCACTCTGCAAAATATGAAACCACCACATGGTATTGGATGTCTGTGACCTAACACAATACTACATGTATGTATTGAAGTGAAACCTCGGCTGATATCCTTTTATTGACACTGGCGATGTAATAGGGTTGTTCGGGGAAACGTTTAGTTAGATTTCAGCCCTTAACTTTCAATTTATTATTCAAATATGTTGAAGATTTGCGATTTTAAATATTTCTTTTTGACCAGTACTTTTGTTTTGCATTTCTAAAATTTTTCTTTCTTTCTTCTTTATTATGTGTTCCATATGCAAAGCTTTGTGTTTTGAGACTCAAATAAACATATTCAAGTTTATTATATTTTTGTGTGCTTTTAAAGTTAAAACACAACAAAATACGACAGAAAACTTTACTGAAAACGATGGATTATCTTACCAAATTTTATTGTGCATGGATCACAATATTACTTGCAAAGTACTTTTTATTTTTTGAAGATAACTCAAAACCTTTCTATAAAATAATGCTCTGTGTCAATATTCAGGTGGAAATACTAAGCCTCCAGGGATAGGTTTCTTTTTAACATTTTTATTGACAAATCTCTCTTTAGCTTTCGGGTATGGAAGCCCTTCTACTGGAGAAAGACGATTTATTGTATCGTGTTTTTTCTCCTGTAGAAGGGCTTGCATGCCTCAAGGTTAGAGAGAGTGGGTGAATAAAATATTGCCACGTGGAAAATTAGGGAAGACCAACTTCGGAAATAGCTTTAGATATTTTAAATATCTTTAGATAGTTAACCAAAATGAATGATTTTTGAGCCCCGGAAGACCAACTTCGGGATGAGACAGCAATTTATTTCAGGCAAGAACAAACAAAGAATGGTTTGAGTCAAAAGGCGATCCATTAATTAAGATTATATAAAAGGGCGTAACTGGATCTGTAAAGAAAGATTTTTTTTTCTCAAAATATTTCGAGAGATTGCTCTTTCTTTATCAATTGATAAAGAGGGAGCAATCTCTCGAAATATTTTGAGAAAAAAATTTTTTTTTTTCTTTACAGAGAGAGGGGGAAAATATCTTTATTTACGGGGCTGCTAAATAAATATATTTTCTCTCTCTCTCTCTTTCTTTACAGATCCAGTTACGCCCTTTTATATAAACAAAGAATGATAAACAAAAGATAAGCAAAGAGGCAAGTTCACAGAGTAGCAAAGCATAAACATCAAAAATTATACTCTGCTAATAAAATAATACTCGTACATACTATGCGACAATGTTTTTAAAAGAAACCTGTTTCTGGAGGCTTGGTATCACCTCAAAAATTTCCCTCCTTCCTTGTCTGAAGGATGAAGTTGAATATGTAAAAGATCCCAGTTTTTTTTTAGGATGCATCTGACTGTATACTGAGGAGTGACACAGAAAGTTTGAGTTCCTGGGTATTATAGAGGCTCTCCTATATTGGATATGATCCATTACAGCAAACAGAAGGTTACAGGAAGTAACAAAAAGGTTGCAGGAGACTTTATTTCCAGCTGACAGAGTTTCTAAGAGACATCGGCCTCAAAGCAGTAGGGTGGTCAAGGTCCTCAGGGAGGCGGTCGCTCAGGGAGACTGTCGCTCAGAGAAGTATTCGCTCAGGGAGGTGGTTGCTCAGGGAGGTAGTTGCTCGGGGAGGTGGTTGCTTATCAGATATGCTGCACACTCATGACGGAGGTTACTGTTTCATTCATCACTAAATATGAATTGTAATCTAAAGAGAGAGAGAAGCTTCTAAATACGTAAATGATTGTTGTTGATTGCTGGCACCATCTATGGGATTAAATATCAACAAATCATTGATTTTTTTTTTAAATTCTAGATATGTACAATTTTTAAAAATGTTAAATCAAGAAAAGCCAGCCACATTTGCATTTCCATCCTTTTCGTCCTTGTAAAGTTTGAAGTGGTATTTGAGGCAAATAAACGTATAAATAATATTTATTCCGATAGATGGCGTTAACTATCATCAACGATAAATTTTTACTTGAATTTACAATCCTGAACAGGTGCATTCTTTCCTTTGTGCTATCATATTTCAAATCAACCGTTGTCAGATCTACGAATGGATCTAGAATTTTAGCCAATCCTAAGTTTTATTCTTAATAAATCTTATCTTAACAAATATATATTTTAGTATCAATAGAATCAACATTATTACTATCATCCTTATCTTGTTGGCTTAGAGATTCCGCGACATAGTTAACTTTTAGAACGACATTTAACAAGTTTTACCACAAATGTTTCTTTTTACAGAACAAAAAAATCGTAATTTTCATTATTTAAGGAAAAATAACGTCTATTTCTATCCTTAGGGATAAAGGATGAAAGGATGAATTGTGAAGAGTAATGATGAACAGAAAAATAAAAGTGTCCAGGGATGGGAATTTTCCTTAAATAATTAAAATTATGATTTTTTCGTTCTGTAAAAAGGAACATTTGCGGTAAAAATGGCGTTTTATAATCAAAGCCGCATTATATTGTATTATAAATAAACTTTAATACAAAACAATAACGCGCTATCTATAAATAACGAATGATTAACGAATAATAAGAAAGACGCGAATTTATCTTTTCACAAACAAACTTCTACTATCCTTACTACGATGAAAATATATTGGGAGGGCTTAGCTCATCAGCGGTTTCTCCATTTTAGTCCACCAGACCTCCTTCTTAGAGGTCTAATACTGTATTGGATCATTCT
>CP092868.1:59119831-59286791 GCA_030710605.1 Cordylochernes scorpioides
ATTTTAGATTAACTATGGACATAAGCTTTGAGGGGGGACAGTAGAAATATTACAACATATAGTCGACTCTCGTTAATTTGAAACTCGTTAATTTGCAACTCGTTAATTTGAATATCTCGATAATTTAAATTGTTTCCCGGTCCCTTGAAAAATACTCGATAAGTTGAATAAAATCAATATTAATTGGGGGGGGGGAAGGGTCGTTGGAAGGCTGGTTAAACCGTTTGGTTTACGACCACTACGACCCGGGTTCGATCCCCGCATTGGACACATTTTTCTGTTTAAAAAAAATGTTCCAATGGCCCCCCGATTCTTGCAAAAGTCCAACCCCACCAGCGAGTGCAAGTAACCAAACGGGGCTCTGGCACATTTGTAAGTGCAAAGTCGAACTGCTTTCACATGTGTAGACATGTGGTGCGCTTACAGTAAAAAGCAGTCGCTAACTACCCACCATGATTATCATGGCCTGTACCACGTGTACTAGGGATAAGCAAAAAAAAAAATATTAATTGGTCCCCTCGGTAATATGAAGTTGAAGGAATAGTATCTTGCCGAAATTTGAGCATTTGTAAATAACTATACAAATGTTTAAAATGATAAATCACGAATATTTATATCAAAATATTTTTTACTTGATTTTATTAATATGTATGATTCTATCTGAAAATATTGATATATGAGGGAAAATGTTGCGGCAACTTTCCTAAGCCAAACTAGCCCGTGAACTAACCGAACAAAGTTAGAGCTCAAATTTCCCACGCCGAGCAGGCGGCAGTTTCACATTTCAGCTGGGCGACTAGCGGCCGTACTGAAAGGATTCAATTTTTATAGCACGTGGACTATAGTCGCTTCCCGCACCTACAGACAAAAATGCCGAAATATTGAATTTGACCCATCTTGATGAGGACGAGGAAGAAGACGAAGAAGAGCAACCGCCAATTCCAGTCACATTGAGCGAGACAAAGAGATCTCTTACTGCACTACGCTTCTACACCCTCAGAACCCGACACAAGTAACGATTTCTTCGCAACCCTCACTACTATCGAAAATTCATTAGACAATGATAGACTGAAGTCGCTCACTCAACAAAAATTTACCGGCCTATTTTTGAAATAAACATCTGTGAATAATTGTACAAATATGTAAAATAATTAATCACAAATTTTTATATCAAACTCTTATTTGAGAAAGGGCAAGACCCGTAAGCTCCCAATAAATTTATTATTTGGAAAACTTGCGGTAAGTTACTTATTTAATCCTGTATCAACATAGAATGTATATCCCGAAACTGCCAAAACTTCAAACTCTTGTTTACTTGATTTTTTCCCTCCCTCCCCCTCTCTCTCTCTCTCTTGGTTGTTTAAACTCTTGTTATTTTGAACTCTTGATAAATTGAAACTTTTCTCTGGCCCCTTGAGTTTCATATTTTCGAGAGTCGACCGTATATATATAAATGGTCTAAATATTATCTTTTTCAGGGTTCTTTAATCAAATTCATAGTTTAAATAACTAACTTTTTTACTTATAGAAAACACTAACTATTTTTTCTAGGTATCTATAGATATTTTAATATGTAAATAATACTATGTAGATAATAATGCCTGAATAAACAGTTTTTATCTTATTTAAACATATACATGTCAGGGAGTGAGTGTGCTTACAATACAAACAGGTACACATAAATAAAAAGTCGGTGGACCAGTGGGTAACACCCTCAATTCCCGACAGTCATGAACCGGGATTGAATCCCGCGTTGACATTTTGTTTAATATGTGAATAACCTTCACATATTATTCATTGTTTCAATTATCATAAACTAGGTTGTTCTTGTTGAGCGGTACCTAATAAAGTGATTTTGAAACAGGTACATCTTTCTACCCCCATCAATATCACTTATTACATTTGTAGAACTAACTAGACAAAATTATGAAATATATAAATTACATCAGTATTATATCTCAAATATAAAGTTATATTTAATTTCTTAACCTAAATTCCAGCTTTATAATATTGATATTCTAAAATAGTTTACATTTTCATTGGTAGATGGCACTGCTAGCATACTAAGTATCAATTCTGTTACAAACTCTCTCTATCTTCAATAAATAACACCAACATATCAAATTACATTAAATACTATGTTACTGAGGTAAATTCTGACAATTTATAATATTGTAGCAAAGTATTTATTATAAGAAATAAAGGAGAAAAAGAAGAGTCGGTGGACGAGTGGATAACACCCTTGATTCCCGACAGCCATGAACCCACTACATATTTAAAATCGGGTGCTATAGAGAGGAAGGCGCTATTTAGAGGGGGTGCTATAGACAGGTTTAACTGTGTATTTAAATTTGTGAGCGAAATATTCACAGCGAATTAAAATATTCCTTTATTGTTTCAGGTTTTCTAACGCGATTTAAAAATACATTTAATAATTACGCGCTATATATAAGACAAAAAATAATATAAATAATTTTAAACCCAAATTCTAATACAGTAAATGAAAACATTAAGACGCTAAAGTTTCTTTCATACATATATCCAACCTCTACTGTCCTTAATGCGATGAAAAAAATAGGAGAGCTTGGTTCATCAGTGGTAAACCCTTCCAGTGCTTTCACCAATTTAATCTACCATACCGTTCTTCTTTAGATCTCTAATACTAATTAGATGAATACTAATTAATTTATAGCACTAATAAAATAGATTTAAATATTCATATACAAGGTGTGTCCAATAAATAAAGAGACCGGTCAAAAACAAAGAAAAAATGAAATGAAAATTTTTTTAAAAGTCTATTAAAAAAATAGAAAGCTTCAGCTACCCTGCGGTATATCACATCACGTGATTGTGCGCGCAGTCGATAAATTTTAAGCTTATAAAAAGAACACCTTGCATAACAACTTCTAATTTGTAATGGATAGAAAATTCGAACAACGAATTTGTATTAAATTTTGCTACAAAATTGGGAAACCGGCTTCAGAAACTTTTGATTTGTTGAAATTGGCATTTGGATATAAAAAGGGAAATAAGCCCACCACATTTAGATGGTTTTCACGATTTAAAAATGGAAAGGAATCGGTGAAAGATGAGAAGCGTGTTGGACGTCCAATTCTGCACAGAAACCCTGAAAAGGTGAGCCAAATTTCAAATTTGATAAAAAGAAAATCCACGAATAGGGTTACGGGAAACTGAGGAAGAAAAAGGGATATCAAAATCATTAGTTGGATCGAAAATTAAAGAAGACTTGCAGTTAAAGAAGACACCTTCAAAATTTGTTCCTAAAATGCTCACAATCCAACAAAAGGAGAATCGCGTTGAAGTTGCCAAAAAATGCTTGAAATGATGAAAGAAAACCCTAATTGGAAGGAAAAAGTAATAACTGGAGACGAAACATGGGTTTACGGGTATGACCTGGAAACAAAACGCCAATCCATGGAGTGGAAAGGAAAAGATGAACCAAGAACGAAGAAATCTCGACTTTGCAAGTCAAAAAACAAAGTCTAATTTGCCACGTTCTTTGACATAAAGGGAATTGTGCATTATGCATATCTAGAGGAAGGTCAAACAATCAATAAGGAGTCTTATTTAAACATTATGAGACGTGTACGTGAATCAATTCGTCTGAAAAGAAGTGAAATGTGGAGTTCCAAAAATTGGATTATCCATCATGATAATGCACCACCACACACTGCTACATCTGTACTGACTTATTTGGCTAATCAAGGCATCCAAATACTTCAACAACCAGCCTATTCCCCAGACCTAGCTCCAAATAATTTTATTCTCTTTCCAAAACTCAAAATGTCTCTAAAAGAAAGGAGATTTGACACTAGAGAGTCCATCATAGCGGATTCGAAAAAGGTCTTGAAGAACATCCCGAAAGATGCCTTTTCTAAATGTTTTAAATCTTGGGAGAAGAGATGGAAATTATGTATAGATGCGGGAGGGAATAATTTTGAAAAATACTAATACATTTTTTTTAATCATCCTATTTTTCTTTATTTTTGACCAGTCTCATTATTTATTGGACACACCTTGTATATTATGATGCGCTAGCGCGCCATCTGTTATGAAAATTAGAAACTATTTTAGACGCGTAAGATTCTTTTTGAAATTAAACAATTTCTACTGCCCTTACTGCAATGAGCCAGGCCCTCATATTAATTTTTCCATTGCAGAAAGGGCAGTAGAAATTGTTTAATTTCAAAAAGAATCTTACGCGTGTAAAATAGTTTCGAATTTTCATTCATACATATACAAATAAATAAGATTATCTATATAGATAATACCGTAACAGAGTTTTCCATTGTAAAGTCCTGAGCTATCTCCTCCGAAGATTCTGAACTACACATAACAATCTATATACCAAAATTTTCGTTATTTTTTTCTTCGTATGATAGGCCTGTTTTTATTTTCCTAATGTTAACAGTTATTTTTATTTTTTAATTTAATCTATTTTACAATCGTAGATTTTTTGCATTTATCATCATCAATTCATTTGTTTTGAAATGCGTAAAAATGTGTTTTGAAATAATATATATTTCTGATTCATTTGATTATGTAAGTACTTTGTTATAGTCTTTCATTTAAATATATAAATTTTTCGAATTGTAGATTGAATTATTACTTTTATTCTATAATAATTATCTTTTATAAGTGTTTGTTATAGTTTTTCATTTGAATTTAGCACAATTTTTGTATCTGGTTATCTTTTTTGGCATCTTTTCATCTCTCTTTGGCATCTTTTTTTTTTCTCATTAATAAGACCTAATCCAAATAATTTAATAGTGTGTGACGTTTCAGCAACAGCATCAGACAGAAGAATAAATGAACTAAAGAATAAAATCTCATTTTTTCTTTTGTCTGATGATGGTGGCATTTGGATTAGGTCTTTTTTTTTTATTAATTTGTTATAGTTTTTCATTTGAATTTAGCTCCATTTTTGTGTCTTATTTCTTCTTTATATTAAAACTTAGAATTAAGCTTTGCTTTTTTATATACATGTTTATTACACATTTAGCAATACTTTTTCTTTATATTTGCTCTTATTTACTCATTTTTTTACTCTTTCACAATCAGATTTTGAAAATGGCTAAATGGCTTCACTTCTCCCTATTTGCTTTTGTAGCTTTTCTTATAAAAAAAATATTAGAACTTAGAATTAAGCTTTGCTTTTTTATATACATGTTTGTTACACATTTAGCAATATATATACCAAAATATTTTTTTGAATACTTACCTCTTTTAGTGAATTTTTGTCAGGGGGGCTGCAAAAGTGCCGTACTTATGCAGTATTTTGATGCTTTTCCTGTGAAAAGGATAATGAAATTTAAAATTAAGCTTTGCTTTTTTATATACATGTTATTTACACATTTAGCAATATATACACAGAAATATTTTTGGAATATTTAACTTTTTTGGTGAATTTTTGTCAGGGAAGCTATGGACTGCCGTAATCATGCATTATGTTGATGTTCTTCTCATAAAAAAATATTTGGGTTTGGAATTGGGCTTTGCTTTTTGTATACATGTTTTTTACATATTTAGCAATTTACACACAGAAAAATTTTGGAATATTTAACTTTCTTGGTGAATTTTTGTCAGGGAAGCTATGGACTGCCGTAATCATGCGGCTGCAAAAGTGCCGTACTTATGCAGTATTTTGATGCTTTTCCTGTGAAAAGGATAATGAAATTTAAAATTAAGCTTTGCTTTTTTATATACATGTTATTTACACATTTAGCAATATATACACAGAAATATTTTTGGAATATTTAACTTTTTTGGTGAATTTTTGTCAGGGAAGCTATGGACTGCCGTAATCATGCATTATGTTGATGTTCTTCTCATAAAAAAAATATTTGGGTTTGGAATTGGGCTTTGCTTTATTGTATACATGTTTTTTACATATTTAGCAATTTACACACAGAAAAATTTTGGAATATTTAACTTTCTTGGTGAATTTTGGTCAGGGAAGCTATGGACTGCCGTAATCATGCGGCTGCAAAAGTGCCGTACTTATGCAGTATTTTGATGCTTTTCCTGTAAAAAGGATAATGAAATTTAAAATTAAGCTTTGCTTTTTTATATACATGTTATTTACACATTTAGCAATATATACACAGAAATATTTTTGGAATATTTAACTTTTTTGGTGAATTTTTGTCAGGGAAGCTATGGACTGCCGTAATCATGCATTATGTTGATGTTCTTCTCATAAAAAAAATATTTGGGTTTGGAATTGGGCTTTGCTTTTTTGTATACATGTTTTTTACATATTTAGCAATTTACACACAGAAAAATTTTGGAATATTTTACTTTCTTGGTGAATTTTTGTCAGGGAAGCTATGGACTGCCGTAATCATGCAATATGTTGATGTTCTTCTCATAAAAAAAATATTTGGGTTTAGAATTGGGCTTTGCTTTTTTATATACATACTAGCCGAGTGACCCGGGGCGTTGAAGAGGCATCAGAATTCTGAATTCTGAATTCAGAATTCTGAAGAGGCATCAGTTTTCACTAAAGTTGGCTTTTGCTATGACTATAAATAATATTTGGGTTCTTGCTACAAGAGCCTGTGTTTATGCATGCAAAATCAAAGTTGTATTTAAACAACAATCAACCTTGTAAATTTGATTTTTAAAATGGTCGAATTATCGAAAGTGTCGAATTATCGAAAGTGTCGAATTATCGATAGTGTCGAATTACAGTTTGTTTATTTATTTTTTAATAAGGTCCTCTTATCTTATCTGCAATATAGTTGTATTTTTCGAAATTTTATTTTCTAATTTGTTAATTTTTTCTTTTTTTTTTCACTCTAATAATATTTATTTAAATCTAATAATTTTTATTTAATGCAATTTAATTAATAATTTATTTAATCCAATGTCTATAGTTTCTTCCCTGAAATTGCTTACCAAACATGAGTCAGTGTTTCCACAGTGTTAACAGTTGGAGTGTTAGAATGCGGAGAAGCAAAATAACTCCCTACTGAATTTCTCAATAGTCTTACTCCCAGAGGAATGCATCCACACCAGTTAACCTCTAGGTTGGTACTATTGTTATGCTTCTGAGAAGTTTTAATCCTAAGCAGGGTCTTTGAAAATGGTACACGTATGGTGATACAGTGCATGTGCTCTCATGTCCTTAAAGAAGTGTAGTTCTGTTGTTTGCAATTTCATTTTCTGATTTGTTAAAATTTTTCTTCTATAGTTTCTCACCTGCGGGTCCTTCGGGTAAACCCGGGGCGTTGCCCGGGTCACTCGGCTAGTTTATATAAATAAGTATAAAGCAAGGTAACTTTCAAAAGTAGTATTTAAATAGAAGTAAACGAGTCCCTTGTGTAAGGAGCGAAATGCTTGGTATTTGATGGTGATAACTTTGTATCCGATGTTTTAGGAACCTTCCACACAATTCCGTAGCAAGGAAAAGAGAAAGAAGGACGCTGGACATACGCCACCTGCTGGAAGTCAGCGACAGCATGCTATATAAACCACCTGTCAGGTCTGATGGATGCAACTGGCCGTTCTTATGTTATTTTACCAACATCTCAACTATCTCTTGTCATTTTAGAAGCAAAACTTGTGTTCCCTATATACCTTACTAATAACACCAAACTTTATCTCCGCGTACACACATAAGAACAGAGAGTCCACAGAAAATCAGTTAAAAGAGAAAAAGAGACAATAACACTATATAATGATCCTAGTTAATTGTTATAAAAACACAACAACAAAATTAAATTTAAACAACAATAATGATAATAAAACATATCAGTAGGTTTCTGGAGATGAGTTTATTTTCATTTTATTAACGCAGTTTCAAGTTTTTAGACATCTCTGTTCTTCTACAGGAGAACCTAAATAAACGAATAGAACACCGTCTGATGCCAATCTATTACAAAATCTATATACACACATACAAGTGTGACATATATTCATTCAGAAATAGCTTTGAGAATGCTTTAATAAAACGAAAAGAAACTCATCTCCAAAAACCTGTTGAAATGTCCAGGAGAATATTTTAAAAAATAGATTGATAAGAAAAATATGTACATTTAATGTAAATGTTATTTTGATCAAACTGAGATCTCTCACTGAAGGGAAGTCTGGAAATCAACAGCTGTCACAGGCTGTCCTGAAGTTGGCCAGCATCCTGCCTAGACAGCATTCCTTGTCCTCAGCACAAAGAGACATAGAGACTATACTGTTACACCACTTTGATGTGTAGATGGTTTTTGTTTATCGGTTTCCATTGTGCTGTACAATAAACCTGAACGTGTTCTCATTAAAATATGATGCTTTTACTTTTTAAAATCTTTTATTTAACTCACTTTTCTGTCTGTCTGTCTGTTTGTCCACAAATCTTGCAATCGATTTTTAATATATTTATAGATCACTTAGAAATCTGATATTTGGTACACTTTTTAGACCCCGATGACAATGCATGTTGACATATTTTAAGACTTTTGGGATGTCAGGGTGGTCGGAAATTGACAAATTTCCAAATTGCATTTTAAAATTTGTAAATTAATTTTAATATACTTCCAGATTACATAGAAGTATGAAACTTTTAAGACTCACTCAAACTCCGCTTTTGCCGGTCCCAAGCCCGGATGAAAAAGGAGGAGGGGGAGCAGTAACAAGCTCACTAAAAAACCTGGGCTCAGCTGGCCCGGCTGATAGTACCCTGTGTACCCTGTAAGGGCTCCTGATCCAGGGATACAGGATGAGCAGCGTTTGCACTCCATGTTAGGAGCGTCTGCACATGGCGTCTGTTCCTCATGTCAGAGGCGACCATTTCTTTTGGGGCTAAGTCAGCCTGCCACTGAGTAGCACTCCCAGTCTTAATGATAAAGGCAGACGCCTTCTACTTCACCCAGTTATGATGGTTATCTCCCGGCAGACACCTTCAAAAGTCTCAAGCTTTACAAGCTTTATACATTAATATGATTGAGTGGAGATAAGAAAGAAGAAGACTCACTCAGTCCAATGAACAATGCAAGTGTACAAATTTTTAGACTTCTGGGTGGTCGGAGTGACAGAAATGAACAAATTTCTATATTTCTTTTCAAGTCTTGTGTTATTTTGGTAAGGTTATGAAGAAAGAAGAATACCCGGCGCGCCCGCACCGGCTGGGTTAGAATAAATGATGTGTTAACAAATATTTAATAACACAATATTGATATAGATTGAATACAGATGGCGTCTGGTTTTGACGTTTAATTTGATGGGAGAGATTCTCTATGCTTTTATAGAACAATATTGATATGTCCAATAAGTGAAATGATTAATGAAACTATTTACATGTGAGAGTCTATATCGGCTGTGACAATATAGAGCGGAGTATCAGGTTTTCCCAAAAGCACGTGTTTTTCTTATTACTTGGCGAATAATATTATATTACGGCGAATATATAATAATACATAATACAATTACTTTATACATAATACATAGACATTATACATAACGGTAAATAATATTGGTATTTCAATTTCATTTGCAAGCGTTTACGCACTTTTAGGACAACCTTGTACAATGATATCTTTCGAGAATTTCCCTACCATATTTACATACGCAGCTCGGTCAGAGGTATGGAACTTTTTGTCCTCACAATAACCATATGACATTATAGTAGTGGTTCAATCTAGATTAAGACTAAATAAACACAATAGAAATATTAGAAAAATGACCAAATTTTATTGATTTACTCAATGATTTTGGCCGTTATTACTCACAAGAGAGCATGTATTATTGATAAAATTAATCATTCCTCCAGGGAAAAGTGTCTTTTCAAAACATTTTTATTATTCTCTAGCTTTCGGGCACGGACGCCCTTCTACAGGAGAAAAACCTAGTATAAAGGTTTAATGCTGATATCACTAAAATGGCACTTAAAAACCTTATTACATTGTGATGAAAGTAAGACAGGTCATCTTTTCTTAACATGTCAGAAGCCAAAAGACACTGCAGAAATATCAAGATCAAAAGTTAATTTTAGAATCTCTTGTGTCTATAAGGGATACAAAGCATAAACAAAATGATTGAGTTACCAACACAGTATTGATTCCTTAGAAGCTATTAACGCTTGGGAAAAAAACTAGCTACGTCAACCTATTTTTTATTTAATTCGCGACGTTTTAGTCACTTTCTGTCACTCTCTTTAGGAGAATGACAGAGGGAAGGTGAATGATAATCGTTCCGCTGAGGAGAGGGATAAACCACATCAATTTAACCTGAAATTTTCTATAACTGGTGTTGTAAGAGAGTAATCAACCAAATACATTATTTCCATGCGTTTTTAAAGGGAGAGACGCCGCCATTGTTAAATGAAGAAAGGTCATCTCTCCCTTCCAACATAGGACAAAATCTATGTCCTGTCAATTGTCCATCTCTGCAACCTAGTAGACTTAGTTCTAAGTTATCCACAATATTGCGCAGCTAAATTTAAAAGGAACTGTGCTGAGAACATGGACGAGAACCTCTACGTATGTTTTCCCACGACGCAGCGGAGCGTGACCTCGCCAGCACGGGTGAGTCAGTTGTTGTTTGCTCGCTGTATAGATGGACATTAACCCTTAAGTACTCGCGGCATTTTTTGTTACATAAGTACTCGCGCGGGGTGTATCACACCCCAAAATATAAACCTAAATCTAATATATATAATGTAAGCCAAATACAACGTATTTATATTTATATTATAGAGAAAAGAATGGATATTAATTAAAATGTAAATAAAATAATAAAATATTTAATTATTCCAGTGCTTGTACATGTTTTCTAAATCCTATAAGCATTTACAATTTTTATGCATATTCATTATTCACAAAAATAAATCTTATATTTTTTTCATTAATTTTCAAAGCATTCTGCACACATAATGAAGGAATGATTATTGCAGATATTTCTTTTGCAATTTTTGCAGGTAGTCTTTGTTTTCCTATCTTTAGATCGGTCACAAAGATGGCATCGCTTTTGCTTTTTTGAAAGTGGTTCTGATGGTCCTGGTACCTAAAAAAAACCATCATAAAATTTATCATGTTTATTTATATTGGTAAATAACATTTTTACTTACTGTTTGTTCATTTGCCACTCCAATTATCCTTCGAAGAGCAAGTTTTATATCTTTAGGTAGTGACACAATGCAAAGGCGTTCTTTGATATGTTCATCTATCAAACTCAGTCCGATCTTTTCCAAAAAGTGGCGTCTTTTAATGGGTTCTTCTTGCAGGTGATTTGCGTTGTAAAGTACTTGTGCATTTATTTCTGCAACATTGACGAGATCAAAGAAAATACACAGAGGCCATCTTCTTGTGCGTCGTCCTACACTGTAGGTCCCCGACATTTGGTCAACAACATCAACGCCTATCTTGGTTTGGTTATAAAAAGTGACTATTTCCGGCTTCATTTTATCTCCTGTGTCCTCGTCAATTGTCATTGTTGAGTGCATTGTTGACAATAGGATAACTGATTTTGATTTCTTGGGGACATATGATACAAGAGTTGTATTTTCATTGAAGCCAAAAATTGAAGAAAAGATAGGTCTATTCCTGTTGGGTAAAAACTCTACAGGAATTTCCTTTTTATTTTTTTTTCAAAGTTCCAACGAGGGTCAAGTTATGTTCAGTCAACAAACTTTGAGCTAGTGGGAAACTTGTATACCAGCTATCAGTGGTAATATTTCGTTTTGTTCCTGATACTGGTTCCACCAATCTTTTGACAACATCATCAGAAGCATTGGATTTATAAAAAGGTCCACGATTGTTACCAACATACGGCTCCATATTCACAGTATAGAACGTGTGTGCATCAGACATCATGTATATTTTCAAGCCATATTTTGCAGGTTTGTTTGGTATGTATTGGCGAAAATTACATTTCCCTCTAAAAGGAATAAGCTTTTCATCGATTGTTAAATATTCGCCAGGGGAATACATTTGTTTACAGTTGGCAACAAAAATTTCAAAAATTTCCCTCAGGGCAGCAAATTTGTCATTATCTCTTCTGATCTGTCTAGTAAGGACATTGTCAAATCGAATTACTCGCAAAAGGAACAAAAATCGTTCGTAGGCCATTGCTGCTCTGCATATTTCTATACCAGTGCCATTTGCATTCCAAATTTCTTTGAAATGCAAATGCGATGCACGATTTTTTCCGATTATTATTATGAGTCCGAGCAGACAACGGATTTCATTTTCATCTGTATTGCGGCAATCTCTCTCCCTGCTATAATTTGGCCTGATGGTCTCAATAAAAATATTTGTGTATTCAACTATTTTTTTGATTATGTCAATACTAATAAATTTCAAAAAAGCTTCTAATGGATTTGGAGTGTTCTTACCAAATTGTTTAGAACAAGGTAAGTGTGTAATAATATTTATAGCTCTTGTACGTACCCTTGATGTTCTCCATTCTTCCTTTTTCCATTTGGTCATTTTATTTCTTCCAAAGAAGTACGTAGAATCCTGATGTGGTTCTTGTTCATCGTCTTCTTCTTGTTCTGAATCTGAGCTATGGGGGATATATTCTTCATCATCACTAAAGTTATCATCATCTAGCTCATCAAAATCTTCTTCTTCCTCATCAAACAAGCTAAAAAGTGATTGAATATTTTTGCTATCCATTATAATATTGGATCAAAGTAAGCTTAGATGATGGGCAAAGTGAAACTAAATTGACACTGAAAGGTAGGGGAAATGACTCATGGTGCGTGAGAATTCAGCAGTATCATATTCGGGCTGATTGCAAAACTTTGTTACGTAAGTACTCGCGCGGGGTGTGACACACCCCATTCTAGCAAAAAGAATAAATTATAAATATATTCCCTCTATTAATTTTGTTGAAATTTGACATGTCTATTTGGCACATTGAAATATTAAGCTATTGAAAAATTGGAAGATTTTGGTTAAGGATTTAATGATTTTCTTGAGGTAAAGTGATAGCTTGGGGTGTGATACACCCCGCGCGAGTACTTAAGGGTTAAAACATGGTGGCAGCGATAACTGGATAAAATACGAACCCGTATATCGCAAAATATCGATTTTTGCGTACTTTGGAAGATAATTCAACATGGCTCAGATTCAACCTCCAGAAACTTTCGACTTCTCGACTCCCAACGAATGGCCCAAATGGAGGAAGAGATTCGAACGATACCTCGTGGTCAGTGGAATGAAGAAGAAAGAGGAGGCGGACAAGATCGATTTGTTCATGTACTTGATGGGCGACCGCGCGGATGATATATTCAGGACCTTCAAGTTCGAAAAGGAGGAAGAGGCAACGAAAATTGATTCCGTCCTCAAGGCGTTCGACAGCCACTTCTGTGTCAGAAAGAATATTATCTACGAACGTGCGAAATTTAATTCAAGAATCCAAGAGGATCGGGAGCCAGTGGACGAATTCATCACTTCATTGTACAAATTGGCTGATAGTTGCGAATTTGAGGGTCTTCATGAGCAGTTGATCCGTGACCGAATAGTGGTTGGAGTGAGGGACAAAGCTTTATCTGAAAGAATGCAGTTGGACAGCGAACTGACTTTGGAAAAGGCGGTGAAAATGGTTCGACAGCAGGAAGCCGTTCGACAGCAGCAAGTCGACCTGCAGCGTCCCTCAACAAGCCAAGAGGTCAATCAGGTGAAGTTCAACTCGAAGAAACAATCACCGAAACAACAACAGCAGCCTTCGAGGAAGAAGGAGAAGTCAGCCAAAACAAGATCACGATGTCCAAAGTGCGGAGGTTTTACCCACAGGGAAGGACAGGCTTGCCGTGCTGAAGGACAGAAATGTAACCTGTGTTCAAAAACTGGCCATTTTGCAAATTGCTGCCCAGATAAGCAGGCGAAGACTGCGGATGTCAAAGCTGTTTCTGAACTTGATGAAGAAATTGGTTTTCTCCTGGAGGTCTCAGCTGTGGAGGATTCATCTAATCTCGATAATGATGAAGACGAGTGCAGGAGGCGATGGACAGCAGAAATCCAAGTGAACGGGAAAAAGGTGAAGTTCAAGCTCGACTCCCAGGCGGATGTTACATGTGTTCCTCTGTGTCTCTTCAAGAAGATATTGGGACAGCAACGACTAGTGAAAAGTGATATCAACCTTAGAGCTGCTGAATTCTCCGAACTTCAGACTGTGGGTATGTTTATATCAACGCTGCGAAATGGCAGTTATGAAATCAAGGAGAAGATTTATGTCATTCGTCGTTTGAGTGAACCTCTTCTGAGTCGCCGGGCATGTGAGCTCTTGAACCTGGCGAGGCGGATTGAAGTGGTTGCGACGAGAATTAACCCGATCAAGGAATTCCCTGAAGTATTTGAAGGACTGGGACAGATCGGAAACCCTTACGAAATCAAATTGAAACCTGGAGCAAAACCATATGCTGTGCATACTCCTCGACGGGTACCAATACCTTTGATGGAAAAGCTCAAAACAAGATTGGAAGAGCTCGAGAAGGCGGGAATCATAGCACAAGTTAACGTTGCGACTGAATGGTGTGCACCGACTGTGATTGCTGGTAAACCGAATGGCGACATACGACTCTGTGTGGATCTCTCAAGGCTGAACGAACATGTACAGCGCGAAGTGCATCCCATGCCAGTGGTGGAGCACATGCTGGGGCAACTGGGGGAAGCAAGATTCTTTTCGAAACTGGACGCGAACAGTGGCTTTCACCAGATTCCGTTGAGCCCGGACTGCCAGCATTTAACGACCTTCATCACTCCTTTTGGGAGATATAAATACTGCAGGATGCCATTTGGAATCTCACTCGCCCCAGAGTATTTTCAGAGAGTTATGTCAATAATCTTGCAAGGCATGGACGGTGTAATGTGTTACCTGGACGATATCCTGATATTTGCCTCCGACTCCAAGACTCACGATCGAATTCTTCGTTTAGTGCTCCGAAAACTGAAAGAGGCGAAAGTTACACTAAACAAGGCCAAGTGTGTCTTCGGCGTGCCAAGAATTAATTTTCTTGGGCACATACTGGATGAAGACGGTATTCGACCAGATCCAGCGAAAATCGAAGCAGTGGCGAGGATGCCTGCTCCGACAGATGTTCATGGCGTAAGAAGATTTCTTGGCATGGTGAACCATCTGGGACGCTTTGAGGAAAATTTATCTGAAATTGTGGCTCCACTGAACCAGTTGTTGGTGAAAGGTCAAGACTTCGTTTGGGATTGCAGCCAGGAGCGAGCATTCCGAAAGTTGAAAGAATTGCTCACGACTCAACCCATCTTGGCAGCATACGACGTCAGGAAACCAACTATGGTGTCATCCGACGCATCTTCATACGGCTTGGGAGCGGTACTGAAGCAAGAAGGTAAGAATGGAATCTGGCGACCTGTTGCTTATTCTTCTAGAACTATGACACCTACCGAAAAACGATATGCTCAGATCGAGAAAGAGGCTCTCGCAATTACATGGGCTTGCGAACGTTTTCAAGATTTCCTGCTTGGAAAGCGTTTCCGAATTGAGACCGACCATAAGCCTCTCATTCCTCTATTTTCGACGAAAGAATTGAGTTCGCTGACCCCAAGACTGCAACGTTTCCGAATGCGTATGATGAGGTTTGGATTCGAAATAGTGCATATCCCTGGAAAGGAGCTGCTCGACGCCGATGCATTATCCAGACAACCACTTCTTACGACCGAGGGAGGTGAAAACGAACGGCAAACCTCAGCGCATATAAATGCAGTTCTCTCGAGTATAACCGACAAAGACGAGATGTTGACGAAGATTTTTGAAGCTCAACAAGAAGATACGACCCTGAAAGCAGTAGTCAACTACCTTGAGCATGGCTGGCCAGATAAGAAGAAGATGTCACAGACTCTGCTCTCTTATTGGCATGTCAAGGATGAACTCGGCGTTCAAAATGGACTACTGATGCGTGGCTGTCGTCTTGTTATTCCAGCAAGTATGAAACTGGAGATCCTAGATAAGTTGCACGCTGGGCACTTCGGGATTACAAAAACAAGACTTCGCGCACGTGAGACGGTATGGTGGCCTGGAGTTTCGGAAGAGATCGCGGAAACGGTCAGAAAGTGCAGTGTCTGTATCCAGGAAGCCGTCTCAAAACATGAACCTTTGATACCAACCAACTTTCCTACACGACCGTGGCAAAAGATTGGAATGGATTTGTTCAAGTTCGAGAATAAGTGGTATCTAGTCGTCATTGACTATTATTCTCGATTTCCTGAAGTGGTTCAGCTGGATCGGCTCACAGCCAATGTGGTGGTGCGTGGTTGCAAATCCATATTTGCCCGACATGGAATACCAGAAACTGTTGTAAGCGATAATGGGACGCAATTTGGAGCTGCTCGTGAATTTGCAAATTTCGCAAGGCAGTACGGATTCACACATGTCACTTCAAGTCCTCGATTCCCGCAGAGCAATGGGATGGCAGAAGCAGGTGTGAAAATTGCTAAGTTGATCCTCAAGAAAAATCAAGACCCGTCGCTTGGACTCCTGGAGTATCGATCGACCCCTTTGGAGAATGGTTACAGCCCTGCTGAGCTTCTCATGGGACGTAAACTCCGAACGACCTTGCCAATTGCACCAGAGAATCTTAATCCAAGGTTGGTGGACTCTCAGACCCTGAAAAGAAAGGAGGGGAGAAGGAGAAAGGATATGAAATCCAGATATGATCGACGCTGCGGAGCTACGGACATGGAGGAGCTATCCGAAGGTGACACGGTTTGGATTACAGATATGCGAACCTGGGGGATTGTAAAGAAGAAAGCATCGACACCAAGGTCGTATATGGTTGATACTCCAGTTGGGACTTTACGTCGAAACAGGTTCCATCTACGAAAAGGATATGCAGTGCAATATCCAGCTGACCCATCGACGCCGACCTTTTCGGGAGAGGAACTGGTTGAAAATGAAAAGACCCCAGTTGTGGATTATCCCTCTAACGACTCAGAAGACGGCCAGATAAGAACCCGGAGTGGACGAATTGTTAAACCTGTGGATCGCCTTCATTATTAATTATATTATGCATTTAAAGTTTGTAATGTATATATATATTTCAAATCTTAAAAAGGGGGATGTGCTGAGAACATGGACGAGAACCTCTACGTATGTTTTCCCACGACGCAGCGGAGCGTGACCTCGCCAGCACGGGTGAGTCAGTTGTTGTTTGCTCGCTGTATAGATGAACATTAAAACAGGAACAATATGTTCTGCAGGGATGCATAGAATTATATGCATTTTCCCTTTTTACACATGTTCGTATATATAACTGATTAAGTGTTAAACGTTGCGACTTCGCACCATTTCTAAATATCTCCTAAAATGCCAGGGATTAATCTTCAGATACAGAGGAAGTTCCTGACATGTCCTTGAGGTTTAGTTTCGTTTTGTGACTGCGTTCTTAATTCCCTTTATGAACTCAGCGCTCAACTTTCCTTCAACAACAATGTTCATTCTTACAATGCTATAGATGGCGTAGTTTAGGTGGACTGAATAGATGACTTAAACTTCACATTTCTCATATAACAGTAATCTCTATCACTTTGAAATGGAAATTCCCCATGACATCTTTCCTAGAAAAATACCTCTTTGTGAATTCGGCTACATTTTCGAATGAATATTTTTATTTATATATCCAAAATAGGAAATATCATAATTCTGTATTATAATAAATGTCGCCTGATCCATCAAAATAGACTCCAAAAACCTGGCACCATCTATATTAGTGGACTCGGTTCGGTGACAAAGTCACAACACCAGCTTTGGCAAACTGAGAAAGTCCACTAGGAGTCCAATGGTTCTTATCAGTCCAGGGCGGACTTTCATAATTATTTATACAGCGGAGAAAAATGATAATTTGAAGATTATTGCAGGAGTTGAAGCCGCAATCAATGAATTTAAACCATCAAGAAAAAACTAGAATAAGAAATATAGAGTTTCAACCTCTTTAAAAGCAACCTCAAATCTCCATAAATTAAACCCCTGAAACAGAATATTAAACAAAATATTTAAAGAATAGAAGCGAAATTATAATAACCCGGTCAATTAAAGGATCTTAAACAGTAATCAATGGACATCACAGAATATCTCAATAATTATGAACATTTTTAAACCAGTACCTGAAACAGATAAAAGAGAGAAACCTATAACCAATATAAAAAGATGTAAGGTACCATGAAAAAAGTTACATAAAAGCTACCATGGGGTCAATATGACCCCAAAATATAAAAGCAAGTAAAGAGAAAAAAACTTTAAAATTTTAAAATATAATTATTTTTATCAAAACTACAATAAAAACCAATTTTAAATATAGGCTAGAAATATAATTTTACATGTATTCATTGCAAATTATATTTAAATGATTTGGATATAGATGGTTTTGGCAAAGTGAACATGGGCTTGAAACTTTCTGTCACTGCTCCTAGGACACTTGAAGCAGCGATTTATTTTTTGCCTTGATGATAGAGAATGAGGTGCACTTCGAGCCAGACTACAATTGCCTGCTTCATTTCTTGAGGATTTTGGGGGGATCGAAATTCTTGCAGTGTGGCTTTACCAATGACAAAGCTATCTCTTTCAAGAATATGGATCGTTTGCTTGTTTTTTTCCCCATAACCATTGTTATATATGCTGCTGTGATAGAGATGCATGGAGACATCTGAGGCTTTTCATTGGACACGACAACAACAACAGAAAATTAACCCAGAACAGCAGCTTTACACACCCAAGATAGGGAACATTGCTGTGATAGAGATGCTTGGAGACATCTGAGGCTCTTCATTGGACACGACAACAACAACAGAAAATTGCTTTGGACCCAGAACAGCAGCTTTGCACACCCAAGATAGAGAACATTGCTCTGATAGAGATGTATGAATAAATCTGAGGCTCTTCATTGGATACGACAACAACAACATAAAATTGACTTGGACCCAGGACAGTAGCTTTACACACCCAAGATAGAGAACATTGCTGTGATAGAGATGCTTGGAGACATCTGAGGCTCATCAACGACAACAACAACATTGATATTTTTTACATGTATAAAGAACCATAGCATTATAGGCCGCTGAATCAAACATAGAATAAAGCATAGGATATTTTTCTGCTTGTTGAATATTTGGCACAGACAAAATCGTGTGTCGACACCACCCTAGGTGAGATTATATAAATCCACAATTTCTGGCTTTTTGCTTTCTTCATCTGTATAAATTTTATCACGCATTATAGAAAGAAGTAATACAATTTCTTTGGCTTTGGAGTAAAGGAAAGAAGTGTAACATTTTCTTGATCAAATCCATATTGTGCATTTACTTCGTTGGTTAGTACTAGAAATTCTTTGGGAATGCATGCTTTATGCTTCACACACTGTACGCATTACCACTCAACCTACGACTGCTTCCAACTCACTTGTCGGCTTACTCGGGTTTACATTTACAAAGTCCAATTTCAGTTGAATCAGTGTGATAAGCCCGCCAACATCTTGGTATTTCTTTTCTATATGGTCAAATTTTTATTTGTACAATTTGTTATTGTCTACTAAATTGAATTCTTCGTATAAAAATGTCAAAATATAACGACAATTGAAGAGGAGTGTCTTATAATAACTTTATTCGCAAGCTTTCGGACGTCCTTCTAAAGGCTTTACAATGACAAAATATATTCTCGTATTTCTTTCTTTTTGTCATCGTAAAGCCTGTAGAAGAACGTCCGAAAGCTTGCGAATAAAGTTCTTTTAAAACACTCCTCTTCAATCCTCGTTATATTTTGCTAATTTGTTATTGTATTGATAATTTCTTCATCAAAAATATTAGATTAAAGGCGTCTTCAGGACTTACAAGACCTTTTCTAAAGGTTCCTTTAGGATTTAGAACAATTATATTATGTCTTTTGGTTCTTGTGGCTGGTGGCTCTTTGGATGACCATGTATGACCATTTTTACCAGTATAGATAACCCTAATATCTTCTTCTTCTTCTTCACCACTTGATATTTCTTGTTCCGTTTCACTATTGCAATCATCCAATTCAAAAAGGTCTGCATCACTTCCTTCGCTATAAAATATATTTCTGTTTCCTCATCAATATCAGATTCATCATTATTTAAACCATTAATCCTATTTATGAAAATATTTCCTTCCATTTTTCAAAGAAATGATAGAGAACAGTTCACGCTCACTCTCCAGATAAGAAACGAAAGGTTTAATGCTGAAGTAACTTTTGGTTTTGTGTTTGTTTGTTTTGATGGATTGGTTTTATTTTGATATCTAAGATGCCAATATCCTGGTTCAACCTGGTTCAAATCACATAAATAGGTACCGCTCAGCAAGAGCAACCTAGTTCATGATAATTGAACAATGAATAATATGTGAAGGTTATTCACATATTAAACAAATTTTAACACGGGATTCAATCCCGGTTCATGACTGTCGGGAATCGAGGGGGTTACCCACTCGTCCACCGACTTTTTGTTCAGATGCCAATATGAACAGTTTTAACATTCTATCTCAATTTATAAAAATACACAAATGGTACTATGGGTTCTATTTGACCCCAAACAATTTAAAAGCAATTAAAAATTTATATATTTTTAAAATTTTAATAGAAAACATTTTATTATGCATATATTTTTTAAAATATTTTTGAAGGATACATAGAAGCTAAAAAAATATACAATCAATTTCATATATTAAAAATTGATTCTAAAATATCTGGGGTCATATTGAGAGAACCCATGGTACCTCACACGGGTTAAGAACCCTACATAGAAATAATACCATCATACAAGAAGAAATCAAGATTTTCCTACCCAATATGAATACAGAGGCATATATATATTAAAAATAAAGAAGGCATATCCAGACCAAAAGCACATGTGCTTTTTAGATGGCAGAGCGCCATCTTGTGGAACAGAAATCAACTATTTATTGATTTAGGCTGTTCCCTGATATTTGACCAACCCATTTTCTTGATAAATCAAGAAAAGCCATCCACGAACGCGTTTCTGATTTATCGGGAACAGGTTAAATCAATAAATATTTGATTTCTGTTCCACAAGATGGCGCTCTGCCATCTAAAAATCACATGTGCTTTTGATCAGGATATGCCTTCTTTATTTTTATATCAACACCTGACCTTTTTATTTTTTCTATTGTTTTTCATATATATATGGACTCGCCACAAGCTACATAAACCAGGTAAACCGTTAGAACCCATAGTTGCATACCACTTACCTTCAGCAATCCCCTTAGAAAAATTCCTAGATAGTTTCTTCATCCCTATACTTAAAGATAACTCATATGAAACAACCATAACTTCAACGCCCAAATTCATAAATGAAATATAGAACGTTCCCTACAAACCTAACCATACTATGGTATCGTTAGACGTTGTATTATCCTAGATCTACGTATTCTTCGTAGATCGCGAAATACGTGGTGTCGCTGGACACCCGCTGGCGATTCTCCACCAAACTCTGCAGCGCTGGCAGAGACGCTATATCCATTGTACATAGTGCGCCATTGAAAATTCGTAGCTATTATAGACACGTATGATTCTTTTTAAAAATTAAACAAGGCCATTAATTTTTCCATTGCAGTAAGGGCAGTAGAAATTGTTTAATTTTGAAAAGAACCACACGCGTCTATAATATTTCGAATTTTCATAAATAATTATATATTTTTCAAAAGATATTACAGACTGTGTACTTTTAAATGTATTGACAAGATGTCGATAGAATTATTTTAATTGTCAATTGTCTATACCCAAGTTTACCACACCCGTTAATATTAGAATGTACATTTCATGCCATAACACATAACCACTAATATAACCTCCAAAATAATTATATTAATAACATCATGTTTACAATTTAACATGTTTTAATATAATGATAGACGGTTATAGAAGAAACAAATATAATTCCCCATGGGAAGCCCCCTATCATCATCATTAGCAGAAATAGACACATAGACCAGAAGTTTATCAGCCATTTTCCAACTGAAATCCAAATATGTCCAAGATATTGTAACAAATTATTTATTATTTTATTAGCAGAGTATTATTTTTTATGTTTATATTTTGCTATACTCTGTACACTTCCCTCTTTTGCTTATCTTTTGTTTACCACTCATAGTTTGTTCTTGCCTGAAATAAATTGTTGTATCATCCCGAAGTTGGTCTTCCCTAATTTTCCACGTGGCAATATACATAGATGATTAATTGCATATGCCAAACAGACACACACATATTAATGAATATATCAAGTTGGAATATAAACATAAAGGCTAGACATGTTTATTTTCATCACACAGTTGCTGAAATATATTCATCTAAACATTCACAAAGAGCTATTTTTCTTGGAAAGATGTCATGGGGATTTTCCATTGCGAAGTGAAAGAGGTAACCTTTTATGAGAAATGTAAAGTTTAAGTCATCTATTCAGTCCACCTAAACTACGTCATCTATAGCATAGTAAGAATGAACATTGTTGTTGAAGGAAAGTTGAGCGCTGAGGTTATAAAGGGAAGAATGCCGACCACAAAACGAAACTAAACCTCAAGGACATGTCAGGAACTTCCTCTGTATCTAAAGATCAATCCCCGCCATTTTAGGAGATAATATACAGTTCAACCTGTCTATAACGCCCCCTCTTGGGACTCACAAAAATAGGATGCTATAGAGAGGGGGTGCTATAGACAGGTCACTTTTAATGTAAATCGCATCGTACTACGTATTTAAAATCGGGCGCTATAGAGAGGGTGGCGCTATTTAGAGTGGGCGCTATAGACAGGTTTAACTGTATATGGAAATAGTACTATGTCGCAACGTTATTTGTAAACAATTAAATATAAAACTAAATGTTTTCAAATAAATAAATGTCGCATACCTCGAGATGTTTCCATAATATTGTTTTGTTTTGTATATTTTTACATTTTGTTTCCTTTTAAAAGGATGGTTGATTTGCATGTCCGCGAGAAGCGCAATATATATATATAGGTCCAGAGAGTAATAAAGTTAGAGTTTCTTTTGCTATGAAGCTTCTCATGTCTCGTAAAACTCGTTCTTCTAAAATAGAACATCACAATAAATAAACTAGATTATTAATTCTGAAGATTATTTGTTGGTTGGAAGTAGATTCAGACAAAACCACAGCCACATCAACCCATAGTTTGACTCCCAACATTTCAGTGACTTCTTGTCACTCTCTTCAGTGGAATTATTACTTTGAATCCTAGTTCTACTTATATACATACACCATTTTCTGAAATACAGCGTCACGTATCTGCATACGGCAAGTATAAAGAATTCATAAAAGTTTTGAAAAAAAAAACTTTTGCAAATTAGAAGATTATAAATATAACATTATATCCTTTGAAAAAATATTGTAATATTACTATTAGTTATCCTATCTTAGTCAGTATATTAGTTTAGTTTAACTATTCATCAGTTATATTTACTTACATGTGTAAATAAGGGAATTGTATACAATTCTATTGCAGAGCATAAATATTGTTCCTCCAAATTTAGCTGGCTTGCGCAAGCTTGTGGAAAACTTCAGGCTGTTGTCTTAGCCCGAGTCTGCTAGGTTACAGAGATGGATACTTGATTGACATGGATTTTGTTGTATTTTAAAGAGAGATATTTCTTTTATGCATCCAAGTATTTAGTCATGAAGGATTCAACTGATGCTTTAGAAATTTTACTGAAATATTCTTGAGCTTTGATACTGTAAAGTCTATATCTACAATGCCATTTGCAAACCTACACATATGAGTAGTGTTGTGTATTTAAGAATCTTCTAGAAGTGTATGATTCTGAAGGTGTCACTCGCCCACAATTCTGGGATTGTATGTAGCCTATTACAGCTATTGATTGAAATCGATTGAAGAGAGAGAGAGAGAGAAAGAGAGAGATTGAATAAATTTTATTAATAGTACTTATGAGATTATACAGGGTTAATAGGAGAAAGAAAAGTAAAATTAAATGTTATTTTCATCAGAGGAATCCCACTGAGAGTCGTCTGGTATGATGTCGCGCCCTGAAGTCGGACAGATCTCCCCGACTATTGCCATGTCGAGGAAAGATAGAGAGTTTCCGATATTTATGAAACAAAAAGAAAGTTCCTGAAATACGTTCTACCAATAAGGGAAAACCAATTGCCATATGTAGAAGAAAGGTATTGCAGAGGGATTGATTAAACTTTCAGAACTATCTGTGTTTATTCCAGGAGTAAATGCGGAGAACACCTGCGAGAGACAATTGTAGTTAGGTGGATTTATATATTTTACATTTTATTCATAACACTTGTACTGTAAGTAGGCCACATGTCTACACATGTAGTACCAGACCATGGTGGGATGTGACTGCTTGTACTGTAAGTACACTACAGGTCTACACATGTAGTACCAGGCTATGGGATTAGTGGTTGCGATTGCTTGTACTGTAAATATGCCACATGTCTACACATGTAGTAACAGACAATGGTGGGTGGTGGTTGTGATTTCTTGTACTGTAAGTACACGACATGTATACACATGTAGTACCAGACCACGGTGGGATTTGGATGTGACTGTTTGTACTGTAAGTACACCGCATGTCTATATATTTTGTTTCAGACCATAGTGGGTAGTAGTTGTGTCTGATCGTACTGCAAGCACGAAAGGACTGGTAAAAAATATTTAGAATTAGATTTTATTTTTTGAGACGTTTACTTGACCAATAGTAATTAAAAGCCGTATGTGGGTCAACATCATTCTCTGGAATATCTTCTTGAAAATAGGTATGATATATGTGTAGACTACTCATGGTGACCACGCGCCAATAGAAAATTTGCGTTTGTTTGTTGAAATCAGCCATGGTAAACTTATCAAATGTTGCGACACGCAAAAAAGTTTCACAATAATTCAACAGAAGTTCAGAAATTTGAAATGTCAAAGACAGTGTCGAAGACAAAACTCACCGAAATTGTTGAGGAAGATATTCGGATAACGTTGGCTGACCTGGTGAGAATGTTGCTAGACCTTTCACACCGTAGTATCTAAGGCATTCATCATTTACCCTACAGTAAGAGATGCGCTAGACAGGCACCGAGACTACCTCGACAGAATCAATGAGAGTACAAGTGCATCTACAAATTCAGTATCTGATATTGGAACTTGCTCAAAACCTATCTGAATTGTAAATATTGGAGATATCACTTGTCCAAAACCCTGCACATTTAAAAGTTTGTTCGGGAGTGTAAGAATGTAAACTATAACGTATAATCAAGATTGAAGTCATACCAACTGAGGTTTCTGAAGAGCCAAGTCCACTTGTTCAGAGGAGGTCCGTTTACTGTGGGGACCATATCGGAATTTAAACCTTCTCTTTGATTGAGGATTTATTTTAATTATTTGGACGCTAGAAACTTTCTGCCTTTGTATAATTTGGCCGACCGCCGTAAATGGAATACCTGATCGGTCATCGAAGTTCCTTTTCGGACATTTCACAACCTCTGAAGACAAACTGGCCTTTTCTGTGTGACTCCTGTCCCCACTACGAGCTCTCAGCTCTATCTACAGTTGGGTATATCGAGAACGACGTATTCCAGAAAATCCTTCTAGACATATTTCCTTCCTTTATTATAGTGCAAACTGCATTCGTTTATTCAATTTTTTGGAGCTCACATTTAATATTGTCGCAATTAATGGAGGTACACAGAGCAATTTCAGCAGGTTTTATTATTAAATTGAGGTTCGAAAAGTGAGTGATATCTTTTCTCATCTCCCATCTAAAGAAGAAGAAGAAAAAGCAAGAAATATCTAGTTACAGAATTTACATAACATCAAACTATTAAAATATTTACATATTTAATAATAAACAATTACTTTGATTTCACTCTAAACAAATTCCGTGACAACATTAGAGAAAAAAATCATTAAACTTATCGATACCATTTTAATTAGATAGAATTTGCATTCCAGCTTATTGAAGCATGCGAGTTAGAAATGCCATATATTTTCGAACAATATATACATATAAAATTGGCCAAAGTTTAGCGAGAGGTATCCGTGGTAAATGATAAGCCATCCTTTTCTAGGTAGAAGAACAACCGGTTCCAAGAAGGAAGAGCCACCATCAAGTTTTGAGTAAATGGCAGTTTCGGTTTGTACATTTATCCTCCAACGTCTATTTCTAGTAGATGTGTTTGTTCCTGGTGTTTTGGCACATATACACCTCCCTAACACTACCCAACGGCACCTCTGGATTTCGTAGAAATCTTTAAGACTTAGAGCATTCGAAGTAAGATGTTTATGTCACAACACCAGGTTTGACAAATTCGGTCAAAAATACCATCCTGTATACCATTATTCATGTTTTATGATCATCAGTATAGATGCGACTGATATTCCGTATCTTTCTACGAGAGGCATTAGGACATGGGCGATTCACCCAAAATGGTGTTTGCGCTAGTGAAGTGGTCGATCTTAAGTAAAATATCTTGCTAAAATAAGGGAGAATCATATTCATGTGCATAATAGGCACGTCTCCCTTTTCGATAGATGTATTTTTTTTTGCATTTACTAAGCAAAGTCAGAATTTCATCAAAGTGGGAATGGATCATGGTGTCATGATCAAAGAAAGCTTCACCCTATTCCAGCATGGAATTTGTGTAATATTTACACAAGGGGATAAGAAACAACTAATGCATCAAAACAAAATGCATTTTAAAATATTTTATAAAGAATAGAAGACATTGAAATACAATTTGCATATAAATACAATCACCTTCCACTTTTACAATGTATCCTGATCTAAGATAGAATCAACCATTTCACTTGCTAAAATACCTTTTTGTCAGATTCGACCGGTCTTTTCTGTCGAAGAAAATTACGAAATCGACTCCGTCCCTTTCCTGATGAGGTTTATAACTCAAAATCATGGTATACAATTTGACTTATTTGTCCGAATTTGTCAGAATTGGTGTTGCTGTGACTTATTCGTTGATATAAATTTGCGCACACTGCGTAAAATGAGATAATTAAATGCATTGTTTTGGTCTATTTAATGAATGTAGGGTGGAGAGTAACATTCCTTCGTGACAAGTTGAAGGTTTTTTTCAACGTGATCAATTGGACTGGAGGAGCGGAAGAAGAGGCCAACATAAGTCTGCATGTAAGCTTGGATAGCAGACATACTATGGTCCAGTCCATTGCTTGGTGGTAACCAGGGGCCTTTTTGGATTATTATAAATATACGTACTTGTATAATGAAAAAAAAAACTTTTTTTAAATATATATAAAAATACATATCCGCTCACATGATGATTTTAGATGGCAGAGCGCCTTCTAATGCAACAAAAAATCATCTATCGTAAAGTTAGAGGCTGCCTGGCCGGCATTCATAGTTTTTCAAATTGAAGATACTTCGGTCAGTAAATCTTTTTTATTACCTCGACGTTTCGACAAAAATATTTTGTCCTCGTCAGGAGCGAACAAAAATTAAAACATTTGGCAAAGCGTTAAAAATTATTTAATAATAATAAGAAGAATTTTAACCCTTTGCCAAATGTTTTAATTTATGTTCGCTCCAGAGGACAAAATATTTTTGACGAAACGTCGAGGTAATAAAAAAATTTACTGGCCGAAGTGTCTTTAATTTGAAGAAAAAATCAACTAAATTTCTGGCCAACCCTTTTCTTGATAAATCAAGTAGTTGACTTTCCTTTGATTTATCAAGAAAATGTGTTGGCCAAATATCACAGAACAAGTTAAATCAACGTTTAGTTTGTTTTCGTTGCATTAGAAGGCGCTCTGCCATCTAAAATCCTCATGTGAGCGGTCGGATATGCTTATTTTAAGATATGTGTGAAAAAGTATAAAGAGATAGAGAAAGTTGCAAGTAGGTTAGGATAGTCAACCATGTTTTCTTACCTTCTTACATAAATATCGTTAAATTCTGATAACTCAGGAACCCCTGCCCCCGGGGAAGAGTATAAAATTCCCTGGATTCGATTACTTATAGTCAGATTTCAGCTTTCTGCTCTACTCAATTCTCTCAGGTTCATACTCCTGGATCCTCTTTTCTGAGTGTATTCTTACTACTTCAACTTCTCGCAACCTCCCACATACAAATATTGTTCTGAATTCAAAGCAATAACGCGCCATCTATATATGACAAATGAAAGCATTAAGACGCGAATGTTTCTTTTCACAAATAAGTCAAACTTCTACTGTCCTTACTGCGATTGAAAAATATTGGGAAGGCTTGGCTCATCAGTGAATCTTTCCAACGGTTTTGCCAATTTAATCTACCAGACTGATTCTTTGGAGCTCTAATACTGTATTGGATCATTCTGCTTTTATATGCTGCACTGAATGGTGGAATCTTAGAAATGGTATTTAAGGAGAGTAAAAGTTTGATTTATTTGTGAAAAGAAACATTCTTGTCTTAATGTTTTGTTGGTTAAATATGTACTTGCTTAGAACTATAGTCCTCCTCGTACCATGTTTACCAGTTTCGCCCCTGTCGAAGTACTGAGAAGTTTGAAAGAGAATGATAGCCTGATGGAGAAACTCCTTAATTTTGTTCTTCGCGTTATACAACAAATCTGGTGATTGTTAGCTACACTCATAGTGACAAAATTGAAGGAAGTTGTACCTTTTAGCATGTACAGTGGTACCTCGACATACGAGTTTAATTCGTTCCGCAACCTTGCTCATATCTTGAATTACTCGTATCTCGAAGCAAATTTCCCCATACAAAATTCCCATTTAAAATCACAGATTAATATCTTCAACCCTACCGAACCGAACTCGTATCTCGAATTTCGCTCGTAACTCAAAGCAAAAAATCACTTGCTCGTCGGCTCGTATCTCGAAAAACTCGTATGTTGGGGCGCTCGTATGTCGAGGTACCACTGTATATCGGGATTCACCCAATAGCTCTGAAAGATATTACAGTGAGCTTTATTGAAGACATGCACACACACATGGATAAAAAATAAGGAAGTTGTACCTTTTACCATGTATATCGGGATTCAGACAATAGCTCTGAAAGATATTACAGTGACTTTTATTGAAGACATGCACACACACATGGATAAAAATTAAGGAAGTTGTACCTTTTACCATGTATATCGGGATTCAGACAATAGCTCTGAAAGATATTACAGTGACTTTTATTGAAGACATGCACACACACATGGACAAAAATTAAGGAAGTTGTACCTTTCAGCATGTATATCGGGATTCAGACAATAGCTCTGAAAGATACTACAATGACCTTTATTAAAGACGCACACACACACTCATGGACAAAACTTAAGTAAGTTGTACCTTTTAGCATGTATATCGAGATTCAGACAATAGTTCTGAAATACAGTAAAACCTCCATGAGAGGACACTCGCGCTAGATGACACCTCTCTTCAAAGAACAGATTTCATTTACAAAATTACCATTTTTTACTATTTAGTAGCTCTCTTGTAGGAAGACATCTCTCCCTAAAGGATACTTTGGCTCTGCAATTAGGTGTTGTTCTTTACACGAGTTTCAACTGTATATTTTATATACAGTGACCTTTGTTCAAGACATACGAGATAACCAAGTGTGAACAAAATTGCCTCTGTCTCCTTAATAAAAAAGAGTCAACCAGCGACATAGAAGACTTTACACTTCCTTAAATTTTGTTTATGAATATAAATGAAGATCTAGGTTGATGTTTTTGCTATAGTTAATGGTGGGTTTATATATTAACTCGAGACCAACATTAGTTATTTTATTTAAATTTAAAGTGATTTTCGCTTTTTGAGTTGGTGTCAATGACCCTAAACTTTCAGATAAAATGTTTACTCTTTTCTAAGAGAGCTAATCTCTGTTTATATCTTCTACAACTTTCTAGTTTCATTTTAGGATCAAGTTTCGGTTTTCTTATCAAACGTCCCAATGATTATTAATTTTATCGTTATCACAGCTTATCATAATATATATGTGAAAGTTCATGTTTTCGCGGACTATACATCTGATATCTAACTTAATATCTGGGCTTTTCCTAAGGGCAAGTTTCAGAATTTGACCTGGTACCATGGGGTAGCACAAATCTCTATTTCCAGCTATGGTCCTTCAACCAATATTTTTTTTATCAACACACAAAACGTGATATCCCGGTAGGGATAATTGCGTCGATTTACATTTTTAGATATAAATAGTTATAAACATATTATACAAGAAAATAATAATTGAAAATAAAAAAGAGAGACAATAATATATATAAGGAATCTGGACCTTTCAAGTTAGAAAGATAATCTAAAATATATTTACAAAGTAAGCGGAAGGTCGTGGGTTCGATTCCCGCCTCTGGACACTTTTATTTTTCCGTTCGCCATTACTCTTTATATTTTCACCCTTTCATACTTCATCCTTAAAGTTAGAAATAGTCGTTATTTCTCTTTAAAATAAATTTCGATTTTTGTTTAAAAGAAACATTCGCGGTATAATTGCAATTTTCGTTTTATATTTACAAAGTATTTAAATCTGTGACAATTCTCTCTAGTATTTATAAATTGATATAGATCTACAACATTGTTTACTGTCTGTTGTCTAGCGATAAAGAAGAGTGGACATTCGAGCAGTAGGTGTCTCGAGTCCTGGGTTTCCTTGTCACAGTGACAGCTAGAGTCCTCAACCGCGCAAATTGTTGATAAAAAATTTCTTGAAATTTCCATGTTTCGTTGTAAACTGGGTATTGTAAACATTGTAATGGGAAAATGTTGGAATTCCAAACGGTAAAAAGCTTTATATATCAGCCAATATTGATAGATAACTAGGAATGGATGTGACTACCCGAGAGTTGACATGACAAAGTCTGAATACTTAAATTGGACTTCCTTACTAAGCTACGGGTCTTAAATTAACTGCTAATATGTAAATTATGAAATCGATGACGGAAATGTCTAATCAAACATATATGCAAATACATGCACTTTCACGAAGCATATACGTTAAAGAAAGAGTCGGTGGACGAGTGGGTAAAACTCTTGATTTCCAACAGCCATGAACCGGAATCGAATCCCGCGTTGGACACTGTTTTAATATGTGAATAACCTTTACATATTATTCATTGTTGTAAATATCATAAACTAGTACAATATAATATAATGCGGCTTGTGATTGTAAAACGACATTTGAAAATTATCCCGCATGTATTTCTTTTCAACGGAAAATCAAAATTTATTTTAAGGAGAAATAACGATTTGTTCTAACCTTAGGGATGAGGTATGAAAGGATGAATTGTGAAGAGTAATGATAAACGGAAAGCCTAGTGGAAATGGCATCTGCCCGTTAAACGGAACACAGTGGGTTCAATTCCCATCCCTGGACACTTTTATTTTTCCGTTTATCATTACTCTTCACAATTCATCCTTTCATACCTCATATTTAAAGTTAGAAATAATCGCTATTTCTCCTTTAAATGAATTTTGATTTTTCGTTGAAAAGAAACACATGCGGGATAATTTTCAAATGTCTTTTTACAATAATAAACTAGGTTGCTCTTTTTGAGTGGTACCTAATAAAGTGATTTTGGAACAAGAACAATGCGTTAAAGGCTATTATCTAAGTAATATTACAAGCGAGCCAAATAACTAATGACATATATAGAAGCATATATTCGACCTAACATTTAGCTATATTAGTCACGTACAGAATGCTGAGTTCACGAATAGAATAGGGATTAAACTCCATTGTGTCCTGTAACCGCCTTTACTGAATTTTAACCATGAACTAACTCTTGAGCAATTATTCTTTATTAAATAATGAAATAGGTTTCTTGAAATGAGTTAGCATCTTAACGGCATTTATTCTTTGTTTAAATACTCCTGTAGATGGACAGAGATACTCGAAAGCTTGAAATTACGTTAATAAAATGAGAAGAAACATCTTCAGAAACCTTTTACATTGTTTAATTAATATACACAAGATTTAAATCAATTATTCTTTATTGTGACAGGCTAAGACTACTATAGAAAACATGGCGTCTTTAATAACAAGATTACTACTGAGAGAGCTAATAGACAAATCTGAACTACTAACTCTGGATTACCCAACTAATTTACGAAACTTATTTATAGCACCAATATGTAAAATCAGAACTATGCAAATGTACTACAACAAAGAACAAATATATAAAGACATCTATAATTATATATAGTTAAACTTGTTTATAGCGCTCCCTATTGGGACTCACCAAAATTGGGTGCTATAGAGAGGGGGTGCTATAGACAGGTCACTTTTAATGTAAATCGAATCGTACTACGTATTTAAAATAAGGCGCTATAGAGAGGAAGATGCTATTTAGAGGGGGCGCTATAGATAGGTTTAACTGTATATAGAAGCGTCCAATCAGAACAAAATGTATGATACAAGAATTTTATAAATATAGTGTCACATTTGTGAATTTTATAATTAATTATTTTTTTCACTGAATTTTGTATATTAAATTAAAAATTCATTTGTTATCATTATTACATGCAATGTATTATTTTAAAACAAACGATAATAAACAACAACAAAATAATTTGCATCTTCATTATTATAAAACAACAACAAACTTAACAATGAAAAAACATATTTTAACATTAAACACAAAAAGGTTACAATAGTATTAGATATTTATAATTAAAAATGCATATATTAAATAAAAATATTTACCTTAATTTCCAATTGTTAATAGGAAGACAAAGCTTTTTCATTGTTCTTGCTAGGCGAAGAGCATCAGAACTAAAAATTATTTTTTAATCCAGTATATTACTTTTTTTATTAAAGATATATTTATTGATTATTCTATTTTCAAAGTAATATATATATAAATAAATATAGTATTACAATATTAGAATTACATGCCATGGAGAAATACCATTTATTTCAGAAATAATCACCATGATGAGATCTACCCATTCCTGTCATTAATGTCTCATAATCCTCTGTTCTTGAACTCCTTAGGTTGAGAACGTAGCCATTCTTCAGCCTCAGTGTACAATCCAAACACTGTCCGTTATTTCATTACTTTTATGAATTACAAAATACAAAAATCATATTAGAATTATAATACTCTGTATCAATTAGATTTGTATTTGATTAATATAACAAAAATCATATAACATCTCGAATAAAACGCTTTTTTTTTACTCACCTGATCAAAGAAGCTTTCAGACAAGCCCTTCTTCAACTAAATAAAACATATAAACAAGGCAATGAAGAAAGAGATTATATAGTATATTTAAAGAGGTATCTATGTAAATATGGTACATAACTTTTTAAAAAGAATTTACATATTTGAATACATTTGAATTAATTATGAGCAGGTTAATGAATTTAAGGAATGGAAAATTGGAATGACTATTGTTTTATTTGTCTTTTAAAGTGTTTAAGATAGAAGGGGGAGGTATTGTGATGGTATTTGTATATGCTTTTATGAATGATCCAAAGAAATGAAAGTGTTAAGGTTTTAATGTTATGGAAGGTGTGGTCCAGAACTTCCTATTTCACCCTACCAAGTATCGTCTTTAACGTCTCTGCAGTATGAAGATGGTATTATCCTGTAGAAGTCAGCAGACCTGTCTCTCTCTCTCTCTCTGTAGCCCAACTGCTGGACATCCATACCCTAACACATCCTGACCATCCTGTCTCGAGGCGTGCCAACTGTGCCGCCTGTGGGTCCAGCGACGGGTCGCTGGCCCACAGATATTGGAGTTACCGAGCCGTGCGACCCCTGCTCTGGGAGGTGTTCGCCTCCTACGAAGTGCCCCTGGATCTGCAGATGTCGGCCTCCATCCCGAGGCAATGAAACTAACTATTGTAGCTTTATAGTGTAGAATTATAGAGCTTAACTACAAGTTACTCACAGCATGCTGAATTTCACTAATTCAGCTAAATCTTTAGTAGAATTTTTCTCTTTATAGCGTAGTATCGTTATTATTGCTTTGATTCGTTTTCTTTCAAATCAAACACATATTATTGTTCTGATGTATATACAATTCTATTATCATAATAGGAAAATTTGGCGATTTCGGTTTATACAATGTTGTTGAAAATTCTATCAATAACTTACCGTAGATTTTTCTCAAAGAAATATATTTTATTGAGTCCTTTCGGGTCTAGCCCTTTCTCGACCTGTATATAGTTAAAATGAAATTTCATTTATAGGGTTTGATAAAGAGCAAGCCCTCATTTCTAGGGCTTTACCTGTACAAGTTCTAAGCATGTACAAGCAAATCTAATTGGTAAAGATAGTCACAGCAACATAGAGTTGCATGCGCTCATTGCTAGGGCTTTACGTGTACAAGTTCTAAACATATATAAGGATATTTATAATCGTCAAAGCATATATAGCACAGGTATAAAGAGGATATATTTTGTATAAGTAGTTCCAATAGTGTTGATAGTATTTTACCTAAATAAAAACTTTACATATATAGGTATTGATATCACCGTAGAAAGTGAAAGTTGCGATTCCTTACCTTTCCCGGATGTCCCCATTACTAGGGTCGTTCCCATACTAGTGTTTATTACAAACTCTCTTTTCACTCAAACTACATACACTTCTCTTCATAATGTCCCTTAAGTCATAAAATTAATACCGTTAAAACGCGCTATCCAAAAGGATCTTCACACATTGCCCCTCCCAAATATCAAAAACTATAGAAACCCAGAACATTATAAATAAACTTACCTTAGCTGGGTGCCCAAAATATTTCATTTTGAGGCATTTCTGTAATCCAACCACAAATTGAAATAGCCATATTTTTAGATCCACATGTGTCATCCCATACTCCAGTGTTCACATTGCCAGGCATTCAAGAAAATATGGTATCAGAACTTTTTATGAAAACACCCCAAACATAGAAATAATATTAAGAAACCCCATTACCAAAAGCAGCATCTCCAATTCTCCATTTTATAATAATCGTTCCATATACTCCATAAAGTGCTCCCATTGTGATAGTTTGTATATTGGCGAGACCGGAAGATAGGTTAAAGATAGGATTGACGAACATCACAGAAACATAATAAATAAAGACAAAAAAATACTTTTGGTACATCCCATAGACAGCAGCACAGGCCACAGTTTCAACTTGTCAGATCCCCCAAACCTTTTATTCAAATATTAATAGTAAGTAGAGGAGTTCTTGAAGCCTTAGTCTCCATTAAGCACAATAGCATCAACAGACATATAGAAATCCCTAATATTTATAATATTTTAATACAGAATCTAGATTCATAGGTTTTAATCTTTCTCCTAATTTGTTCACAATGGAACTTTTAGTTTTCTTCTAATTTGTATTCAATTGTAAAATTAAGTCATATATCAAAATTCAAAACTATTTTAAAGGCTTGAGATTCTTTTTGAAAATAAACAATTTCTACTGCCCTTACTGCAATGGAAAAATTAAAGGGAGGGCCTGGCTCATCATCATCCTTTAATTTTTCCATTGCAGTAAGGGCAGTAGAAATTGTTTATTTTCAAAAGGAATCTCACGCCTTTAAAATAGTTTTAATATTTGATAACAGATGACGCGCTAGTGCATCATATTATAAATCATATATGTTAAATAGTTGTCATTTGGAGTTATATAAATATCACTTATATATAAATCTATTGAACAGCTAAGATTTGATATTCCTGTTGAAGGGTCGTTATACCCTCGAGGTGCTGGTAATAAAAGAAGTCATTTATCCTTGGAGACTTGTCGTTGATTCTGATTGTGATCAAAGGATTCTAACCGTTTAAAGATAGCCATAGCAACATAGAGTTACATGCCCTCATTGCTAGGGCTTTACTTTTCTAAGTTATAAATATGTAGTAGAAAATTTGATTGACAAAGATAATCATAGCAACATAGAATTACATGTGCCGAGGTTTTATGTGGCATTTTTTTCCAAAAGATACCATAGCAACAAATATATTGATTCAACAAGAATTAAAAATGTGATGGAAATTAGATTTTAAAGATTTCATAACAACATTAGGTGTTTGTAATAACGGTTTGTGTTTTACTCACGCAAGACCAAACATGTGATGGCAATTTTAAATCAAAGATACCATTAAGCCACTTGTAAACACTTGTAGGGCAGCATTTGTCTTAGAATCGATGGAATAATAGTAATATGTCGATCAATGTTGTTGTTGTAGTGTCCAATGAAGAACCTCAGATCTCTCCGTACATCTCTATCACAGCAATCGCAATGACCTCTATCTTGGATGTGTAAATCTGATGTTCTGGGTCCATATTAATTTTCTGTTTTTGCTGTCGTGTCCAATGAAGAGCCATCGTTGTCTCGATGCATCTCTATCACAGCAGTCGCAATGTTCTCTATTTTTGGTGTGCAGCTTTATACACCCAAGATAGAGAACAAGGTGACGGCTGTGATAGAGATGCATGGAGACATCTGAGGCTGTTCACACAATCATTATTTGCATGTGATATAAAATTCATGAATGTCTTTTTCAGGTGAGGACAGCGGTCGGTTATATTTGAACCATTCCGAATTAAATGGACCATGATGAAAGAGCTCCTAGCTGTTACATCATCCATTAGGAGAAGTTTCGTTTTGACAGTTTTAATCCATGGGACCCATGTGATTGTTAGGCAAGTCACTTCCAGTCCAGATTCTATGTTTCCTGCTCTTTAGGAATTGGTTTGTAAATAATGCGTTTGGAAATACTGGAAAAACCACTGGTTATTCTCTTATTTTGCAATTTATTTTATTTATAAATAGACTTTATTCTCTATACATGGACATTGTCGATACTTATTTCAATGGATTTCAGCACCAGAAGATATTGTCGCCGGCGTGACCCCTCCTGGTTCTTTGCGACGACGCCGCTCCCTTCTTCGTGGATCACCTACCCTGGGCACCATTGCTTTCCCTCTGCAGACCACCCAAGACCCTCTGAGACACACCACTCAGGTGGATCTTTTTCCCTCTGGCAGTATCTCTCGGCCTTACCACTGATGTGGGGACACGAGAGACTTACAAGAAGAGTAGCTTCTGTGATGTTGGCGAGAGAGTCATAACAGCAATCGGCAACAAGTCTGCTAACACTCCTCTTCCCTTTATTGTCATCTTTAAACCACATTAAATATACCTCGAATATTAATCAACGGGTATTTACACTATTTCACATCCCAGGGCCAAAATAAACGGATATTTACACCCATTTGCCCCAGGAAACAGTACCACAGCAGTCGGCGATTCCCACACTAGTACCAGACCAGAAATCGGCGAAAGCGCCATCTATTGGCCGAGGTTGTAGGTGTTTTCAGGCTCATATACGCGACAATATGTTTTTTTTTTTTTGCATAAAATATTCGAAGATGTAACTATCGTTTGTATTGTTTTAATTCTAAAGAAGAGGTTGAAAGAGATCAATGAGAGAATAAGGTTTTTTATGACCGAAATAGTTTCTCTACAATTCGAACTTCTGCCGGTATTTATTTGAAATAGGATTATGAGAATTCCTTAAAAAAATTTTTTTTTTGCTTATCCCTAGTACATGTGGTACAGGCCATAATAATCATGGTGGGTAGAAGTAGGCGACTGCTTTTACTGTAAGTGCACCACATGTCTGCACATGTGGAAAGCAGTTCGACTTTTGCACTTACAAATGTGACAGAGCCCGTTTGGTTACTTACACTCGCTGGTAGGGTTGGACTTTTTCAAGAATCAGGAGCCATTTGAGCATTTTTTTTTAATCAGAAAAAAAGTGCCCAATGCGGGATTCGATCCCGGGTCGTAGCGGTCGGAAACCAACGGTTTAGACCATCCTTCCACCGACCCCCATTTAAAAACCTTTACATGATGTGAGTTAGTATTTTTCATATATCTATACATTTTTAACACTTCGATTTTAACCCGTCCATAACTCATTCACTAACATAGTTTTCAATTGTAAATTTTTAGATATTTCCTTTGAAGATACCAAATTCTACATTGTTCGATTATTGTACTTAAATTTTCCTTTTTCCTTTATTCTAAAGAAAATAATAATGAACATAATGTGATAAGTTATAACTCAAGATTTACATAAAATATTCAGATGGAATTTGGGCTCTAGTGTAGAATATATTTTGATTAAATTTAACTAAAGGTCAACTGGAAGCTTATGTCCATAGTTTACTTAAATACCATTTCGAAGATTCCACCTCTCAGTGTAGCATATATAAGCAGAATTATTCAATACTGTATTGGAGCTCTAAGAAGCGGTCTGGTAGATTATATTGACGAAACCGCTGGGGGGTTCACCACTGATGAGCAAAGCCCTCCAAATATATTTTTATCGTAGTAAAGACAGTAGAATTTTGATTTATTTGTGAAAAGATAAATTCGCTTCTTAATGTCTTCATTCGTTATTTATAAATGGCGCGTTATTGTTTTTGTTGAAAGTGACAATTCCAGATATTTCTACGATACTCTTGTAATTTACATGGCATTCCAGTATTGTCTATGTTAATTGACATCTCTGTCTATATATATCACAGCTTTGTTGGATTGTTAGTTGACTAGTGGTTATTGGATAGGGAAGGCCTCTGATGTACATATAATTTGATCTGTTGTCCTTATTTTATTGTTCTATACCTTTATGTAATAAAGGCTCTTTCTCTTCCTCTACGAATCTATCATTTTTTCCCAACAGTTTTGTATTAAAGTTTAATTATGTCGGCATCTAAGCCAACAAAATAAAGATGATAATAATAATGACGATTCTCTTGATACTAAAATATATATTCATTAAGGGAAAACTTTAATAAAACTTAGGATTGGCTGAAATTCTAGATTCATTCTTAGGTCTGACAACGGTTGATTTAAAATATGATAGCACAAAGAAAGAATGCACCTGTTCTGGATTGTAAATTCAAGTGAAAATGTATCATTGCTGATGGTTTACGCCACCTATCGGAATAAATATTATTTATACGTTTCTTTGCCTCAAATACCACTTCAAACTTTACAAGGACGAAACGAACGGAAATGCAAATGTGGCTGGCTTGTCTTGATTTATATTAAAAAAAAATATTTTTTTGTAAATATCCATAAATATAAAATTCAATGTTTTGTTGATATTTATTCTGATAGATGTTGCCAGCAATCAACAACAATCATTTGTGAATTTGAAGATTCTCTTTCTTTTCTTTTTTTTTTTAAATTATAATTCTTCATTTAAATGTGTTTTATCGAACAAATTTTTAACATTTCTGCACACATGTTTGGTTCAAATTTAGTGATGAATGCATTAGTAACCTCCTTCATGAGTGTACAGCACATCTGATGAGCAACCACCTCCCTAAGCGACCACTCCTCTGAACAACCACCTCCCTGAGCGACCACTCCTCTGAGCGACCACTTCTCTGAGCGACCACTTCTCTGAGCGACAGCCTCCCTGAGGACCTTGACCAACCTACCGTTTAGAGGCCGATGTCTCTTAGAAACTCTGTCAGCTGGAAATAAAGTCTCCTGCAAACTTTTTGTTACTTCCTGTAACCTTCTGTTTGCTGTAATGGATCATATCCAATATAGGAGAGCCTCTATAATACCCAGGAACTCAAACTTTCTGTGTCACTCCTGACTATTCAGTCAGCTGCATCTTAAAAAAACTGGGAGCTTTTACATATTCAACTTCATCCTACACAAAAGGATGGAGGGCAAGTTTTGAAGTGTAAATATTAAGCCTCCAGAAACAGGTTTCTTTTTAAAATATTGCCGCAAAGTATGTATTATTTTATTAGCAGAGTATCATTTTTGATGTTTATATTTTGCTACTTTGTGAACTTGCCTCTTTGCTTATCTTTTGTTTATCATTCTTTGTTTATATAAAAGGGCGTACCTGGATCTGTAAAGAAAGAGAGAGAGAGAGAGAGAAAATATATTTATTTAGCAGCCCCGTAAATAAAGATATTTTCCCCCTCTCTCTGTAAAGAAGAAAAAAAAAATATTTCTCAAAATCTCTCGATCGCAATCTCTCGAAATATTTTGAGAATTTTTTTTTCTTTACAGATCCAGTTACGCCCTTTTATATAATCTTAATTAATGGATCGCCTTTTGACTCAAACTATTCTTTGTTTGTTCTTGCCTGAAATAAATTGCAGTCTCATCCCGAAGTTGGTCTTTCGGGGCTCAAAAATCATTCATTTTGGTTAACTATCTAAAGATATTCCCAAAGTTGGTCTTACCTAATTTTCCACGTGGCAATATTTTATTCAACAACTCTCTCTAACCTTGAGGCATGCAAGCCACAGGTGAAAAAACACGATACAATAAATCGTCTTTCTCCAGTAGAAGGGCTTCTATGCCCGAAAGCTAAAGAGATTTGTGAATTTAAAAATAAATGTTAAAAAGAAACCTATCCCTGGAGGCTTGGTATTTCCACCTTAATATTAATACAAGGGAATATTTTATAGAAAGGTTTTGAGTTATCTTCAAAAAATAAAAAGTACTTTGCAAGTAATTTTGTGATCCATGCACAATAAAATTTGGTAAGATAATCCATCATTTTCAGTAAGGTTTTCTGTCGTATTTTGTTGTGTTTTAACTTTAAAAGCACACAAAAATATAATAAACTTGAATATGTTTATTTAAGTCTCAAAAAACAAAGCTTTGCATATGGAACACATAATAAAGAAGAAAGAAAGGAAAATTTTGAAATGCAAAACAAAAGTACTGGTCAAAAAGAAATATTTAAAATCGCAAATCTTCAACATATTTGAATAATAAATTGAAAGTTAAGGGCTGAAATCTAACTAAACGTTTCCCCGAACAACCCTATTGCATCGCCAGTGTCAATAAAAGGATATATATCAGCCGAGGTTTCACTTCAATACAAACATGTAGTATTGTGTTAGGTCAGAGACATCCAATACCATGGGGTGGTTTCATATTTTGCAGAGTGAAACTGGGAAAATTGCCTGCTTCCCTTTTCACTTTCGTTTCGAACATCTGTTGGTGAAACAACCAGCTGTGTAAATATCTGCACGCACCTATACCAACTGACTTATTTGATAAACGACCGTGTTAGATGACAACTTGACAACCTCTATTGAGAGACCAATACCTCCAGAAGAAACCAGGAATACTTATGTTTCTAGACTATGGTTAATTCATTATTTGTTCTAATACAAAGCAATAACGCGTCATCTATATATATAACAAATGAAGACATTAATACGTGAATGTTTCTTTTCACAAATAAATCAAACTTATACTGTCCATACTGCGATGAAATAATATTGGGAGGGCTTGGCTCACCAGTGGTGAACACTCCCAATATTTTTTCATTGCAGTAAGGACAGTATAAGTTTGATTTATTCGTGAAAAGAAACATTCGCGTCTTAATGTCTTCATTCGTTATAAATGTTCTAATGTTTAAATACAAAAATAAATTGACTAAAAATATATTTTTAATTTGAAAGAGTTTTCTATCGTGTTCCGAACGTAACCCCGACAGTCAAAATCCTCGCATAATCAAATTCCGCCAAATAAAAATAAATCAATGCAAGTTTTTCAACATTGAGTAAACAATGGCTGCTACCTGGGGAGAATATTTATAAAATACTAGCGGATGTACCCGGCTTCGCCCGGGTTTTACCCGAGTAAAGGTTTGTCTAACGAACATTTGTTAAAAAAATTCTCTATAAACTTACAAAAAATATATATTAGATATATTTTGATAATTTGAAACTCGTAAATTTGAATCTCTCGATAAAGTGAACATTTTTTTCCGGTCCCTGTGTGCCGTGTCATCCTGAATTTTGTCTTTCCTAATTTTCTACATTACAAAATCATCGTTTTATCTAGTGAACATTTTTTCCCGGTCCCTTGAAAAATACTCGATAAGTTGAATAAAATCATGATCGTTTATGGAAGATGGACGAAGTTCCCGGAGGTTATCTTGGGCAAGCCCCCGCGAGGCTTTTTTCTTGTCTACTTGGCACAGCTGTGTCACCGACTCTGCCCCCGCGCGCCAGGGCATCTTGACCCCTCTGATTGGTCGGTGGGTACTTGGACTGTCCATCCGGCCGGCGGCCGGACGATTACATTTTCTCGACAGGGGGTGGGGCAGACCTAAGCCTATCTCCGTCGCAAGGTGGCGCTGCTTGCGAGTTAAAGCTACAAATCTGCAAATAACTCTAAGGATATTCAAGATATTCAAGAAATTATTTTTCGAAAACCTTTCCGGGGATATACCTAATAATATCCCAAAATTTCACGGCGATTGGATGTATGGTTTTTGAATCTATAGAGTACACACACAGACAGACATTCATTTTTATATATATATAGATTTCACATCAATGTATTTCTTTATTTTCTCAACGTTTAGATGACTTTCTATCACATCGACATGTTCAGGAAATTAAATTTAAGTACTCCGCGCCTTGCTAATCAAAGTAACGTTAAAATCCAATAAAAGTAGAATCCAAGTAAAGTAATGGTGGTGTCTTGTCTTGCTCCATAAATGGAGGGTGCCATTGCCCCGTTAGTCAGCCACATTTACTTGTAGGCCTTCACGGTTACCGTAGCGGTTCGGGGCTCACGACACCGTACTACAGGGCAGTCCCTTACTTGTGCTGCTTCTCCCGCCCATCACGTAGAGGAGGACTTCTGGGCAGGAAGTAATATTTAGACTAATATAACTAAAGTAAAATCCAAGTAATATCCATATGAAGCTAATCTCTCCTTATGTATATTTAGTCTCAACGTGGAACGGAAAAGTTGTCTCTTAGAATTATTTTAAAGTACAGAGACTTTAGTTTCGAGTAAATAACAGTAGCTGAAATGTTTGCGGACTAAAACAGGAACCCCATTACCGACCATTGTAGGATTCTTGTGTTTACTTCAGGCTGCATATCTAAATAATTACAGAAGATATCTTAATTCTCAGTCAGAATCAACAACAAGTCTCCAAGGATAAATGTCTTCTTTTATTGCTAACACTTCGAGCTTTCGGGTATAACGACCCTTCTACAGAATTAACACATGCCCAGAAGTCCTCCTCTACGTGGCGGGCGAGAGAAGCAGCACAAGTAAGGGACTGCCCTGTAGTACGGTGTCGTGAGCCCCGAGCTGCTACGGTAAGCGTGAAGGCCTACAGGGAACTCTGAAATATGGCTGACTAACGGGGCATTGGCGCCGTTAATTATTGGAAGTATAAATAAGTTCGTGCGGTTTTGATAAAAATGGCGCTACTAGTTTATTATTCCATTGTTTCATCTGGCAACACCATTATTTTGAAGCGTCTTGATAAGGCTTCCTTTTTCACTAATCGTCATTTCTCTGAAGTATAAACAACTTAGTTTCTGTTTGCTCCTAAAATTTCAACTTTCGTACCAAATAATTTGTTTTTTTTTTTCCGGGAGTTTTACTTCATTACTTCAATATGAAGAAAAAAGGTGCTGAGAGTGATCGTTTTTTATGGTGAATATGTTCTAGCTGAATGAATGTGTCAAAAAATGGTTTGCACGGTTTAAAAGTGGCAATTTTGATTTGTAAGACGAAGAAAGACCCGGAACGCCACCAAAGTTTGAGGATGAAAAATTAGAGGCAAGGGTCGATGAATATCCAACACAAACACAAAAGGAACTCGCAAAAGCACTTGGAGTCACTCAACCAGTCATATTTCATTGCTTGAAAGAAATAGGAATGATCCGAAAGGTGGGAAATTGGGTGCAATATGAACTAAAGCCAAGAGACGTAGAACGCCGTTTATTTTATGCGTGAACAACTGCTCCAACGTCAATAAAATAAAGGAGTTTTTGCATCAAATTGTAACTGGTGATGAAAATTGAGTCCATTACGATTATTCAAACGTCGGGCAACGTATGGATGCCCTGGCCGTGCCTCATCATCGATGGCCAAGCCGAATATTCATGGCGGGAAGATTATGTTGTGTATTTGGTGGGACCATCTAGGAGTGGTATATTATGAGCTGCTACAACCAAACAAAAGTATCACAGGAAATGTCTACTGTAGACCCTTGATGCGTTTGAACCGAGCATTACGAGAAAAACGGCTGCAATTCGCCAATAGACATGACAAAGTTATTTTGTAACATGATAATGCTCGGCCACATGCTGCAGCATCCGTTTAACGTACTTAGAAAGGCTCAAATAGAAGTCTTACCCCACCCGCTGTATAGCCCAGACATTGCTTCTTCCGATTATTATCTCTTCGGATCAATGTTACATGGCCTGGCTGACCAGCACTTCTCCAACTACGATGAAGTCAAAAAATGGATCGATGAATGGATAGCAGTCAAAGAGCCGGCCTTTTTCCGCGATGGGATCCGTCAATTGCCAGTAAGATGTAGTGGCTAGCGACGGACAATACTTTGCACATCGATGGTTTAACCAATATTTTACAATAAAGCTCCAAGTTTCGAAAATAAAAAACCGCACGAACTTATTTATACTCCTAATATATATTTTCAAAAATATTTAAATGTAATTCTACCTACCCAAAATTTTATGTCCATAGTTTTCTTGAATACCATTTCTATGATCCCACTATTCAGTGTAGCATATATAAGCAGAATTGTCCAATTCCATATTAGAGCTCTAAGAGGCGGTCTGGTGGATTAAATTTGTGAAACTGCTGGGAGGGTTCACCACTGACGAGCCAGTGGCAGTAAAGACAGTAGAAGAGTATTTTATGCATAAAATAAACATTTGTGCCTTAATGTTTTCATTTCCTTGGAAAGATGGCGCGTTATTGCTTTATACCATTTAGTTTTAATAATATGAATGTTTCCAGTAACAAGCGTTGTTGATTGCTTTGTAAAATAACAATATTGTAAGTTAACAATCATTACAATATGTAAATAGCCCACCTATTATATTGTTATGTCGTATCCAGACGCTATTCGTGTTCTTTGTCTAATCAGGATGCCACAAAGGTATACACGTGAATTCGTAAGAATGCAGCAAAAGTTATCGCTTTATTATACGTGACACTGAACAAAAGGAGTACAATAAGTGGGACATGCCTTCAACCTCCCCGTCAGAAGAATCCTTGGCGCCGTGGATGTCACTCTTGGGAAACGTTCCGCTCCACACTACATGTCCAGCTTGGACTACACCGGCTTGTAAGTCGCTCCGATGTCAGGTTCTCTTTGCACCGCCTTGCAGGATCATCCACACGGCCCGGAGGTAAGTCTTCTCCTCGCCGCAGATGTCACCAGACTCTGTCCTTCCCCACACAGGAATGCTGTTTTTTGTCGCCTGTCCCTCCTGACAACACATGACCACCCCCCACACATCTTCCCCCAACTTTTACTCTGGAATCTTGGCTTCTGTCATCCATTTTACAATATAGCACCTTCCAGGTATCCTCCATCTATTACTGTTCCAAAGCCTCGTAAAGTACTTTTACGCTCACAATCTTACATTACTTCATTAAACAAAGGAAATACTTTCCTATCCATCCAAAGTTTTCCTTATTTTTATTAATTACTGGGTAATTATTGCTTACATTAAATGTTTAACAAGTTTTACCACAAATGTTTCTTTTTAAAGAACGATAAATCGTCATTTTCATCATTTAAGGAGAAATAACGATTATTCATATTCTTAGGGATGAATTATGAAAGAATGAATTGTGAAGAGTAATGATGAACGGAAAAATAAAAGTGTCCAGGGATGGGAATTATTTTTCTGTTCATCATTACCCTTCACAATTCATACTTCATCCCTAAGGATAGGAATAGTCGTTATTTCTCCTTAAATAATGAAAATCACGATTTTTCGTTCTGTAAAAAGAAAGATTTGTGGTCAAATTTGTTAAACGTCGTTCTATAAGAATAGCCGCATTATATTGTACACGTGGTCTAAATAAAGCATTTAAAAAATATATATATTGCCACGTGGAAAATTAGGGAAGACGAAAACTTCAGGAGTAGTCTTGGGTTCCGGGCTAATTGGCCTATCAAATAAGGTCTTCTAACCCTATTATGGCTGCAGAACGCGAACTGGTGGCAAGGGATCCTAAGATCTGGCAGTGGAGGTGTCATCGCAGGGGTGGAGGAAGCTGGAGAGGTCAGGGAAACAGCGCCTTGATGCGGTGAGAAGCCTTGATGGAGGCCAGTTGAGGAGGCAGGAGGTCCTGGAAGCCTAGAACTTGAGGGCTCTAGACTTCAAGATGGGGCAGCTTGAGGCTCTCGCCTCGTGCTTGTCTGGGAGGCCCTTGGCACAGCAGTTGGCGCACTTGGAAGTGCGCTGGTCGGCAACGGATGGGCAGGCACGGCCTTCACCGCAGTGGAAGCACTTAGGAGCTCTGGTGCATTGGGCAGAATTGTGGCCTAAGCCACAACATCGGAAGCAGACTCGGGCGCGGATGGACTCCTTGAAGTTGAGGATTACTCCATCCACCACGATCCTTCCGCGATTGCCCAGGGCTCTGAAGGTCTTGAGGTCCACCTCGATGAAGGTGATGCAGGTCCCGTTTCTGGGTGCAGAGCGGTGAGCCACGCGCACCACCTTGTTCCCAGGGAGTTGGCTGACAGTAGGGGTTTCCAGGAGCGTCTCTTCAATGGTGGAGTTGGATGTTTCCTCATCCACTTTGAAGAGGCAGATGCGAGGCAGGATCTCCTTCTGTTGGCGGACCTTCATGCCATCCAGATTTTTGGCCAGGGAGGTGGTAACAGCTGGGATGGTATCGGGGTTGCTGGAGGGGGGTACAAGCTTCCCTTTGGTTCGCAGGGAGGCCCAAACGCCTTGGGGTAGAGTGTGGGCAGCGCGGACAGCTTTAAGCATTTCCCTTGGGTCAGCCTGTGGGTCATCAGAGATGACCACTCTGTGGGCCGCCGATTTTTCTCCATGGAGGACCACTTGGGCGGCCGCAGGCTTGGAGACGCGGGATAGCGCAGGTTTTGCGGGACCTTTCAGGTTGGTCCTCTTTGCGGGCGGGTTGGGAGCCTCAGGCTGCTTCCTCTTTGAGGGAGCAGGAGCGGGCACGATGGGGGCAGGCTTCTTAGTTGGGAGAGCAGCAGGAACAGGGGTGGCGGACTTGATTGGGTCGGTTTGGGAACTAGCTTCCATGCGGAAGGAGCTGGGCTGGTTTGGGTGCTGTGGCAGTTGGAGTGATGACGTCCAGCTCCGCGAAGGCACTGAGCGTGTCAGTAAGGCTCTCCACTTCAGCGCAAAGGGCCTTAATCTGCTTATTCCGCGTTGCGATGTACCCAATCACGTCTTCGTGCAGGGGCTTGAGGGCGGGATGGCCAACGCCGATCAGGACCTGGAGGTGGCGGGAGAGCACCATTTCGTCCTCCTTATCCAGGGCAGCGACGTCCACGATGGGCTTCTGGGCATTCTTCTTCTTTTTCTTGGCGGGATTCATATGGCAAGAGCAGAAGAGCAAATATGTGCACAGGTAGAGAGCTAGCCCGACCGCCAAAAGGGAAAACTTCAGGATGAGACAGCAATTTATTTAAGGCAAGAACAAACTATGATGGATAAACAAAAGATAAGCAATGAGGGAAATTTACAGAGTAATAAAATATAAACATAAAAATGATACTCTGTTAATACTAGTGTAAAATAATAAATGCTTGTGAAATACTTCGCTACAATATTATCCTTCAAAAATAGATCTACAGCCTTTTGAAATATTAGATTTTTTTTTAAATGTGCTTATTTTTAAACTCAAAATAATTATTTCCATTCAATTTTATATAATAAACAAAGAAATATATGGCGTATTTTCCACACAGAAAATGTGTATTTTTATAAAATCTAATATTTCAAAAGGCTGTATATCTATTTTTGAGAGATAATATATTTTTTAAAATGCTTTGATTACCCCACGTGATGTAGCTTCAAGTGACTGAGCATGATTTTTATTGATAAAATATTATGTAGATAATACCTTGATTATATGCACTGTTTTATAGTAATATTTATATATATACTAGCCGAATGACCCGGGCAACGCCCGTGTTTTACCCGATTGAATGTTTTTATTCAAATACTATTTGTTACAATTATAAATTGGCGCTTTAAATAAATGCATATATTAGTTAATAACTATAGCCTATGTGCTTTATCTGTCTGTGTACTGTTGGCTTCCGTAGGCATCTCTTACTGGGAAAAAGAAAGAGAGGATTCCATTTAGTTATTAACTAATATATGCATTTATTTAAGGAGCGACCCGCTCCAACACAATAGTTACAAAAACCAAAAAGCGAGTGGGGGGGGGGCAAAGTCAAAAACAAAGTGTCTCGCGTAGTGGTGGCGTGATCGTAGCGAGCCAATAGGAGAGCGCCATTCCAAAAAAAAAAGCAAACGGCGACAGAATTAAGAACGCATGACGCTGATAACTGTATATAGAATTATATATTTTTTCCTTAAATATGTTTTAATACCTTGATAAAGGATAGCGTTCAGCCAACAAAAATATTAGTAAAATAAATGATTTTTTGATTCTATATATGCCTTTTTAATTATATATTTATTTATAGATTGCTCTATTTTCAAAAAATATATATTATATTATTTATGATTTAAAAATGCTTATTTTGGATCATAAAGTTTAATTTTCCAATATTTCGTAATATATTATATATTCCAATATATTATACATGAAAAAATAATTTTTAAAAAAATAATAAAATGGTTAAACGTTTTTTTCTACACACATGTTACGTGAAGCAGACGATAGTAAAATTCCAACATTGCCCAATCACCATACGACGTCGTCGCGGTGGCTGTTGGGCAATACTTGACGTCACGGTTGTAGACAAAATGCCAAGTTTCACTTTATTCCACCAGTACTTTCACTTTGTTCAGACGTTCAATTTAATATCATATTGCTGTGGGTAAGTTCGTTTACATACCCTACTCTCTGACTTGGATTTCACACTCTATATCATATTTAACATTTGTTTATACATATATATTGGTGCCATTTTGTTTTATTTATAAAAGATATTTGATATCGTTTGCTTTTTTATCCTTGTATTTTTTTACGTTCCTTATTTTACTATTTTATCAAAATATATTTTATTGTTTTCTTAATTATATCTTATTTAAAATATATAATTTAAAAGATTTTAAAATATAAAATGAAAAGTATATATATAAATATTTTGAATATAGAGCAATTTATAATATATAGATTTTAAAAATATATATATAAATATATTAATATTTTAAATATATATTTATTATTATATATATATAAAAAATTAGAATGTTAATAATATATTTTTAAATGTACAAATAGATATTTTATTAAAGTAATTATGTTATAAAATATTTACAATTTGAATAAAAAAATAGAGGTAGAAAGAATATTTATATTCTATAAATTTATTTAAAATGTACAAAATATTTTAATATAAAAATAAATGTATATTATCTTTGACACATATATTTATATATAAAAATATATATTTACTTACCCTCTATGAAAAAAATATATATATGTACCAAAAAAAAAATTGGATAAAAAAAGTCAAACACACATTAGCAAAAAGTTGATTTTTTTATTTATTTATTTAAGTAACCCAGGTTCCTGGAGCGTACAGAAAAAAAGTTGATAATGTAAAAATATGCACATAAAAATACTAAAATTTAAATTTAGGCATTTTGATTGGATAAGGAAAAGTCACGTGTCAAAAGAAACACTTGCTATTGGCTATAGAAAAATGTAAAGATTGTGATTGGTTACCAAAGCGAACCTATAAACCAATGAAATGTGTTTTCATTAAAAAAGGCGTAACCCGTACATAAAACTACTAATATAAATTTCCGAATGGTCGGTAGTCAAAAATAGCAAAATTCGAACACTTCTCTATATTAAAAACAAAATTGGAATTTCCTGACCGCTCACGTGAGCATTTTAGAGCGCCCTCTAGTGGAACAAAAATTAACTAAACGATGATTTCAGGGAAGAAATCGTCACTCGTGTCGGTTCTGAGGCGCGTAGAAGCGAAGGGTAGTAAGAGATCTCCTTGCATAGTCTATAACTCCTATTTATGCAAATTTAATGATGCTATTAATATAGGATATATTCATCATATTAATTATCAAGGGATTTAAATAATTAGAGTGAATGTGACTTAGACAGGATCAGAGATGTATAGGAAAACAAAATCAATGAAAGAACAAACGATTCCCACTAAAATGCAACTCCTCAGACAGGAAAACTCCCCAGGCAGGTTTTGCTATATTTGAAAGTTTTGTCTCAAATCCAATTTGATTTTCTAAATGTGATGGGTCTTAAATCCGATTGGTCACCATATATATATATACTATGGAAATGTATATTTTAGACTCGGAACGATTGATCCTGGTCTTAAATAGGTGGGGGTGATGTCTTGTCTATGGAACAGATCAGATCGGTCCATGCACCCTGATCACAATACCGGCCAACTGAGATGGTGGTAATATCTTGTCCATGGAGCAGATCTGATCGGTCCATGCACCCTGATCACAATACCGGCCAACTGAGGTGGTGGTGATGTCTTGTCCATGGAGCAGATCAGATCGGTCCATGCACCCTGATCACAATACCGGCCAATTGTGGTGGTGGTGATGTCTTGTCCATGGAACAGATCAGATCGGTCCATGCACCCTGATCACAATACCGGCCAACTGAGGTGGTGGTGATGTCTTGTCCATGGAACAGATCAGATCGGCCCATGCACCCTGATCACAATACCGGCCAATTGTGGTGGTGGTGATGTCTTGTCCATGGAGCAGATCAGATCGGTCCATGCACCCTGATCACAAAACCGGCCAACTGAGGTGGTGATGGTGTCTTGTCCATGGAGTAGATCAGATCGGTCCATGCACCCTGATCACAATACCGGCCAACTGAGGTGACTTGTCCGTATGGATGTCCTCTTCTGAATTGTTGTCTGCCATATAGAGGGCTGCAAGGATGGCCGTGTATATACGGTCCGGAGTGAGTTGGGAGTTATTGCAGTTCCTGTAGGATCTAGTCATTTGTCTGGGTTTATATTCATTCCTTTAAAATGTCCTGTTCTGATTATTGGAATTGTTGTTAAATTCTCTGTTAATGTTGAGGTTGCATATGGGCTGGGTCTTAAATGTGAATTTGGTGTAAAAACCTGTAGTCTTTAATTCGGGAATTGACTGCATTCATAGGGGAGATCAATACCAATGTTGTGTCAAATATATAGCTTAAAATATGTAATAAATTAATCCCGGAATGGATATCTTTCTCTATATAAACTGAAAACATTAGGCCTCCAAGGAATAGTTTCTTTTTAAAATTTTTAAATTACAAATTTCTAGCTTTCAGGCAAGAAAGCCCTTCTACAGAAGACAATATTTTACATTAAATCTACAATAGAATTGGCATTGGGTGTTTACAGTTATGTGAATTCAGAATTAACGCGGGTTTTTTAATGGTATACAGGTTAGCTTTCTGTTCTAATTCTCCAAAACTGGTGTTGTGGGGTTCATTTTTTATCATCACAAGTAAAGTTGTTTACTATGGTGATGAACAAGAGCATCGTTCTGATGTATGGTTAAAGAGAATGGGGCTTCTATAGCAACATGAATACCATCCTCCCGTATATATATGTGATGATTTAAGACCATGGAATTGTTGTAAATAGTCCAGATATATCTACTACCACATGTTCCACCACGTGACTGTATATAACCTTTTATTCACTGCAAATAGAAAGCCTCAAGTAACATCAATCTGTACCGCGTAAGAATCTAATAAAGTATAGCAACTGTACAGATAGAAGGAATGGAGACTAACAGGAGAAAATTAAGGTTAAAACTAATCAGGCTTAGGTGAAAATAGGAGAGAAGGCCTAGCAAACCCAGTCCAACTTTTACGAGGTCGTGGCCCTCCTGGATAATAAAAAATTTCCCCTCTGTTTACGTCATATACATTTAAAACCCCTTTACAAAAGAGTCTAGCTTCAGTATCAGTATGAAAGGAAAACAGAAAAATGCAATATTATAGCGGTATGGTAGATTAAACTAGCACAACCGCTGGGAGGGTTCACCACTGATAAACCAGGCCCTCCCATTATTTTATCAATGCAGTAAGGGAAGTATAAGATCAGACATGACGTAGCCACGCAATAATATTTGAAATGAAGGCGATAAAAACGTGGTGATTTTCTTTTAATGGTAAAACACAAGCTTTCAGGCAAGAATGCCCTTCCTCAGGTTACAACTGGGCAGGAAACAAAAGTGCCAATTTTATAAGCGGAAAAAGTAAGAGAAATTTACATGTATGAAAAAGTAAAAAAGCAAGGGATTTACATATTTACAGGTGAACGGAGAATAAAAAGAGAAAAGGAACGAAAGGACGCGAAGTATGAGAACACGGTAGAGCGGGATAAAAGACAAGAAGATACAGTAGGTAAATAGTTCAGCTGGGGGGAATGGCGGGGTAAAACACGGAGCACTGGTGTGGGAGGTCGATTTTTCGGTTGAAAACCGAAGTAGAATATTGATTTATTTTTAAAAGAATCATTCGTGTGAAAAATAGTGTACATTCCTTATAACAGATTGCACGCTAATGCATCGTATATATTTTTAGCAATGCCGTAGGGGGAGTTGAGAATTATTTCATTTTTGATAAAGAAACACGCGAGCGCCTTTTAAATTTTAATAATATTGCCACGTGGAAAATTAGGGAAGACAAAAACTTCAGGAGGAAACAACAATTTATTTCAGGCAAGGACAAACTATGAATGGTAAACAACAGATAAGCCACGTGGGAAATTTACAGAGTAGCAAAAATACAAACATAAAAATGACCACTCTGTTAATAAATAATAAAAACTTTGTTACATAGCTTTCTCCCTATGGAAGCTGTGACCCACAGCTAGCAATTATTGTGGATACTGACATGGATCTGACGTGCTTCTGCCAAGGATTCCATCGAAGTCTTGAAACTTTGTCCCTAGTACTTTTGCGTCCTTTATCTTGCGGCGTGAAGAGCGGCTTTGTCGTCGTATCGTCTATAGGGACATCGTCATCTTAGAGGAAATCTTGGCTTTAGCACGGCGGTGGAATCCTGTAGTCAGTCTCCGAAAATGTAGATCACAGCACCCATGGCTTCAAGGTCTTCTCGGCGGTCTTCAGTTTGTTTTCCCTAACTTATCCAGCATCTCCACCAAAATGCCACGTGGAAAATTAGGGAAGACAAAAATTTCAGGAGGAAACAAAATTTATTTCAGGCAAGGACAAACTATGAATGGTAAACAACAGATAAGCCACGTGGGAAATTTACAGAGTAGCAAAAATACAAACATAAAAATGACCACTCTGTTAATAAAATTAATAAAAACTTTGTTACAATATAATAATGCTCTAAATATATTGCATTTCTCATTGCTATATAAACAAGCACAACAAAACAAATTTCAACTGTAACACTGATTGCACAATGTGGCATTTAGCTTACACACACACACACACATATCCAAAATACTTATGTTTTTTTATACCTTGAAAAAGAATGGCGTTTTGCCAGACGAAATATTGGTAAATAAAATACTTTTTATTATATTCATACATACACTATGTCTTTTTAAATAAAATAAAAATGGTGTCATATATTTGTTGTTGTTTTCCAATGGCATTTAAACCGGTATAATATTTATAGGAACGCTTCGGTTAAAAATGATGGTCATATATATAGTATATTTTAAACTGTATAATAATGACACCGTTTCTATTTGCTGCCACCCCCATATTTTGTATATATGCTATATCTTTATTTATATAACCTGTACACCCCCCTTATTTGTATTTAAACTAAAAATGGCGACGTCTAAATAAAAATCCAAAGAGTGGACAGATGGGGAGAGAGGAGGAAAATGGCAACGCCCAGCCCATGTGGGGCCCCCAGGGACTCTTTATAGACAACCCCTGTAAACAGGACAAGTTTTGGCAGGGGGTCAGCAGATGTTCTAGAGGTGTTGCTCGGCAGTTCGCTTCAGCCTGTCTGTCTCACACAATCTCTCTCTCCATGTCTCGGTGATAGCATCCAAGTTTGTGTCATGGCCTCTACCTCTGTCCCGTGGGCTGTCTCCGATCCCTCTTTGTGCTAACATCTAGCCCTGCCTCTGCTTCTTGTTGTCCGCGTGTGGGAAGATCATCAACACTCGCCTCACGTACATGACTGCCAGTTCATCCATACGTCTGCACATTACAACAATATTACATAAATATGGCCAGAAATGTACGAAGTGTATATTTGTACGCAATGAAATTTAAATTGTGGAATGTCCTAAACACCACGAGTAAAACTACGTCGATTTACCCGGTCTCCAAGTTACACGGTCTGCTATATTTCCTATATATATATCTCCTCCTATATATCCCACGGGCTCTCTTATATATTTATAAATGTATGTAATTCTGCTGTCCTCAAAACTTATGTCCATAGTTTATCTAAAATACCCATTCCAATAGTCTAGCATCAGTATCACTATAAAAGGAAAACCGAAAAGGCAATATAACAGCGGTATGGTAGATTAAACTGGCGAAACCGCTGGAAGGGTTCACCACTGATGAGCCAGGCCCTCCCATTAATTTTTTCTTTTGCAATAAGCGCATTATAAATTGTTTATTTTTAAAAGAATCATACGCGTCTATAATAGTTTCGAATTTTCAAAAAAGATATCTATTCAGGAATCAAATATATTTTCGAGAAGACCGCTCTCTTCTGTGAATCGCTTGCTGGACGTGTATTGTGGATGGTTGTTTCAGCTTTAGTGATTTCTTCGAATGGAACGACAGTAGCTGACTGAAACGTTTGGAGAAATATTACAAGGTCTGACAGATCGATCAATTATAAATAGAACACACATCAGCCTGGCGTTTAGTTTTGACGGGAGAGGTGACTTATGCTTTTACATATCAGATTGTTGTCCCATATACGACAGAGAAATTCGAAGGTATCTCTAAACTGAAATGTTTGAAGTCCCCCCAATCTTAACCTTTCCAAAATAAACATTAAATCTTTGGAAAAGTCGATTAAAAAAAAAAGGTTGAAGTTTTACCTGGAAACAACTGGAACTCTTATGAACGCCACCGTAGAGATTTCTTTTCTAATTGCCTCAGCATAGTTTGCGATACAAAGCAATAACGTGCCATCTCTATATAACGTATGAAGACATTAAGACTATAATGTTACTCCTACTGTCCTTACTGTGATGAAATAATCATGGGAGGGATTGGTTCATCGGTGGTGAACCCTCCTAGCGGTTTCGCCAATTTAATCTACCATACCTCTTCTTTAGAGCTCTAAAACTGTGGGGATAGTAGAGGTTTGATTTATTTGTGTGAGAATAAACATTCGCTTCTTAATGACTTTATTCCTTATATAATTTACAATATAAGGAAAGTTGTCAACTATACTATTAGAAATGAGGTTAAACTCCTTCCTCAATTTACCTGTTTGTTCAATAAAACATCGAGCTTTGGAGGTCTCGCTCTTCAACAGGCAGAATTAAACTGAGAATGGATGTAGAAGAGATGATAGCTACATCTTTCTAGATTGTTATATAAGATGTTATATCGAAGTACGATATTGTTAAAAAAGGTATAAATATTTTCTTAAAATACATGTTGGCCGTTTATTCATTTCGTAAACATAGAAATAATTCGTAGAGAGGTGAGGAGAATACAATTCTACAGAGATGGGTTTTATACAGCGAAAGAAAAATAATATAAATAGGTTGTAAATAACGCCCTCTATTGACAATATAGTGAACTAAGAATGGTGGTCTGTATGTGAAGTAGGTTATTATCAGCTTATTTACATAGTGTAGGCAGCTGGTTGCATATGGGGTGGCGTGATTGTGTTGACTACCTCCTTGATTTGTCCATGGAAAATATGGCTTGGTTAGGTTTAAGACCAAGCTAGGAATTCGCGTGGTTTTGTGTTTGTACTTTATAAAGATGATTAACACTGTCAAACAACGTGGAAGGAACAGTATGGTGAGTGTCTCCGGTATTGTCACAATGTGTCATCCAATCCGGGTGTGTGTCACTCCGCAGCAACAACATTTGTGGAAATGTACGATGACACTTTCTGTATAAACAACTCTCTTTTTGTTACCTAATTCTAGGTACATGTGGCCATGACAATTATTGGTGGTTACTGCTTGTACTGTAATTACACCACATGTAGTATCAGGCCATGGTGGGTTGTGACTGCTTGTACTCTAAGTACACCACATTATAGTGGGTAGAGGGTTGATTTTTCTTGTACTGTAAGCACATTTATAGACATTTATTACCAGGCTATAGTAAGTAGAGGGTTGTGACTGCTTGTACTGTAAGTATACCAAATGTCTAGACATGGACGTTTAAAATTATCTTATTCAGTCATTGTTAGCTACATAGTATTATATTTACATGTGAAAATATCCATAGGTATATATATAGTAGTACACCACATATTTACATATGCCGAAAGTAGTGACAATGACAATGAAAAACATATTTATTGACAGCTTAGTCAATTGTTACACTCCGGAGAGTTAGGCAGTTAAATATTTACAATTTAAATATTCCCATCAGGGGGTTCCCCTGCCAAGGGTAGTCTGGACTCTGTCAGGGGAGTAACATCCTCCTGAGCGCGTATAAGCCCTCACGTACAAAGGGATCTGAGTCCCGAGCGCGCTCAATTGCAGCACTGATGATTTCGGTGATAAGGTTTTTCTTCTGGGTGGAACAGGTCCTGAGGAGAGGCTCCCTGTCCTCGGGGTATATGACCGCATCCGTGATGTCACCCTCTGTGATCCCCAAATCAGTCATGGGCCCCGAGTAGCGTTCATTGCACAATTTATAGATTATATCAGCTGCTTCAACCCAGCGCTTCGACGTCAGATCCTCCTCCACTTGAAACAGTGGAGATGGAGATGTCGCCATGTCCGGTGTCGTCGTATCCCCATGGGGAGGGGGTGGTATTGTTCAGGGCTGCGCTCTATATAGACGCAGTGGTCTTCTGTTGAGGACGCCTGCCCATCAGGCCGAGGTGCAGGCAGTGGGGGTGTAGGTGCTGCGGCTGGTGTTTTCGTTAGCTCAGCTCTAACCTGACCAAGGACCTTATATAAATTAGAGGTGTGTCCGGGCTTCAGGTCCAGAATTTGACCGATCAGGCCGACGAGGGCGTCGCACTGCGGAGGCGACAGGAGGGGTCCCTTCCTCTGCGCCTTGGTCCTCGAGGAGAGGAGGTCCAGGACCTCCTCCCGCCCAAGACCAAGGGCGTCCGTCTTAGCGAATGACACGCTGGGGAGCCCCTCGATGAACGCATCGAGGTCGACTCTCGTTGCGTTTTTTGCCGATGACGTGGAGGACGCAAAGGTCTCCTCCACGATGGACATCTCCACGTCCGGTGTTGGGGCCGCAGGCTCGCGACTCCCAGGTGTTCGCAGGGACGGAGCAGGGGTCACTGGTGGAGGGGCCGGAGGCGTGTCCTCCAAAGGTAAGGCCGAAGGCGCTGGTGGTGATGGCTGGAGTGCAGCAGGTGGAAGGGGCGCAGCTCGGCTCGCGGGAGGCACGTCGGAGACCTCCATGGTTGAACTGGGGGACGCCGGAGGTGGAGGCCGGGCAGATGGCTGCTGAGGCAGCCTGGGCGCAGTCGCTGGTGGGACGCTGGTGGGAGAGGTTGGTGCGGCCGGTCCAGGAGCGGTGGTTCGCCCTGCAAGCATGGGGCAGTTGGCCCTACGATGTCCTTGGCCACGGCACCTGGAACACCTAATCCCGGAGGATAGGTATGCGGGCCAGGCCTCGCCCTTGATTGAGATGTCGAGGCGGGTGGGCAGCCTCTCGATGGTCATTCCCTCGCGGAGGATGCTGAACGCCTCTCGGCGGCCGTCGTTGTAGACATATGGGCCTGCCTTCATCAGCTTGGGGGCGATGGATGTTACTCGCCCGAAAGATGAAAGGGCGCTGATGACGGCTGCATCCCCCACGAAGAAGGGGAGGTTGTCCACCGTGATTCTCTCCGCTCTCTTGCGGAACGGGAAGGCCCTGTGGAGAGTTCCCTCCACCTCGAGGCCCTCGTTGACGAGGCGCTCGGCCAGGCCTCTGTTGGCCAGTCCCACCAGGAAGTGACCGTTCATCTTGGTCATCTGGAAGACCTCCCTGGTCCCTCCGAGCATTCTATCAAGAGCCCTCATGTAGTGGTAGGGCTCCAGTTCAGGGCTGCGCTCTATATAGACGCAGTGGTCTTCTGTTGAGGACGCCTGCCGCGCCCTGGCCTCCGCGATATGCGCCCTTGTGGTCCTGACCTCCTACGCCCGCGGTGCCCAACCCGTGGACGATCGCGGCCGGCGAGTGGCCCCTGCGCCTCTGGTGCCAGAGGAAGGTGCAACCGCTGCAGGAGAACCCGGCGAGACGCGGCGCCTTTTCTTGGTTCTAACGGTGGTATAACCGTTGTTGGCGTCCATTTCTGCCATCTCGGAATCACCCCAGCTAAGGGAGGCCGGATTGGCTATTGTAGCGCTGCATGAGGCAGCAGTCAGCGGCGCCGTGACGTCATCACGCGCGGCGGCCAGATTTGCATCTCTAACGCCTGCCGGCGGATTTACATACTCTTGATGTTCTGAGTTTTCTTTAGAGATTACTTTCTGAAATTCGTTTTTCTTTGACATTTTCCCACCAGTTGGAGATTTGATGCTGGGCCTTCCAGGCATTTGTCCAGCAGATCCTGGGCTCCCTGGTGATGCCGAATTTGGCATGTCTAGAGACATTTCACAGCTCGCCAGAGGCGAAAATCCCGGAGCTCGCGCGACGCGTGGCCGCACGGCCGAGTGTAGACATGTGGTGTACTTACAGTACAAGCGGAAACAACCTTGTACTCACCATGGCCTGGTACTACATGTGTAGACATGTGGTGTACTTACAGTACAAGCGGAAACAACCTTGTACTCACCATGGCCTGGTACTACATGTGTAGACATGTGGTGTACTTACAGTACAAGCGGAAACAACCTTGTACTCACCATGGCCTGGTACTACATGTGTAGACATGTGGTGTACTTACAGTACAAGCGGAAACAACCTTGTACTCACCATGGCCTGGTACTACATGTGTAGACATGTGGTGTACTTACAGTACAAGCGGAAACAACCTTGTACTCACCATGGCCTGGTACTACATGTGTAGACATGTGGTCTACTTACAGTACAAGCGGAAACAACCTTGTACTCACCATGGCCTGGTACTACATGTGTAGACATGTGGTGTACTTACAGTACAAGCGGAAACAACCTTGTACTCACCATGGCCTGGTACTACATGCATATACATGTGGTGTACTTACAGTACGAGCGGAAACAACCTTGTACTCACCATGGCCTGGTACTACATGTGTAGACATGTGGTGTACTTACAGTACATGCGGAAACAACCTTGTACTCACCATGGCCTGGTACTACATGTGTAGACATGTGGTGTACTTACAGTACAAGCGGAAACAACCTTGTACTCACCATGGCCTGGTACTACATGTATAGACATGTGGTGTACTTACAGTACAAGCGGAAACAACCTTGTACTCACCATGGCCTGGTACTACATGTGTAGACATGTGGTGTTCTTACAGTACAAGCGGAAACAACCTTGTACTCACCATGGCCTGGTACTACATGTGTAGACATGTGGTGTACTTACAGTACAAGCGGAAACAACCTTGTACTCACCATGGCCTGGTACTACATGTGTAGACATGTGGTGTACTTACAGTACAAGCGGAAACAACCTTGTACTCACCATGGCCTGGTACTACATGTGTAGACATGTGGTCTACTTACAGTACAAGCGGAAACAACCTTGTACTCACCATGGCCTGGTACTACATGTGTAGACATGTGGTGTACTTACAGTACAAGCGGAAACAACCTTGTACTCACCATGGCCTGGTACTACATGCGTAGACATGTGGTGTACTTACAGTACAAGCGGAAACAACCTTGTACTCACCATGGCCTGGTACTACATGCGTAGACATGTGGTGTACTTACAGTACAAGCGGAAACAACCTTGTACTCACCATGGCCTGGTACTACATGTGTAGACATGTGGTGTACTTACAGTACAAGCGGAAACAACCTTGTACTCACCATGGCCTGGTACTACATGTATAGACATGTGGTGTACTTACAGTACAAGCGGAAACAACCTTGTACTCACCATGGCCTGGTACTACATGTGTAGACATGTGGTGTTCTTACAGTACAAGCGGAAACAACCTTGTACTCACCATGGCCTGGTACTACATGTGTAGACATGTGGTGTACTTACAGTACAAGCGGAAACAACCTTGTACTCACCATGGCCTGGTACTACATGTGTAGACATGTGGTGTACTTACAGTACAAGCGGAAACAACCTTGTACTCACCATGGCCTGGTACTACATGTGTAGACATGTGGTCTACTTACAGTACAAGCGGAAACAACCTTGTACTCACCATGGCCTGGTACTACATGTGTAGACATGTGGTGTACTTACAGTACAAGCGGAAACAACCTTGTACTCACCATGGCCTGGTACTACATGCGTAGACATGTGGTGTACTTACAGTACGAGCAGTAACAGCCCAATAGACGAGAACTTTGAATCGCGACGTTGTTTGTAATGATGAAACATGATGACTGGCATAGGTTATGTAACTTTAGTTTTATTCCTACACTTGGCTCTCTGCCAGTATTTCTCTGTTTTCACTAGTAATGGCTCTTTTTTTATATATTTTTGTTATGTAACTTGTTTTTAAATAGTTTCCTAATGTCATACAATATCGTGGTATGGAAATGGAAAATAATCAAAGAGCTCGATGGCCCAAATTTATGGTCGTTGAAGAGGCTTGGTGGCTATTGTCAAACAAGAATATGTGTATAACGTGTTTAAAGTGACATTAGTATCATATAATACGCCTTTTTATTAATTCTTTTAACTACCCATTACGGTAATAATATACGTATTTGTAATACAATGCGGCTTATGATTGTAGAGCGAAAATTGACAATTATACCGCAAATGTTAGTTTTGAACGAAAAATCGAAATGTATTTTAAGGAGAAATAACGATTATTTCTAACTTTAGGGATAAAGTATGAAAGGATGAATTGTGAAGAGTAATGATAAACGCAAAAATAAAAGTTCGGTTTATCATTACTCTTCACAATTCATCCTTTCATACTTCATCCCTAAGGTTAGAAATAATCGTTATTTCTCCTTAAAATAAATTTCGATTTTTCGTTCAAAAGAAACATTTGCGGTATAATTGTCAAATTTCGTTCTACATGCGTATTTGTATTATTATTTTTTAACCTTTATTTTTATTAATCAAAACCAGGCGCGAGATATTTGCGCCTTTTACAGAGGAAACAAACAACAAATTCGAACTTAGAATTAAATATTGCCGTGAAATTTGTTTAGAGTAAAATCCAAGTAATTGTTAATTATTATATATGTAAATATTTTAATAGTTTGATGTTATGTAAAGTCTGTAACTATATATTTCTTTCTTCTTTAGATTGAAGGTGAGAAAGATATCACTCACTTTTCGAACTTTAATATAATAATAAAACCTGCTGAAATAGCTCTGTGTACCTCTATTCATTAATGGGCCTGTGGCGCCAGAAGATTCAAGGGTACACGCTTGTTCGGCGGTACAACTACTATAGGAACGATACAGAGAAGATTAGCATGGCCCTGCGCAAGGATGACACGCAAAATCGTGAAGCGTTACATATTCATTAATTGCGACAATATTTACAAATTTACATGTATCAATCGACAGAGTTCATAAAATAGACAAAGTGGCTGAGGTGAAAGAGTTAAATCATTTAGATCAGGGAACAATTGATGTCTCACTTCTGTAAAGTTCGGACAGTCGTAGATAAGGTGAAGAGCAGTACGTATTTATATTATGGTATTTCATAAATAAATTATTCCTCAGAAAGAGGTAATATTTCTCATCCCCTTGTTATACATTTTATTTTCTAATGCCCACTTATTCATTCCAGAGGTTTTATTCTCTAGCACTGTTTGGCAAAGTTTCAGGACAAAACTAGCAGACATTGTTTAAGAATAGAATATCCCCTGTTCGTACAACTGAATATTGTTGATTGTTTGTGTCATCTATCGGAATAAATATCAAATGTTGCTATTATTATAAAATATTCTCCAAAAACATTTTCGTGATGAAACAATAAATCACATTCTCGTATTTTGACCTGTTGATCATCATCAGTATGAGGCCGGTTATACCTCAATGACCTGCAAGATGTTCTTGGTAACTTGAAGACACCTCTCCCGTCACAAAATGAGGAGAAATCTATCCGCCTTCTATTGACCGTCTCTTTTAATCTGAAAACTCTGGTTGCAAAGCCATAAAATCAACTTTGGAAAATTAATTACACCAGAAATTGACTTTTCTCGAGACTTATTTCTCTCTGATTTTATATGTCCAGTGTAGCCTAGTGGACATGGCATCTGCCCGGTAAGCGGAACACTGTGGGTTCTATTCCCATCTCTGGATACTTTATTTTTCCGTTTATCATTACTCTTCACAATTCATCCTTTTATACTTCATCCCTAAGGTTAGAAATAATTGCTATTTCTCCTTAAAATAAATTTCGATTTTTCGTTTAAGACAAACATGCGGGAAAATTTTCAAATGTCGTTCTACAATCATAAGCCGCATTATATTGTATTATATTTACATCTATATATTTATCATTATAAATAAGGTGTTGTAATATATTTCAATATTTACTCGATATCCCCATATATAATATGGCTACAGTGTAACCACCAAAACTGTAAACACAATCCAACTCTCCAGTTTGGCCATCATGTAATACCAAAACAAAATAATAAAACTAGATTGAATGACAGCCGGCGCCAGACAGGAGAAAGGTCTCAATGACACCGTCGGTCCGAAAACATAGTCGGATTCCCAGAAGTGTCCCCCTCTTGTTCCGAAATAGATCAGACACTCCTCGATCGGCGCCTGTCACCAACGCACTCTTTTTCTCGCCCTCTCTGAGGTGATATCCAACATGCCTCGTTCTTTTGTGTAATTCATTCACGTCTGAAACCATTCTGAACATTGTGGCCACCAAGACTACATCTAACCACTAACACACTACAGTAATCCGTCAGGATAAACTCATCACGACACTCATCCTACAGGATCATTTGCATTACAACATATATGTATAAATATATGGTATGATATGTAGGGAAATAAACACACCACAATTTGGAAGAGGGACCTAGACAACCAGGAGAGAGAGAGACGGGACCGGCACAGCCGGGCGGCCGTTCGTGTCGCACACAATCCCTAACTGTCTTCATAGTCCCAAGGTGTTAACTAATGGGCCCCAGTGGTCGCCCCTTGGAATGTCGCTAGTGTCTCAAGTGACTGTACTTTACCCTCCCGTCTCTCTCTAGGTTGTCTGTTTGTTGACTTTATTATTCCTGGAAGAGTATATATATATATTTGTAATACTATTTATATATATGTTGTAAATATGAGTGGAGCCGAAAACGTTTACAGTAGGCTCCTTATCCAACATGCAGTCATGGGCCGGGAGTAGAAGCGCACTAGCCTGAAGATAAAATAAAACCACAAGCATAGGAACATGGTTACCTTGGTTTAGGGGTGGTTTCCGGGAAGGGTGAGACTAAGGAGGGAGTCCTGGGACCGCTCTGGTCAATAGGGCAGCATGGTTACCTGGCTACTCTCCTACCTTGCTGGTTGTCTGTTTCAATATACAACATATAAAATACGACAGATATTTATTTCTCTCTCTCTCACATACAATATTTCATATTGAAAGGAATTTTGTAAAGGAGAATTGTATAATGCAATTATGCAAATTTTAAAACGGAGCATACAAGTGTCTCCCACCTTTCTAAAATCAAATTTGAAATGATTTGAAAATGTCTTCACTAAGGCTTTGGTGGTAAAACATATCTCCCCACATTGCTGATTGTTGACAGTTGTACATCAACAATTTAATCCTTAGTTTTGACTATGTTAATTTAACTTTAGATTAGCACAACCTAATGAAGCCATCACTGCAAACATTCAAATTAAACTTTAAATTAGTAGAAACCAATTTAGTGTTGCTCACTTAACAGTGAAGTGGATACTAAGCATATTATAAACCAGCAGGTTCTTTTTCTCTCTCTCTCTGTATCTTATAACCTATATAATCTTATATATTGACGATGAAATAAGGTAGTTACAATCTCAATCAGTTTGTGTGCTATCTATTACAATTTCTTTTCTATTTTGGGAATGTTACCCTTCAAATTTGGATACCGTGAAATTTCTATTCCTAGAAGGGCATATATACTCATACAACTCTTAACTCTTCTCGAGGTGGTCTCTTATTAGAGTTTTTTTTTGTTTCAGTTTAACATTGTTAATATTGCGAAGGTGGTCGCTTTGGGAAATGTGGTCGCTTATGGAAAGTTTCATTCTAATTGTAAACGATTTTCGAATAAACGAAAAATTTCTGTGCAAAATCAGCTGCTTTTAAACTCAACGCTAATATGTAAGGGACATGCAAATTTATATGCAATTTTAATAAATCCTGATGAAATGAAACTTCAGAATGAATTTAAGAGAATTTTATACCATGTGGGTTTATCTGTGAGATAAATATTTCTCAATGTTTATAAAAATAGATTTGACAGGCACACGGTTGAGCGCTCCGGATAAAAATGATATAACCCCGGTTGGAAAAAAACAACACGAAGGAATACTAGTTTCTCTATATTTCATTTTATTTTGAATAGCAATAACGAGAGAGATATTCCAAAACCTTATAAAAATGAGAAGTTCGCTGTGAAAAATGAAGCTTTGTGTCAAATCGAGAACTAAATATAAAATTTCACTTAAGACCTGGAAGCTATTGTTTCTTTCAGAGTCTAAACAGCATAAACCTTCCCGATATCTAGAGCAATATCTCAGCTTGAATCTCCATGTAGAATATCAACTGGCCTTGTACCTATTGTTTGCGGAAGAACCTTGCTCGATGCAAATATTTATATGTAATTCTACTGTCCTAAAAGAGCTTATGTCCATAGTTTGTTTAAATACCATTTCTAATAGTTAACCCTCCATTGCAACATATATGAACAGAATAGTCCAATTCAGTATTAGAGCTTTAAGAAGCGTTCTGGTAGATTAAATTGGCGAAACTACTGCGAAGGTTCACCACTGATGAGCCAAGCTCGCTCAATATTTTTTAATCGCAGTAAGGACAGTAGAAGTTTGTTTTATGTTTAAAAAGAAACATTCGTGCTTTGAGGTGCTTCCATTTCTTAAACTGCGTCTTATTAGCAGTTATTCTTTATTGGCATCTACTCGTTTGTAATATTGCTCTTGTATTAGACCCTACATTACATATAACCTCGTTAACCCTATATTCCTAACTCTATTGTGTCTACAGTCTATCCATAGTCGCGGACTGTTTATAAGGTTTTGCTAACGTATTTTAGAATTGCGCCAGTCCGCAAGATTTGAAAATTTGTGATAATTGCGGTTTTCTGATAAACTCTTCATTTCCGTTTAAAAATACAGTTAAACCTGTCTATAGCGTCCCCTTTGGGACTCACCAAAATAGGGTGTTATAGAGAAGGGGTGCTATAGACAGGTCACTTTTAAGGTAAATCGCATCGTACTACGTATTTAAAATCGGGCGCTATAGAGAGGAAGGCGCTATTTAGAGGGGGCGTTATAGACAGGTTTAATTGTACAAACATATTTTCCCACAATGAGTTTTTTTTTACTTTAAAATGCTAGATTTCAAGCGATTTATCGTGACTAGAGATCTTCTTGGACCATTAGACTTATTGCTTGGAATATGTAAATTACATCATAGGTTTATATGAACATATGTTCAATGTTATATATAGCTAATGTTGTGTGGTAATTTGTGAAGCAGTCGTGGTAGTTATGTGGGGAGTGGTAAGGACAAACAGGAGACAGGATCCAAAGGTAAACACCTGTGTGGAGTAGATCGGGAAGGAAAGAGAGGTCCGAGGACCACCTTGGGAACAACAGGTGTCGAGACCACCTCGGTGAGAACTGTCCTTTGTTCATCACCTCCGGTTTCTCTTAAACCGTTTTAAGTAAAATAAATTATCCCCAGGGCAGAGTGGGAGTGAAGACTGGACATATGGTGACTAAGGGGTTGTTTTGATTCGGCTATTTTATCTCTTCCCTTTCCTCGTACTTCCACATACAGGCAATTTTATTTATCTTTCTTATATATGTTATATTAAAATATTATTTTATTTAAAATTATATTTCATAGATTAAATGACTCTGTTAAATCGACCACCAGAGGTTGCAGTTTTCACTATATAAAATCATTGTTGTTGTTTCCCGATGGCCGGCTCAACCTTTTGTACATTATGTAAATAATCTTTTGTTTTTCCTTGTTCTACTCGCCTTAAGCCAGGCAGTACTTTTAGCAAATTATGTTATATATTTATATATATTCCTGAGTTCAATTAAAGAAATTTCTAATCTTTACTATTTTTATTATTTTACTTTCAAGATTCTTGCCACGACTGCATCACCATTACCATAATCCTCAACATGATCTAAATTCAAGCAGGAAATCTCTACTCTTTTTTCTTTATATAAGATATATATATTAGTATTTTTATAAGAAGTATTTATATACAAATATATTAAATTGTTAGTTACATATTTTGAATATTAAACATAGGTTATAAACGTTATGTCATAATTTTAAGTTAAAAGTATGCATTATATGATACTATTAAGATATATTTAAACTATACATAATTTTTAGCAAATTTAAAACATAAAAGAAGTTTGTCTTTAATATTTAATAAATAATTTGATAAATTAAAATACAGGGGAAACATTCAGTGGAGCTTCGGCAGTTACGCGTCATATGCTGGGTAGAAAAAGGAATAAGAGAGAAGATTATAGAAAAAAGCAACGACAGAAAACTATGATAATATAATTTTTCAACAATTAAATACACACAAACTAAGAGAAATGAAGAGACAAAAACAAATTTTCCTCTATTTTTTTCTCGAAGAGAGATTGATAATGTTTTATTTAAATTGTAACCGCTTATGTTTTAAATTTGCAAACAAAAATGTATAGTTCAAATTTGACACCTCTCTCTTTAAAAAGGAATTTAGTTCATCATCCTAGTACAAAAGGTAAGTTGTGATGCTGATAAAGAATGAGCCACAGCAGAAGTTTATGTGTTATTATGTTGTTATCTGGTCGTTTTTCTCACAACAGAGAGTTAAAGTCTCGAATTCTACAACAAGCTTGATACCCTAATATGATGAGTGAAGATAAGAAAGAAGAAGAGAGTTAAGGTCTCGAATTCTACAAACTTGATACCCTAATATGATTGAGTGAAGATAAGAAAGAAGAAGAGAGTTAAGGTCTCGAATTCTACAACAAACTTGATCCCCTAATATGATTGAGTGAAGATAAGAAAGAAGAAGAGAGTTAAGGTCTCGAATTCTACAACAAACTTGATCCCCTAATATGATTGAGTGAAGATAAGAAAGAAGAAGAGAGTTAAGGTCTCGAATTCTACAACAAACTTGATCCCCTAATATGATTGAGTGAAGATAAGAAAGAAGAAGAGAGTTAAGGTCTCGAATTCTACAACAAACTTGATCCCCTAATATGATTGAGTGAAGATAAGAAAGAAGAAGAGAGTTAAGGTCTCAAATTCTACAAACTTGATACCCTAATATGATCGAGTGAAGATAAGAAAGAAGAAAACAGTTAAGGTCTCAAATTCTGCAAGCTTGATACCCTAATATGATTGAGTGAAGATAAGAAAGAAGAAGAGAGTTATGGTCTCGAATTCTACAAGCTTGACACCCTAATATGATCGAGTGAAGATAAGAAAGAAGAAGAGAGTTAAGGTCTCAAATTCTACAAGCTTGATACCCTAATATGATTGAGTGATGATTAGAAAGAAGAAGAGAGTTAAGGTCTCGAATTCTACAAACCTGATACCCTAATATGATCGAGTGAAGATTAGAAAGAAGAAGAGAGTTAAGGTCTCGAATTCTACAAACTTGATACCCTAATATGATTGAGTGAAGATAAGAAAGAAGAAGAGAGTTAAGGTCTCGAATTCTACAACAAACTTGATCCCCTAATATGATTGAGTGAAGATAAGAAAGAAGAAGAGAGTTATGGTCTCGAATTCTACAAGCTTGACACCCTAATATGATTGAGTGAAGATTAGAAAGAAGAAGAGAGTTAAGGTCTCGAATTCTACAACAAACTTGATACCCTAATATGATTGAGTGAAGAAATAAGAAAGAAGAAGAGAGTTAAGGTCTCAAATTCTACAAACTTGATACCCTAATATGATTGAGTGAAGATAAGAAAGAAGAAGAGAGTTAAGGTCTCAAATTCTACAAGCTTGATACTCTAATATGATTGAGTGAAGATTAGAAAGAAGAAGAGAGTTAAGGTCTCGAATTCTACAAGCTTGATACCCTAATATGATTGAGTGAAGATAAGAAAGAAGAAGAGGAGAGTTAAGGTCTCGAATTCTACAAGCTTGATACTCTAATATGATCGAGTGAAGATTAGAAAAAAGAAGAGAGTTAAGGTCTCGAATTCTACAAGCTTGATACCCTAATATGATCGAGTGAAGATTAGAAAGAAGAAGAGAGTTAAGGTCTCGAATTCTACAAGCTTGATACTCTAATATGATTGAGTGAAGATTAGAAAGAAGAAGAGAGTTAAGGTCTCGAATTCTACAAGCTTGATACCCTAATATGATTGAGTGAAGATAAGAAAGAAGAAGAGGAGAGTTAAGGTCTCGAATTCTACAAGCTTGATACTCTAATATGATCGAGTGAAGATTAGAAAAAAGAAGAGAGTTAAGGTCTCGAATTCTACAAGCTTGATACCCTAATATGATCGAGTGAAGATTAGAAAGAAGAAGAGAGTTAAGGTCTCGAATTCTACAACAAACTTGATACCCTAATATGATCGAGTGAAGGTAAGAAAGAAGAAGAGAGTTAAGGTCTCGAATTCTACAAACTTGATACCCTAATATGATCGAGTGAAGATTAGAAAGAAGAAGATAGTTAAGGTCTCAAATTCTACAAGCTTGATACCCTAATATGATTGAGTGATGATTAGAAAGAAGAAGAGAGTTAAGGTCTCGAATTCTACAAACCTGATACTCTAATGTGATCGAGTGAAGGTAAGAAAGAAGAAGAGAGTTAAGATCTCGAATTCTACTACAAACTTGATACCCTAATATGATTGAGTGAAGATAAAAAAGAAGAAGAGAGTTAAGGTCTCGAATTCTACAAGCTTGTTACCCTAATATGATTGAGTGAAGATAAGAAAGAAGAAGAGGAGAGTTAAGGTCTCGAATTCTACAAGCTTGATACTCTAATATGATCGAGTGAAGATTAGAAAGAAGAAGAGAGTTAAGGTCTCGAATTCTACAAACTTGATACCCTAATATGATCGAGTGAAGATTAGAAAGAAGAAGATAGTTAAGGTCTTAAATTCTACAAGCTTGATACCCTAATATGATTGAGTGATGATTAGAAAGAAGAAGAGAGTTAAGGTCTCGAATTCTACAAACCTGATACTCTAATGTGATCGAGTGAAGGTAAGAAAGAAGAAGAGAGTTAAGATCTCGAATTCTACTACAAACTTGATACCCTAATATGATTGAGTGAAGATTAGAAAGAAGAAGATAGTTAAGGTCTCAAATTCTACAAGCTTGATACCCTAATATGATTGAGTGATGATTAGAAAGAAGAAGAGAGTTAAGGTCTCGAATTCTACAAACCTGATACTCTAATATGATTGAGTGAAGATAAAAAAGAAGAAGAGAGTTAAGGTCTCGAATTCTACAAGCTTGTTACCCTAATATGATTGAGTGAAGATAAGAAAGAAGAAGAGGAGAGTTAAGGTCTCGAATTCTACAAGCTTGATACTCTAATATGATCGAGTGAAGAATAGAAAGAAGAAGAGAGTTAAGGTCTCGAATTCTACAAACTTGATACTCTAATATGATTGAGTGAAGATTAGAAAGAAGAAGAGAGTTAAGGTCTCGAATTCTACAACAAACTTGATACCCTAATATAATCGAGTGAAGGTAAGAAAGAAGAAGAGAGTTAAGGTCTCAAATTCTACAAGCTTGATACCCTAATATGATTGAGTGATGATTAGAAAGAAGAAGAGAGTTAAGGTCTCGAATTCTACAAACCTGATACTCTAATATGATTGAGTGAAGATAAAAAAGAAGAAGAGAGTTAAGGTCTCGAATTCTACAAGCTTGTTACCCTAATATGATTGAGTGAAGATAAGAAAGAAGAAGAGGAGAGTTAAGGTCTCGAATTCTACAAGCTTGATACTCTAATATGATCGAGTGAAGATTAGAAAGAAGAAGAGAGTTAAGGTCTCGAATTCTACAAACTTGATACCCTAATATGATTGAGTGAAGATTAGAAAAAAGAAGAGAGTTAAGGTCTCGAATTATACAAGCTTGATACCCTAATATGATCGAGTGAAGATTAGAAAGAAGAAGATAGTTAAGGTCTTATATTCTACAAGCTTGATACCCTAATATGATTGAGTGATGATTAGAAAGAAGAAGAGAGTTAAGGTCTCGAATTCTACAAACCTGATACTCTAATGTGATCGAGTGAAGGTAAGAAAGAAGAAGAGATTTAAGATCTCGAATTCTACTACAAACTTGATACCCTAATATGATTGAGTGAAGATTAGAAAGAAGAAGATAGTTAAGGTCTCAAATTCTACAAGCTTGATACCCTAATATGATTGAGTGATGATTAGAAAGAAGAAGAGAGTTAAGGTCTCGAATTCTACAAACCTGATACTCTAATATGATTGAGTGAAGATAAAAAAGAAGAAGAGAGTTAAGGTCTCGAATTCTACAAGCTTGTTACCCTAATATGATTGAGTGAAGATAAGAAAGAAGAAGAGAGTTAAGCTCTCGAATTCTACAAACTTGATACCCTAATATGATCGAGTGAAGATTAGAAAGAAGAAGAGGAGAGTTAAGGTCTCGAATTCTACAAGCTTGATACTCTAATATGATCGAGTGAAGATTAGAAAAAAGAAGAGAGTTAAGGTCTCGAATTATACAAGCTTGATACCCTAATATGATCGAGTGAAGGTAAGAAAGAAGAAGAGAGTTAAGATCTCGAATTCTACTACAAACTTGATACCCTAATATGATTGAGTGAAGATAAAAAAGAAGAAGAGAGTTAAGGTCTCGAATTCTACAAGCTTGTTACCCTAATATGATTGAGTGAAGATAAGAAAGAAGAAGAGGAGAGTTAAGGTCTCGAATTCTACAAGCTTGATACTCTAATATGATCGAGTGAAGATTAGAAAGAAGAAGAGAGTTAAGGTCTCGAATTCTACAAACCTGATAACCTAATATGATTGAGTGAAGATTAGAAAAAAGAAGAGAGTTAAGGTCTCGAATTATACAAGCTTGATACCCTAATATGATCGAGTGAAGATTAGAAAGAAGAAGAGAGTTAAGGTCTCGAATTCTACAAACTTGATACTCTAATATGATTGAGTGAAGATTAGAAAGAAGAAGAGAGTTAAGGTCTCGAATTCTACAACAAACTTGATACCCTAATATGATCGAGTGAAGGTAAGAAAGAAGAAGAGAGTTAAGGTCTCGAATTCTACAAACTTGATACCCTAATATGATCGAGTGAAGATTAGAAAGAAGAAGATAGTTAAGGTCTCAAATTATACAAGCTTGATACCCTAATATGATTGAGTGAAGATTAGAAAGAAGAAGAGAGTTAAGGTCTCGAATTCTACAAACCTGATACTCTAATGTGATCGAGTGAAGGTAAGAAAGAAGAAGAGAGTTAAGATCTCGAATTCTACTACAAACTTTGTACCCTAATATGATTGAGTGAAGATAAGAAAGAAGAAGAGGAGAGTTAAGAAATGAAGGTTGGGCCAGAAATCAGTTGGAAGGGGGGGGGGGTGGGGGGGAAATCTCCAAAATTACATCTCCTAGAGCAACGGAGATAACACTTAGCGGTTCGTGGAAATACCGGTTCAACAGGCTAGATAATCAACGTTCCTTGTTAGTGAGTCTATAGTTGTGTCGAGTTGTTAACTCTTTCTCTATAGGTATACATGATTCAAACCTCCTGGTTATAATTTATAATAATACATCAGATATTTCTAGGAATGAGTGTATTTTCATTTTTATTAATGTAATCTCAAACTTTCGGAAATTTCTGCCCTTCTACAGGAAAACAAAAACGAATAATTAAAAACGCCTAATTATAATATATATATATATGAAATAAAATTGAAGTCCTGGTAGCTCTTGTTGTACTGTGTTGACCGAGAGGAACAGTCAGGATGTAGAGTTTTCCAGTACCTCTCTGCACCTTGGAAGACCTTTAAAAGTTCTCACAAAATACAGGCAGTCGTGGTCGAGGCAGAGTGGAAAGCTGGGGATATCCACACAAAAAACGAAGACACAGTTGCACTAAGAAAGTTCCGTAAACAGATAAAAGTTGAGCCAGGAGCGAAAGATGGAGACATAGAAGTTTCTTACTCGTCTACATGATAGTTGAGATCGACATAAGGTACGACCGACGTGAGCTGACGCTAAGGGTGAACTAAACTCAACTGACTGAACTGTCTGAACTGTCAAGTCCCTGTAAGGTGATGATTTATAGGTTAAAGACGGGGTGACCTTATGTGACAGGGGCGTTTGAGAAAGGGCGCCTTTACCTGTCCAGGTGTGAGAGGGGTCTCTGCATTCCACCACATGTGACAGTGTGGGTGGCCTGTCGTGGGAATTGTGAATCTACCTGATTTATGAGTTCCATCTTTAGACTGTTGTTTTGGTAATACTATGCTCGATCTCTGCTTTAGCTCAACTCTTAAATCTATTACAGATTTTATTTATTTATCCACTTTGTACAAATTACATTACATAGGGTGATGTAAAGACACAGATTAATCATGCGCATAATTATTTATAGATGTGTTTCTATATACAACATGGCAATCTTGTTATAAGTTATCTACACAATATGCGGTTGTTGTTTTAAATTACCATATATATATATAATTATTATGGCTGTGCTGGAGTAAACCTCATTTTTTTTTTGTGTCTGGATGCTATATTTATGGCGAACTAAATAACTTAGTCCCTATTTCTGCTCCGCGCTTATGGAATTGAAGACTTGGGGCGATGGCGTCGACCTTTCATATTAAATCTTACTTTTCCTTATTACTAATAATTGTATATAGTTGCGGAACTACTGGTTTCCTGTGCTGCTCTTTTCCTGATATTGCACCTTGTACGGAGAATCTGTATAAGACTAATGTCTTAATAAAGGCTTTGTATGTGTGTGTGTGTGTATATATAATTATTTAGTATCTAATTATAATTCGTTTTATGTACTACTGTAGAAGAGCAGAGATTCCCGAAAGTTTGGGATTAATAAAAATACACTCAACTCCATAAACCTGTTGTTACGTTTTAATTTTTATTTTTATAGGTAGATACAAGAAAATAAGACCGTATAGCATCAATAAACCAAATTGTGCTTTATCATTTCTTTAGGTAGGTATAATAAAACTTCCCCACTGGGCTATGGATGTGGGGAACAGATATGGAGGTTAGATGCGATATATTCATGTCATATGTAATATTTCATATAAAATATCTGAAATTACCAAGATCGTTTTTGTAACGAAATATATGATATTCCTACCAGCATTGTATACATGTGGTAAAATGAGAGTCTTGGAACAAATATGGAGGTATTACAGGGTTAAGCGGAACCATTGAACCTATAAAATGCTATATAAAATCCAAAAGAAATGATACTTTGACGAGCTGGCTATCTCTCTAGCCGAAAACTGGGACTATTGGACTTCTGCTCAGTCAGAAAAAGCTGACAGTTAATCTAGGAAAAGGAAGACTCTGTTCATGAGATTTATGGTTTTTTTTTTTTTGCTTATCCCTAGTACACGTGGCACAACACGTGGTACAGGCCATGATAATCATGGTGTAAGAAGGCGACTGCTTTTACTGTAAGTGCACCACATGTCTACATACATGAAAAGCAGTTCGACTTTGCACTTACAAATAAATGTGCCAGAGCCCCGTTTGGTTACTTGCACTCGCTGGTGGGGTTGGACTTTTGCAAGAATTGTACATTGGAGCATTTTTTAAATTATTATTTTTTTAAATAATAAAAGTGCCCAAAGTGGGAATCGAACCCGGGTCGTAGCGGTCGAAAATCAACGGTTTAGACCATCCTTCCACCGACCCCCCCCGAGATTTATGGTAAAATTGTGAAAGGCGTTTTAAAAAAAAAACCAACTCGATAAGCAGGCGCAATGGAGGCCCCGCATTGATTCTGCATTCAAATATCTGTAAAACACCCCATGCATTTGACTTTGACTCTTATTCTATTGTAGATTTAATGTAAAATATACCCTCATGTAGAAGGGCTTTCTTGCCTTAAAGCTAGAAATTTGTGTAATTATAAAAATAATTTAAAAGAAACTTTTCCTTGAAGGCCTAATATTTTCACGTTAACAAATATTTCTACTAATGGGTTTCTTTTCTCTTAAATACAAGTTTTAAAGCGATAATAGCTCTTTTCAACGGGCTAAGATATTATAGTCGATGTTTTTAATTAAGCCCGTTAAAAGTGATTATCGCTTGAAATCTTACATTTTAAAATAAAAAGAAACTCACTGTGAGGAATAATTGTAGTTTTTAAAAAAGAAAATAATGATTCTATATACAGTTACGAGCGTCATTCTTCATCTCCTAATCAATCAACTCTGTCACCGTTTGCTTTTTTTTTGGAATGGCGCCCTCCTATTGGTTGGCTACGATCACGCCACCTTTGCCCCCCCATCATGCCTCCCCCACTCGCTTTTTCGTTTTTGTAACTATTGTGTTGGAGCGGGTCGCTCCTTAAATAAATGCATATATTAGTTAATAACTAAATGAAATCCTCTCTTTCTTTTTCCCAGTATGAGACGCCTACGGAAGCCAACAGTACATAGACAGATAAAGCACATAGGCTATAGTTATTAACTAATATATGCATTTATTTAAGGCGCCAATTTATAATTGTAACAAATAGTATTTGAATCAAAACATTCAATCGGGTAAAACACGGGCGTTGCCCGGGTCATTCGGCTAGTTTCAAATAAAGAACAGATGGGGATCCTCCTAACCTACAATTAACAACTCTTCTAAAGGGGTAAACCTTAATCACCGACCTGTATTTTGTTCTAGAGTTGTCCCATGGCGTCCAATAATGGCCTAGGTGTCACTACGTGTTGATGTTCATCTAAAACAACAGAATGTCGCACATTCGAAGAGAAATATTGACATAAGCTATTATTAATAATAAGAATAAAATAATATGAAAACAAATTTGACCTGTATAATATTGGCTTGGGTATAACCAAGGTCATTTAACACGTTCAAATAAAGGTGGATATTTAATACAAATCAATAACGCGCCATTTATATATAACGAATGGAAACATTAAGACTCGAATGTTTCTTTTCACAAATAAATCAAACTTCTACTGTCCTTACTGCGGTGAAAAAATATTGGAAGGGCTTGGATCATCAGTGGTGAACCCTCCCAGCGGTTTCGCCAATTTAATCCACCAGTCCGCTTCTTTAAAGCTCTAATACTGTATTGAATCATTCTGCTTTTATATTCTACACTGAAAGGTGGAATCTTAGAAATGGTATTTAAGAAAACTATGGACATAAGCTTTTAGGACAGTAGAATTACATATAAATATTTGCATCGAGCAATGCTCTTCCGCAAACAATGAGGTCAAGTTAGGCAAATTAATGCAAAGGTGGATTAGTAACGGCTTCTGTCAACTCAGCAACTATATTGGCCATGTCATATGTGCGACATTAAAGTTGTTATATAAGTTCGTTAGCCAACGCTATAAATGTTTATCTTTTGTTGTTGGCGTTTGTTATACTTACCGGCAGTTTCGTTTTGTCAAGGTCGCTGTTCGGATTGCCACACCTTTCAAAAATATAATGTTTATTCAGTTGTTCCTTCTATTTACTCAGGTAGTTGTTGTTGTTGTTGTCGTGTCCAAAGAAGAGTTTCAGATGTCTCCATGCATCTCCATCACAGCACATCTGGCTTTTCTTCACCTACGTATTAATCTTTCGCCTTTTTTACTCAGGTAGTGATCGCCAAAATAACCAAAATATATGCAAAATTTTGATTCTTCCAACTCAAAATCTGTAAGACAATGTTTAGAAACTTGTAATCTTTCTGAATAATTCGAAATATACTTTTGGTAGGGATGATTTAACCTACAGCCCATTGGTAGGTGTGATGATTGGCTTTCACTACGCAGAAGACACTGGGTCTTCTTCAGCTGTCTCATTTTCATAAGACGTAGACCTTATTACTATTCTTTTTTATGTATTCCTGTAGAAGGGCAGGGATTCCTGAAAGCATGAGATCACATGAATAAACTCATCTCCAGAAACCTGTTGTTTGTTTATTTCAATTTAAAGCACTATGTCTCCTTAGGGACACTTGTGCTGTCATACATATATACCTTTACATTTATATAGGGGGTCGGTGGAAGGCTGGTTAAACCGTTTGGTTTCGACCACTACGACCCGGGTTCGATTCCCGCATTGGACACTTTTTATGTTTAAAAAAAATGCTCCAATGGCCCCCCCGATTCTTGCAAAAGTCCAACCCCACCAGCGAGTGCAAGTAACCAAACGGGGCTCTGGCACATTTGTAAGTGCAAAGTCGAACTGCTTTCACATGTGTAGACATGTGGTGCGCTTACAGTAAAAAGCAGTCGCTAACTACCCACCATGATTATCATGGTCTGTACCACGTGTACTAGGGATAAGCAAAAAAAAAAACATTTATATATATATTTACAATAATATTAGGCCTTAAAGAATAGTCATATTAACAAGGAGAAAGATAGAAAAAACGAGAACAGAGAACTGTGTATGAAAGAAAGAAATGTCTGGAATTAATTATAATCAACATCATTTTCTTAAAATATATTTGTTGCTATATAATTCAAATATATCTACAAAAGGTATGTACATCTGTTATTTTGATTTGAAGACGTAGAATACAAAACGGTCAATTTTTTACTGACGCACTTCATTCCTACATCTCTGGGGGTCTGTGGAAGGATAGTCTGAACTGTTGGTTTTCGACCGCTACGACCCGGGTTCTATTCCCGCATTAGGCACTTTTTTCTGATTAAAAAAAAAATGTTCTAATGGCCCCCGATTCTTGCAAAAGTCCAGCCCCACCAGCGAATGAAAGTAACCAAACGGGGCTCTGGCATATTTGTAAGTGCAAAGTCGAACTGCTTTTCACATGTGTAGACATGTGGTGCACTTACAGTAAAAGAAGTCGCTAATTACCCACCCTGATTATCATGGCCTGTAACATGTGTATTGAGATAAGAAAGAAGATTCCTACATATCTAGAGCCAGACCTGACCAAACTTTCTGGCCAACTGGTTAATCTCAGGAACCCACTCAGACTGAGATTAGAGTTTGTATTAATGGGCTGTACAGGTTGGCGTTCTACTGAGCTGCATATACCCGAGGCTATACCGTCATAATGATACAGTAGAACCTCTCTGTAAAGGACACCAAGTTGATGAGCAAAAGTGGCCTTTAGAGAGTGGTGCCCTCTTACCGAAGAGTGTCAAAATAGTAAAAATGGTTATTTTGTAAATGAAAATTTTATTTTGTAGAGAGATGTCCTCTAGCGGGAGTGTCCTCTCATGGAAGTTCTACTGTATCAGAATTATTGAGAATAGAAGGGTTTTCCTCTCAATCCATCACTTCGCCCATCCTAGAAACTACAGTAGCTGACTATCTCTGACTGTTACAGCGAAGGAATGAAATCTGTAGAGCTTTAAATAACGAGTAGAAGAAGCCGGGGATGCAGCAAAATTTACTTTTGTCGCTAAGGTGAAATATTTGGCAATCCTTACCTATTGCATAGTACCATGAAAGTTTCCCCTCAAATGGTATTATGGAGACAATATTTGTTCAAAAACGAGAAAATTGGTCTAAGATAGATAGATATTTGATTAAAATGATAATCGACTAGTAGAATTCTGATTGGATAACATTTCAACAAATTAAATTTGAAGTCTCGAGATATCATTCAAACAGCACGTATCATCCATCCACCACCCAGGTATATTTTCAAAAAAATTGTGATTTTAAAACAGAAATAATGTAATATATTATTCTATCATTATATAGCAGGTATTTAAAATATGTATATAATAACCTGTATATACAAATTGTATTTATTATTAAATTGTTAAAGTGCTAATCCTGTTGAAGGACTGACAAGTCCGAAAGCTTGAGAAAATAAAAAGTTGCACAAGATACTTAACCCTAGAAGCTTCATTTATTTTATAATGGTATATTTATTCTTGCGTTTTATACGACTGAGGTTCTAAATGGTCTTGTAGTCCTTTTAAGGAGCTGTACAAATATAAACTAAGACTTCTAGTAATATGTTTATTGAATTAATATTTTTTATTGCATTATATCACCACTCTGTTGGGTAGATCGCAATTATTACTCGCTTCTAAAATATAAATCTTCTTTATTGAAGGTACAAAAATAATGAACATAAATTACTAAATATATCTAAGTAAACATTACTAATAAAATAACATTTCTCTCTCTCTAATGACATATCTATTACCTCACCTATATATATACAATCCTGACACCACAGATTTTAAGTCACAGATTATTACAGAATAGAAATAATATTTGACCACAAAATCCAAACCACTCTATATATAAGGAATGAAAACAATAGTTAATATAACATGTTGAGACCAGGGTAATCGTATATGTGATGTGAATAACAGATATATGTGAAGGTTATAGACTTGAGACGTATAACTTGGGCTTTTCCAAAGGAATTGGTTCAACATCGATATTCTACGATGAGCCACCCAACCATTATTCCCTATGCTGATTGTAACAGTAGCTTCTGATACCAGCTCTAGGTTCGAAACCCATTTGGGAAAAATTTTTGAATAAAAATTCATTTTCATTGACTCACAAATTCATTCCTAAGTCAGAATCTATTAAGGAATTAAAGTATAAAATGGAGATTTTGGCTATCATTGCATATGTAGACAGGTGGTTTACTTACAGTACAGTCACAAATCTCTACCCAACATAATTACCATGGTTTTACCACACTCTCTTATAACTAATATCAATAATTTTATAAAACATTGCAAAAGGGAAATTATTCTAGTAATAATAAATATTTTCTTTTCTATCTATTGGTTGCCTCGAATCTCAGGTACCACAAAAGATAAGCCTTCATGTAGACAATACAACCAAACTTCAGCACACATACCTTATATATATATTCTTTTTATATTTACATAACCCCCCTTTCTACTCTCTAATGCAAAATTTACATATTTACGGAATGTTTCTTCTTTGAAAAAGAACAAATCGGCATATGTAATCACTACAATGACTAAATGAGATATGAGGTTTTTCCCATAAATCTCCACACACAATAGATAACCCAATCATTCAATATTCAGATAGGGTTGACTCTCCTTGTAAACACAAAGTCTCTAAATCCTTGTTTCTATCTAGGAGGTGATCTTCTCTGACCAATAGGGATTAAGCTGTGTGATCATGTGACCACATGAGATAACAGAATGGACACGATATAATGTCATCTTTCAATATTTAACAACATGATTGAACGCGGGTGTTGAGATCGTCTCTTTTAGACGGGAATTTTTGAATCCCTATTGGAATGGACTTATGTTTTATTTTACTTTGTTTTTGTAACCTGTAGAGCCACAATAACCAAATTCCTTTCAACAAAATACTATTTATAAATTCAATTGTCATCTCTCGTTAAAATTTGTAAAATTTATTTTTGACAATGTGCTTCTCTTTCTCTCTCTCTTTTTACACATATTGTTGCATCATGGCTAATGAACCTATTTTATTTTAATTTGTAATATATATTAAATTCTAATTTATATTTTATATTTATTTATTTTATTAAACAGAATATATGTATTATAGAATCATCATTTGTATTTAGGTACAACGTGTGACTTTACTGCTCTCTTTGATGTGAGAAATAAATAATTCTGGAGGCTACTTAAAGTAGAGTTATCTCATTATTCGCTTATATAAATTTGTAGGATGGTTGAAACACGCTCTAGTAAGATGCAAGACCCAACACAGGAGAGGATCAAGGTTGAAGAGTCTGCCAAGCCGCAACCTGGTTCAACAATATATAATCGGATATTATCACTAAAGACCTTACTGCAATCCTAAAATTGGTTGAATGAGAGGGCTTGGCTCATCAGTGGTGAACCCTGTCAGCTGTTTCGCCAAATTAATCTCCAGACTGGTCTACTATTGTATTGAATTGGTTTTATTATAATCTTGCATTTACTATGGAAGGTAGCTTAGAGGTGTTTAGGGAACCTATGAACATAAGCTTATAGGTCTGTAGAAGTGCATACATATAATTACAAGAAATTGCATCGAGCTATAGCTAATAACGAAAAGATTCACCATTTAAGACATTGTATGTTAGGTTTTAAATGAATAACACATCTTTATAACTATTTAATATCGATTTACCATCGGTTCACGATTTAAAAACCAGATTTGAAATCTGATTTACGAATATTTTAGAGTAAATCTGATTTAAGACCACATTGTTCCGGCTTCTCGGTAAAATGAATTTTATTTTAGATTTTAAAAATATATTTGGGGGTATAAGATCTAGCGCATTTAAACATATTTACTAGTTATTTTTTTATAGATAGTAAGTAATTAGATTGGAATTTTATGAACTATATGGAATTATTCCAACGCTATTGCTTTTTTTAAATAAAGAAAATATTTCTACATTTATTGAACTGAGTAGGATAAAGAATTGGGAAGGCTTGGCTCATCAGTGGTAAACCTTCCCAGCGATTTCTTCAAATTAAACCATCAGATTGCTACAACTATTGTATTGTATTGTTCATTTTGTTTATACAGTCTGTACTTTAAGGTTTACTCTTGGTGATAGCGTTCAGCGGAGATATGGAAGGATGTTTCTGTAATTGTAGAAATTTTACATATTTTCAGCTTTGAGCACAGCTCTTTTACTTAAAGGACAAGACGGCAACTACAAGAGTCTAGTGTGACAATATAACTAATTGTTTAAATAGATCCTCTCAAAATTACAATGAAAATTCAAAACTATTATAGACGCGTATGATTCTTTTGAAAATAAAACAATTTCTACTGACCTTACTGCAATGGAAAAATTAATGGGAGGGCCTGGCTCATCAGTGGTGAACCCTCCCAGCGGTTTCGCCAGTTTAATCTACCATACCGCTGTTATATTGCATTTTTTGAATTTCCTTTTATAGTGATACTGATGCTAGATTCTTGGAATGGGTATTTTAGATGAACTATGGACAGTAAGGGCAGTATAAATTGTTTTATTTTAAAAAGAATCATACGCGTCTATAATAGTTTCGAATTTTCATAACAGATGGCGCGCTAATGCATCATAATCAAAATGACAAACTCATCAACATTTTATTTTATTAAACGTCGGTAAATAAAAGATTGATGCGTTTATTATATGAGTTTATAATTCTTAGATGTATATATATATAATGCCTGTTCCTCTTTCTAAATTTTATATTTATCGTATATTCTAAAGATTAAAATCTTGGTTCTCTAATTGTATATCTACTTGTATTCACTAGAAGTTTGACTAAGTAATTCTCACCCTATATCTATAACGGGTACAGAGAGAGACACATACATCATATCACTAACTACCTCACTCTGACAGTAGATGGTGACAATTGGCAACGACCGATTTAAATCAACGATGATGGTAATATAAGATATGGAACTAAATCTGCTTTAAGACCAGAAATTTCTTATCCCCATTCTTTGTCTTAAATAGAGAATCGACTATATATAAGACCTTTTTATTCATTAATAAAGATATAAGTTATCCATAAACATTATAAAAGTAACGAATGAAGACATTAAGATGCAAATGTTTCTTTTCACAAATAAATCAAACTTCTACTGTCCTTACTGCGATGAAAATATTTTGGGAGGGCTTGGCTCATCAGTGGTGAACCCTCCCAGCGATTTCGCCACTGGAGTGTCCACCACTAATGATTCAAGCCCTCTCAATATTTTTTCATCGCAGTAAGGACAGTAGAGGTTTGATTTATTTGTGAAAAGAAACATTCAGGTCTTAATGTCTTTATTCGTTATATATTGATGGCGCGTTATTGATTTGTATTAATTTTAAAAGTTTTCAATTAAAAAGGCATATATTGGATCAAAATATCATTTACCAATATTTCAGTTGGCTGAACGCCAACCTTTATCAAGGTGTTATAACATTTTAAAGGTTGGCGTTCAGCCAACTGAAATATTGGTAAATGATATTTTGATCCAATATATGCCTTTTTAATTGAAGATTTATTTATGGATTGTTCTATTTTCAAATTATAAAAGTAAATCGCAATTTTCCTATAAATAAAAATGATATAAGTTTTAGATAGTAAATTTGCCGGGATGATATTGATCTATAAAAATAAAAACCAACTATCCCTTTAAAAGCTAATGGGATGGTTTTGTTACAAACCCGATTCGGCTAGTTTGCGGAGAATGCCAATAGATGACGCTCAGTATAGCGTGATTTAGACGTAATAAATGAGTTATTATAATTGCAATTATATTCTCACAATGAGTATCTTTTTTATTTAAAAATGCTAGCTTTCAAGCGTTAATCGCTCTTCAACGGGCTTACTATAATATCGACTTGATCCCACCAGAAATATTTACAAAAACAAAAACAAACGAACGCGCGCCGCGTGGATATTTATAACTGAAAATTTTGAATTGGTTTGTAATTAAACTATTTTAAATATTTTATGGAATAAATCTTTAAAATATTTAAAATAGTTTAATTACAAACCAATTCAAAATTTTCAGTTATAAATATCCACGCGGCGCGCGTTCGTTTGTTTTTGTTTTTGTAAATATTTCTGGTGGGATCAAGTCGATATTTTTGTAAGCCCGTTGAAGAGCGAATAACGCTTGAAAGCTAGCGTTTTTAAATAAAAAAGATACTCATTGTGAGAATATAATTGTATTTATAATACCTTTTCACAATTTCATCATGAATAGTAATAAATGAATGTTTTTTAGTGCTATGAGCCTCACTCTGGTTGCTAAGATGGTTGATATCAGATTCTTACTAAAAAATCTCCTCCAATCTTCAGCGTTCTCTCCCAGCGTCACAAGTTGGCTGTTTGGTATTTTATTCTTGGCAGCTCGCCGTCAGAGTTATTTTTGACGTGAAACGAAAGTACTTTCAACTATTACGCGATTTAATCTACGAACATTGAAATGCTTTGAGAATATTGATAGAATTGCCAGCTAACACTCTATCTATTAATAATTGAAGACTAGCTGTCACTATGGCAAGGCAATCCAGGACTCGAGACACCTACTGCTGGAATATCCACTCTTCTTTGTCGCTGAAAAACAGACAGTAAATAATCTATTAACATTGAAATGCTTTCAGAAAATTGCTAGAATTGCCAACTAACAACACGCTATCTATTGATGACTCTAGCTGTCACTGTGGCAAGGAAATCAAGAACTCGAGACACCTACTGCTGGAATGCCCACTCTTCTTTACCGCTAGATAACAAACTGTAAATAATATATTAACATTGAAATGCTTTGAGAATATTGATAGAATTGCCAACTAACAACACGCTATCTATTGAGGACTCTAGCTGTCACTGTGGCAAGGAAATCAAGAACTCGAGACACCTACTGCTGGAATGCCCACTCTTCTTTACCGCTAGATAACAAACTGTAAATAATATATTAACATTGAAATGCTTTGAGAATATTGATAGAATTGCCAACTAACAACACGCTATCTATTGAGGACTCTAGCTGTCACTGTGGCAAGGAAATCAAGAACTCGAGACACCTACTGCTGGAATGCCCACTCTTCTTTACCGCTAGATAACAAACTGTAAATAATATATTAACATTGAAATGCTTTGAGAAAATTGATAGAATTGCTAACTAACAACACGCTATCTATTGAGGACTCTAGCTGTCACTGTGGCAAGGAAATCCAGGACTCGAGACACCTACTATTGGGATGTCCACTTTAGCGCTAGACAACAGACAGTAAATAATGTTGTAGATCTATATCAATTTGTAAATACCAGAGATAATTATCACAGATTTAACCATTTTTGTAAATATATTTATGATTATTTTTCTATTCTGGAAGGATCAGGTTCCTAATATATCTTTTGTTTATTTATTTTTTAATATATTTTTATTTGAATTTTTTTTATTAAAAAGGCATATATTGAATCAAAATATCATTTTATTTTACCAATATTTCAGTTGGTTGAACGCCAACCTTTATCAAGGTATTATAACATATTAATGTGTGTCAACAACAAACTCAGCGCCACGTAACGTCAACAGAATTAAGTTTTTGAAATATTTTTGCTTATATTCAATGAAGAGAAAAGAAAATTGATATATACATTTATATTTTCTTGTATGTTTTTTTTTCTTGTATAATAGGTTTATAACTACGTCTATATTTAAAAATGTAAACCGACACAATTATCCCTAGCCGGGATATCGCGTTTTGTGTGTGTTGAAATAATAGTGATTAAGTTTAATATACTTCCAGTCTACACTGAAGTCTGAAAATTTGTAGATACTCTCTCAATCCAGCTTAGGATGCAAATTGACAAAATTTAAGACTTCTGGGTGTTTGGGAATAGACTGGTATCTATATATTTCCTAGCACACACAAATAAAATAATAAACACAAGGTAATAAGACCAAATCCAAATAAATAAATAATTTCAGTAACAACGCTGTTACCGAAACGTCGCACACTATTTATATATTAGGATTTGGTCTTATTACCTTGTGTTTATAATCTATAATCCAAATTGTGCCTTATCAAATAAAATAATAATGATATATTTAAAAGATATAGATGAAGTTTCCAGTTAGGAACTGTCTTATGGACACAGCGATACCTTCTGGCTATTCGGATTCTTAAAACTGATGTTTGGAATCTTTATCGATATTTGTACAAATCCCATCAACGATGTTCTTTATTACTTTTTCCCACTTGAGATTAAACTTTCGAGGATCTCACGCTCTCTCTTTATCAGACGTTCTTATCAACTTTTAGTATCATCCGATCGTAAGAACTGATGAAAAATACGATGCTTGAAAGCTTATGTTTTTTTATTATTATTCCTAGTACAAACACACATACGCGCGTGGTACAGCCAATGATAATCATCGTGGGTAGTTTAGCCAGATAGAGCCAGACCTGACCAAACATTTAGCCAACTAGTTAATCTCAGGAACTCACTCAGACTGAGATTAGAGTTTGTATTAATGAGCTGTACAGGTTGGCGTTCTACTGAGCTTCATATACCCGAGGCTATACCGTCGTACTGGTACAGTAGAACCTCTCTGTAAAGGACACCAAGTTGATGAGCAAAAGTGGCCTTTAGAGAGTGGTGTCCTCTTACCGAAGAGTGTCAAAATAGTAAAAATGGTTATTTTGTGAATGAAAAATTTATTTTGTAGAGAGATGTCCTCTAGCAAGAGTGTCCTCTCATGGAAGTTCTACTGTATCAGAATTATTGAGAATAGACGGGTTTTCCTCTCAATCCATTATTCAGACAACGCTAGAAACTACAATAGCTGACTATCTCTGACTGTTACAGCGAAGGAATGAAATCTGTAGAGCTTTAAATAACGAGTAGAAGAAGCCGGGGATGCAGCAAATTTTACTTTTGTCGCTAAGGTGAAATATTTGGCAATCCTTACCTATTGCATAGTACCATGAAAATTTCCCCTCAAATGGAATTTTGGAGACAATATTTGTAAAATATCATCTCTCTCTAATGAACTATCTATTACCTCACCTATATATATACATTCCTGACACCACAGAATTTAAGTCACAGATTATTACAGAATAAAAATATTATTTGACCACAAATTCCAAACTACTCTATATACTGTATAAGAGATGAAAACAATAGTTAATATAACATGTTAAGACCAGGGTAATCGTATATGTGATGTGAATAACACAGATATATGTAAAGGATATAGACTTGAGACGTATAACTTGGGATTTTCCAAAGGAATTGGTTCAACTCCGATATTCCCCAATGAGCCAGCCAACCCTTATTTACTATGCTAATTATAACAAGTGCTTCTAATATCAGCCTTAGGTTCGAAACCCATTTTAGAAACATTAAAAAAATTTTTTTTGATTCACACATTCATTCCAAAATCAAAACCTATTAAGGAATTAAAGTAGAAAAATGGAGTTTTTGGCTATCATTGCATATATAGACATGTGGTTTACTTACAGTACAGTCACAAATCTCTACCCAACATAATTACCATGGTTTTACCACACTCTCTTATTACTAATATCAATAATTTTATAAAACATTGCAATAAGGAAAATTATTCTAGTAATAATAAATAAATTGTTTTCTATCTATTGGTTGCCTCGAATCTCAGGTACCACAAGAGATAAGCCTTCATTTAGACAATACAACCAAACCTCAGCACACATACCTTATATATATATATATCCTTTTTATATTTACATAACCTTTCTTCTCTCTCATTAAACATATACATATTTACGGAATGTTTCTTCTTTGAAAAAGAACAAATCGGCATATGTAATCACTACAATGACTAAATGAGATATGAGGTTTTTCCCATAAATCTCCACACACAATAGATAACCCAATCATTCAATATTCAGATAGGATTGACTCTCCTTGTAAACACAAAGTCTCTAAATCCTTGTTTCTATCTAGGAGGTGATCTTCTCTGACCAATAGGGATTAAGCTGTGTTATCATGTGACCACATGAGATAACAGAATGGACACGCTATAACGTAATCTTTCAATATTTAACAACATGATTGAACGAGGGTGTTGAGATCGTCTGTTTTGGACGACAATTTTTGAATCCCTATTGGAATGGACTTATGTTTTATTTTACTTTGTTTTTGTAACCTGTAGAGCCACAATAACCAAATTCCTTTCAACAAATTACTATTTATAAATTCAATTGTCATCTCTCGTTAAAATTTGTAAACATTATTTTTGACAATGTGTTTCTCTTTCTCTCTCTCTCTTTACACATATTGTTGCATCATGGCTAATGAACCTATTTTATTTTAATTTGTAATATATATTAAATTCTAATTTATATTTTATATTTGTTTATTTTATTAAACAGAATATATGTATTATAGAATCATCATTTGTATTTAGGTACACCGTGTGACTTCACTGCTCTCTTTGATGTGAGAAATAAATAAATAATTCTGGAGGCTACTTAAAGTAGAGTTATCTCATTATTCGCTTATATAAATTTTTAGGATGGTTGAAACACGCTCTAGTAAGATGCAACACCAGCACAGGAATGAATCATGGTTGAAGAGTCTGCCAAGCCGCAACCTGGTTCAACAATATATAATCGGATATTATCACTAAAGACCTTACTGCAATCCTAAAATTGGTTGAATGAGAGGGCTTGGCTCATCAGTGGTGAACCCTGTCAGCTGTTTCGCCAAATTAATCTCCAGACTGGTCTACTATTGTATTGAATTGGTTTTCTTATAATCTTGCATTTACTATGGAAGGTAGCTTAGAGGTGTTTAGGGAACCTATGAACATAAGCTTATAGGTCTGTAGAAGTGCATACATATAATTACAAGAAATTGCATCGAGCTATAGCTAATAACGAAAAGATTCATCATTTAAGACTTTGTATGTTAGGTTTTAAATGAATAACACATCTTTATAACTATTTAATATCGATTTACCATCGGTTCACGATTTAAAACCAGATTTGAAATCTGATTTACGAATATTTAAGAGTATATCTGATTTAAGACCACATTGTTCCGGCTCCTCGGTAAAATGGATTTTATTATAGATTTTAAAAATTTATTTGGGTGTCTAGCGCATTAAAACATATTTACAAGTTTCTTTTATAGAAAGTTAGTTATTTTTGTAGGTTGGAAATATATGAACTATGGGATTATTCAATGCTATTGTTTTCTAATAAAGAATAAATTTTTATATTTATTGTAGTGAGTAGGATAAAGAATTGGGGAAGTCTTGGCTCATCAGTGGTAAACCTTCCCAGCGATTTCACCAAATTAAACCATCAGATTGCTACAACTATTGTATTGTATTGTTCATTTTGTTTATAAAGTCTGTACTTTAAGGTTTACTCTTGGTGATAGTGTTTAGCAGAGATATGGAAATATATTTCTGTAATTGTAGAAATTTGACACATATTTACATCTTTGAGCAGAACTCTTCCATTTAAAAAACAAGACGGAAACGACAAGAGTCTATTGAGACAATATAACTAATTGCTTAAATAGATCAACTCAAAGTTACAATGAGAATTCAAAACTATTATAGACGCGTATGATTCTTTTGAAAATAAAACAATTTCTACTGCCCTTACTGTAATGGAAAAATTAATGGGAGGGCCTGGCTCATCAGTGGTGAACCCTCCCAGCGGTTTCGCCAGTTTAATCTACCATACCGCTGTTATATTGCATTTTTTGAATTTCCTTTTATAGTGATACTGATGCTAGATTCTTGGAATGGGTATTTTAGATGAACTATGTACAGTAAGGACAGTAGAAATTGTTTAATTTTCAAAACAATCATACGCGTCTATAATAGTTTAGAATTTTCATTACAGATGGCGCGCTAATGCATCATAATCAAAATGACAAACTCATCAACATTTTATTTTATTAAACGTCGGTAAATAAAAGATTGATGCGTTTATTATATGAGTTTATAATTCTTAGATGTAATGCCTGTTCCTCTTTCTAAATTTGATATTTATCGTATATTCTAAAGATCAAAATTTTGGTTCACGAATTGTATATCTATTTGTATTCACTATAAGTTTGAATATATAATTCTCACCCTATATCTATATAGGAGACATAGAGAGACTCATACGTCATTTCACTCACTACCTCACTCTGACAGTAGATGGTGACAATTGGCAACGACCTATTCAAATCAGCGATGGTGATGTTACCAGATATGGAACTAAATCTGCATTAAGACCAGAAATTTCTGATCCCCATTCTTTGTCTTAAATAGAGAATCGACTATATATAAGACCTTTTTATTCATTAGTAAGGATATAAGTTATCCTTAAACATTATGAAAATAACGAATGAAGACATTAAGATGTATATGTTTCTTTTCACAAATAAATCAAACTTTTACTGTCCTTACTGCGATAAAAAAAATATTGAGAGGGCTTGGCTCATCAGTGGTGAACCCTCCAGTGGCGAAATCGCTGGGAGGGTTCACCACTGATGAACCAAGCCCTCCCAATATTTTTTTTTATCGCAGTAAGGACAGTAAAAGTTTGATTTATTTGTGAGAAGAAACATTCGTGTCTTAATGTCTTTATTCATTATATATAGATGGCGCGTTATTGCTTTGTATTAATTTTAAAAGTTTTCAATTAAAAAGGCATATATTGGATCAAAATATCATTTACCAATATTTCAGTTGCTGAACGCCAACCTTTATCAAGGTATTATAACATTTTAAAGGTTGGCGTTCAGCCAACTGAAATATTGGTAAATGATATTTTGATCCAATATATGCCTTTTTAATTAAAGATTTATTTATAGATTGTTCTATTTTCAAATTATAAAAGTAAATAGCAATTTTCGTATAAATAAAAATGATATAAGTTTTAGATAGTAATTTTTCTGGAATGATATTGTTCTATAAAAAGAAAAACCAACTACCCCTTTAAAAGATAGTGGGATGGCTTTGTTACAAACCCGATTCGGCTAATTTGCGGAGAATGCCAATAGATGACGCTCAGTATAGCGTGATTTAGACGTAATAAATGAGTGTTTTTTATTGCTATGAGTCTCACTCTGATTGCTAAGATGGTTGATTCCAGTTTCTTACTAAAAAAATTCCTCCAATCTTCAGCGTTCTCTCCCAGCGACACAAGTTGGCTGTTTGGTATTTTATTCTTGGCAGCTCGCCGTCAGAGTTATTTTTGACATGAAACGAAAGTACTTTCAACTATTACGCGATTTAATCTAAGAACATTGAAATGCCTTGAGAATATTGATAGAATTGCCAGCTAACACTCTATCTATTAATAATTGAGCACTCTAGCTGTCACTATGGCAAGGCAATCCAGGACTCGAGACACCTACTGCTGGAATGTTTACTCTTCTTTACCGCTAGATAACAAACTGTAAATAATATATTAACATTGAAATGCTTTGAGAAAATTGATAGAATTGCTAACTAACAACACGCTATCTATTGAGGACTCTAGTTGTCACTGTGGCAAGAAAATCCAGGACTCGAGACATCTACTGCTGGAATGTTTACTCTTCTTTACCGCTAGATAACAAACTGTAAATAATATATTAACATTGAAATGCTTTGAGAAAATTGATAGAATTGCTAACTAACAACACGCTATCTATTGAGGACTCTAGTTGTCACTGTGGCAAGAAAATCCAGGACTCGAGACATCTACTGCTGGAATGTTTACTCTTCTTTACCGCTAGATAACAAACTGTAAATAATATATTAACATTGAAATGCTTTGAGAAAATTGATAGAATTGCTAACTAACAACACGCTATCTATTGAGGACTCTAGTTGTCACTGTGGCAAGAAAATCCAGGACTCGAGACATCTACTGCTGGAATGTTTACTCTTCTTTACCGCTAGATAACAAACTGTAAATAATATATTAACATTGAAATGCTTTGAGAAAATTGATAGAATTGCTAACTAACAACACGCTATCTATTGAGGACTCTAGTTGTCACTGTGGCAAGAAAATTCAGGACTCGAGACACCTACTATTGGAATGTCCACTTTAGCGCTAGACAACAGACAGTAAATAATGTTGTAGATCTATATCAATTTGTAAATACTAGAGATAATTATCACAGATTTAACCATTTTTGTAAATATATTTATGATTTATTTTTCTATTCTGGAAGGATCAGGTTCCTAATATATCTTTTGTTTATTTATTTTTTAATATATTTTTATTTGAATTTTTTTTATTAAAAAGGCATATATTGAATCAAAATATCATTTTATTTTACCAATATTTCAGTTGTTGAACGCCAACCTTTATCAAGGTATTATAACATATTAATGTGTGTCAACAACAAACTCAGGGGCCACGTAACGTCAACAGAATTAAGTTTTAGAAATAATTTTGCTTATATTCAATGAAGAGAAAAGAAAATTGATGTATACATTTATATTTTCTTGTGTGTTTTTGTTTTCTTGTATAATAGGTTTATAACTACGTCTATTTAAAAATGTAAACCGACACAATTATCCCTAGCCGGGATATCGTGTTTTGTGTGTTGAAATAAATAAATAGTGATCAATTTTAATATACTTCCAGACTACACTGAAGTCTGAAAATTTGTAGATACTCTCTCAATCCGGCTTACAATGCAAATTGACAAAATTTAAGACTTCTGTGTGTTTGGGAATAGACTGGTATCTATATATTTCCTAGCACACACAAATAAAATAATAAACACAAGGTAATAGGACCAAATCCAAATAAATAAATAGTGTGTGACATTTCGGTAACAGCGCTGTTACCGAAACGTCGCACACTATTTATATATTTGGATTTGGTCTTATTACCTTGTGTTTATAATCTATAATCCAAATTGTGCCTTATCAAATAATAGTGATATATTTAAAAGATATAGATGAAGTTTCCAGTTAGGAACTGTCTTATGGACACAGCGATACCTTCTGGCGATTCGGATTCTTAAAACTGATGTTTGGAATCTTTATCGATATTTGACCAAATCCCATCAACGATGTTCTTTATTACATTTCCCACTTGAGATTAAACTTTCGAGGATCTCACGCTCTTTTTTATCAGACGTTCTTATCAACTTGTAGTATCATCCGATCGTAAGAACTGATGAAAAATACGATGCTTGAAAGCTTATGTTTTATTATTATTATTCTTAGTACACACACACAAACATACATACGCGCGTGGTACAGCCCATGATAATCATCGTGGGTAGTTTAGCTACTGTTTTTACTGAAGGTATACCACATGTCTGCATATGTGGAAAGCATTTCGACTTATTCTATATACAGTTACGAGCGTCATTCCTCATCGGCCTCTGTCACCGTTTGCTTTTTTTTTTTGGAATGGCGCCCTCCTATTGGTCGGCTACGGTCACGCCACCTTTGCCCCCCCCCCCCCCCCCATCATGCCTCCCCCACTCGCTCTTTCGTTTTTGTAACTATTGGTTTGGAGCGGGTCGCTCTTTAAATAAATGCATATATTAGTTAATAACTAAATGGAATCCTCTCTTTCTTTTTCCCAGTTTGAGACGCCTACGGAAGCCAACAGTACATAGACAGATAAAGCACATAGGCTATAGTTATTAACTAATATATGCATTTATTAAAGGCGCCAAATTTATAATTGTAACAAATAGTATTTGAATAAAAACATTCAATCGGGTAAAACACGGGCGTTGCCCGGGTCATTCGGCTAGTACACTTAGAAGTGTGACAAAGGGCTCCGTTTGGTTACTTGTACTCACTGTTGGCGTTGGACTTTTGAAAGAATTGGAGGCCATTGAAGCAATCTTTTTCTTAATGAATAAGTGTCCTATGCTGTCGGGGCTGTCATACGTCCACTGTACCTCTCCTCTACCAAACCCCACGTTTTATGTGAGAAGTAATGTAACAAAGAAACTAATTGCTGTATTACAGGATGTTGTCAAATGTCCAGGTTTACTTGCTTCTCTCCTGGAAGCGGCCATTTATTGGAAATTAGGTTATATAAATTTGTATGTGTAAAAACAATAGAAAAAAAAATATGATGGCGCTCTGACTTCTGAAAAGCACATGTGCTCCTGGTCAGGATATGCATTTTTATTTTTAATAAAATTGTATGTAAATTTGCTCGCTTGCATGGAGGTCGCCTCACATCATGGGGATTGTGGCTAGTGGTAGACATTTATGTTTTAACGACCGTTTTTAACTTCATCTTATTCGAACATTAATATACATTCATGAACAAAACTTAAGGAAGTTTTACCTTTTAACGAGTATGTGAGGATTCAGAAATTTTCTATTAAATATATTTGATACACCGTGACCTTTATTGAAGACACACGAGATAACTATGTTTGAACAAAATTGCCTCTGTATCCTTCCAAAAAACAGACGACCGCGACAACAGGCTACATCAGAGGCTTTCCGGAATCTAAACTAAGTTGGATCTAAAATATAATTCTACCATATCCATCCAGTAAAATAAAGGAAAGAAATTTGAATCTCTTCACGAGAATGTTGTGATGCCAGGAGCTGAAACTTCCTAGATTGTTTGGTGCAATTCTGGGAGATCTGGTGCGTCATCAGTACAGTCAGCCTTGACCGAAATACTCGTTAACCCCCTCTGTGCCTACACAACGTGTCTTGTTTCACATTGGGCTGGGTGAGTCTTTCTGATTCTCCTCAACCAGCCAGAGGTATCAGTGTTTCTGTCCTCTCAGAGCTACATCGCTTCTCGGCCTTTTGGCTAAGATCAAAGTGTAGTCATCCTTTCTTTGGCTAGTCTTTTAATGGTATCGTAGGATCTTCTCCCTAAATTGTCCATGATTTCCATTCTATCGGCATTTCTCCTCTTTCCATACATCCCTCCAGCAAAACATTTATCCACTCCGAATGTCGGACAATATTGTAACAAAGTATTTATTATTTTATTAGCAGAGTGTTATATTTTATGTTTATATTTTTCTATACTCTGTACACTTCCCACTTTTGCTTATCTTTTGTTTACCACTCATAGTTTGTTTTTGCCTGAAATAAATTGTTGTCTCATCCCGAAGTTGGTCTTCCCTAATTTTCCACGTGGCAATATGTCCAAACATGCTCCTCGTGTTAACCGTCTACAGTTACCTCTTCCATCATGTTTAGGACATCTTCATTGCTGTTAGATCATAGTGTCCTCATCATATTCCTGAGCCAGCGAAGTTATTCGCAACATTTTGTAAATTCTCGAGGGTTTTTGTAACAAATTGGCTAAAATAATATATTTATATATCCTTTCTTCCCGTGCTTTACCTTTAATTCACCTTATACAGATTTCTTAGTTTATTTTTTTCACAAATTTCGTACTTTTCTCTTTAGTTTCATATGTAAATTTTTAAATAGATCTTAGTTAGTTTTCTTTTATGCTAATTCACTGCATATAAATATCGGTTCATGTTGGACTTAATTACCAAGCTTATTATCATTGATTATATTTTATTGATATTGGACTACTCTGTTGTTTGTTGATTGTTCGATAGCACATTTTAATTGGATTGCTGTATTTCCCATATATATATTTTTCTTCCTATTATGTTTTAATTGTAATGTTTGTAATGATTAAATAAAATCATTAATCTAAAAACTCCTTCATTAATTAAAACTTCCTTCAATGGTTATGGGCCGAGCACTTCTCCCACCGCGCAAATAAAAAAGGCTTAATAAAAAAGGCTTAACTCGAGCGTCAACATTCTTGAAAATAAAACAAATTTACCGAAAAGGTAAGATATACACATCTTCAGAAAATGGAGAATAGTGTACAAGTTCCCAAATTTGACGGGAAAAACTTCGCTTCTTGGAAATTTAGGATCGTATCAATTTTAGAAGGCAAAGAATTGGACGACCTTTTGGAATGTGATCCACCAGAAGATGAAGTTAAATTCAAAGAATGGAAGAAGAAAGATGCTCAAGCTAAAGGAATCATCACATGTGCAATGATTGACTCCTTAGTCGCCTTAATATTAAATTGCAAAACAAGCAAAGATATTTGGATAGCGCTGCATGAAAGATATGAAGGAGATAAAAAGAAAAGGATCATTGAGGCCCGAAACGACGTTTCAAGATTGACAATGAAGAAAGAAGAAAATTGGGAAGAATATCTATACAGATCAGAGAAGCTGGTGAGTTCCCAGAAAAGGTTAACTTTGGTAGGCGGCGCTGTACGTTGACACCGCCGTACCTTCGAGCCGTTTTACACGAGTTAAAGCGAAGATTTTGGACGTAGTGATTTTTACATTTCGATCTTTTATATTAATATATATATATACTTACTATTTAGAATTATTTTCTAAAAACGAACATTATTTTTTTTAATTATCTGAAACTAACCTAATTCAACTTATCTAAAACTAACCTTATTTAGCGATTAAACTAACATAATTTAACCTATTTGAATCTAACCTCATATACACTTTTACACTACCTTTTCATTTCAAAATTAAATTAAAATAAGTTTATATTAAATAATAACATTTTTAAAAATCGACTTTCTGGTTCACACTTTTGTATCTAATCAATTATATATTTTTTTATTTCTCTCTATAAAAAAAAATCTCATTATAGTTTAGATTAAAATTTTTCAAGTGGCATATTTTCAAGTCATATATTTATACACAAGTTTTATATTTATTTTACAAATATTGTATAATATGTGATTAATAAACTTTATAAAATAAATATTACTACATTTTTAATAACATGACGTTATGTTATATTCCAATAGGTAAAATAGGTCAGTTTCAAACTGGTTATAAATTAGGTTAGATTAAGGTGTGTTATAAAAAGGTTAGTTTCATTAATTAAAATAGATTAGATTCAGATAGGTTATATTAGGTTAGTTTAATCTCTAAATTAGGTTAGTTTTAGATAAGTTGAATTAGGTTAGTTTCAGTTAATTCAAAAAAATAATGTTCGTTTTTAGAAAAATTAGTTCAATATTTTATTTGAAAAAATGTATTTTTTTAACTGTTAAATCTTTTTTAAAATTATAATTTAAACTTATATATTTAAATTGGTAAAATTCAAAGTATTTCACCGAAATTGTATTTTTAAAACGTGTAAAACGCCTCGAAGGTACGGCGGTGGCAACGTACAGCGCCGGCTACCAAAGTTAACCTTTTCTGGGAACTCACCAGAGAAGCTATTAGAACAAGCAAGAAACCTTGGTGCAGAGATAGAAGATCAAGAATTCACCACTTCAGTGATCAGAGGACTACCCCAAAAGTATAACCTTGTTGCACTTCAACTGAATTCGCAAATGAAGGTAAGCATTTCTGATCTTAAAAATTGCTTAAAACTATACCATGAAAGATTCACTCATGAAGAAAAGGAAGGAAATTCCAAAGCATTCAATACAATGCATAAAGAATCTTTCTCAAACAGTAAGCATTTCCACAAAAATAGAAATAGTAATAAGCCTATTTGTTTCATTTGTGCTAAGCCTGGCCACAAGGCTATAGAATGTTGGCATAATCCTAAAAATAATAGAGGGAGTGAAAATAAACAAACCTCAAAGAATAAACCTGAACATCAAAATAAGGCAAAATTTGTAAATTTGCAACCTGAGGAACATGTGTCCAACATCAAAGAATATGAAACTACTCAACAACCTGAAGAATGGGTGATTGATAGTGGGGCTAGCTGTCACATGACATCAAATAGAGATCTATTAAAGGAAGAAAGAGAGGTTCACAAAACAATAAAACTTGCAGATGACTCTGAAATAATATCCAATGCAGAAGGAGCAATTGAAATTGAAGGACAGAATAAATTGATTAGGCTTAATGATGTCCTATATGTTGAAAAATTGTCAGGTAACTTAATGTCTGTTAACAAACTGGTAGATGACAATAAAAAAGTACTTTTTGATAAGGATGGAGGACATATAATGGAGGAAGATGGAGAGGAAATTTTGATGGCCCAAAGAATAAATGATTTCTACATAATCAAAACATCAGCACCAGAAGAAATTCCATCACAGGCTTTAAAGGCTACTATTCATACCTGGAATGATTGGCACAAAAGATTGGGACACCTAAATGAAGAATACATGAAGCAAATGTTGAAGAATAATTCAGCTCACAATTTCAATACCCAATCCCAGAATATGGACACTTGTCAAGTTTGTATTCAGGCCAAACATCCTAGAACACCCTTCAAACCAGTTCTATATCCTCAATCTACTAGACCATTGGACTTAATACATATTGATTTGATTGGACCAATTCAAGAGGAATCAATTGGAGGTGCTAAATATGTATTAACACTTGTTGATGACTTTTCTAGAAAAATATTTGTAGAATTTCTCTCATCCAAATTGGAAACTTTTGACATCATCAGATCTTTCATTGAAGAAATTGAAAAGGAAAAAGAAATCAAAGTCAAACAATTAAGATCAGATAATGGAAAAGAATTCACAAATAATCAAATGACTCAATATTTAAAAGGTAAAGGCATAAAGCACCAACTGACAAATGTTTACACACCCCAACAAAATGGTATCTCAGAAAGGTATAACAGAACACTGATTGAAGGAACAAGAGCTTTGCTGATAGACTCACAACTTCCATTGAGATATTGGGCAGAAACAATGTCAACCTTTGCTTATTTGAAAAATAGAACACCTTGTAAAAAATTGGGATGGATAACTCCTGAAGAGAGATTTTCAAATAGAAAGCCAACTGTAGCTCATCTAAAGATATTTGGATGCATAGCTTACTACTATGTACACAAGCACAAAAGAGGAAAATTTCAACCTACAGCCAAGGCTGGAATATTTGTTGGATATTCAAGCACAAGAAAGGCTTGGAGACTAATTGATCCTGAAAATGAAAATGTAATTGAAACAAGAGATGTTAAATTTCTTGAAAATAAATTAGGAAAGGAAATACTAAACAAAAATGATTCAGATGACACTCAAAAATATTTCCTTTACAATTTTCCAGAAGAGACTATCCCAGAAACTTCTGAAGAAGTAGAAAATCATGATGATCATTCTCATTCTGATTTTGAAAATCAAGATGAACATTCTGAACTTCCTTACAATCTCAGACCAAATTTGAAAGATAAACTTTACTATGAGCTTTCTTCAGATGATGAACCTATTGAAGACAATGAAGACAAAGATCCCACCTATGATCCAACTGTAGGAGCACTCAAGCTTTCCCATGGAAACTTGCTACCATCATCTTATGAAGAAGCAATTAATCATCCTGATTCACCTTTGTGGCAACAAGCAATGGATAAGGAAATTCATTCACTTCAGAACCATCATGTATGGGACCTTACTGAATTACCTGAAGGTGCTAAAGCAATAAAATCCAAATGGATATTCTCAAAGAAAATGGATCCTCAAACCAATCAGGAGATCTACAAAGCAAGACTTGTTGCTTTGGGCTGCTCTCAGGAATATGGGACAGACTACACAGAAACCTTTTCTCCAGTGATGAAAACAGATTCATTCAGAACTCTTCTAGCCTATGCTACAATGGCAGGATATGAATTTCACCACTTTGATGTTGAAACAGCATTCCTGTATGGAAAACTTTCAGAGACCATCTACATGACCCAACCTCCAGGCTACCAGGATGACAAGAAAAAGACCTCTGTATGTATACTAAATCAGGCATTGTATGGACTTAAACAGAGTGGTAGGGTATGGTATGAAACATTTACAGAATACCTTTTTGAAATAGGTTTAACACAACTTAAATCTGATAAATGTGTTTTTACTTTTAGAAATGGCAATTCACATTTACTTTTAGGACTGCATGTTGATGATATGATAATCATTAATTCTAATCCTGAAATTTTGCATGATATAATACAAAAAATAAGACTTCACTTCAAGATAAAGGAAAGTTTAACAACTTGTAACATTTTAGGCATTGAAATTATTAAAGAGGATGTTAGACTGATTTTAAAACAGGAAAATTACATAAATAAAATTTTACAAAAATATAACATGCAAGATTGCAAGCATATTTCAACCCCATTAGATCCTAACACTAATTTAGATAATTTTAATAGCTCTAAGGAAGTCAATAAGACTCAATATCAAGAATTAATAGGTTCTTTGCTTTATCTCTCAACTAAATCTAGGCCTGATATTGCCTTTGCAGTTACTCTTTTAAGCAGATATAATCAAAACCCTAGAGAAATGCACATGGGTGCAGCTAAGAGAATTCTTAGGTATTTAAAAGGAACTAAGCAGTATGGATTAATATATACTAAAGGAGATGTCGAATTAAAGGCTTACACAGATGCATCATGGATTTGTGGCAGATCCAATACAGCAAGATCAACTGCTGGATTAACCTTTTATTTAGATAAAAATCTCATTTCTTGGTCAAGTAAGACTATTCCTAACACATGTCTTTCTACTTGTGATAGCGAAATATGTGGATTACTTCAAACTGTAAAAAAGGCCATTTACATCCAATACTTATTTGAAGAAATTACATCTAATTTTGTTAAAATACAAATATTTTGTGATAACAAAGCATCAAATTTTTGACTAAGTCTGGTCAAACAACTGATAAATCTAATCATTTAGTTAGATCTATTGCTTTTTTACATGAGAAATTGAAAAATAATATTTTTGACATTCAATATGTAAAAACTGAAGACAATATTTCTGATTTTTTAACAAAGGCTTTATCAAAGGAAAAATTAATCCATTTGTTATCTTTATTTAATTATAAGACCAACTCAATATAAAAATGTGTGTATATTGTTATTTTTATTTGATATCAATGTGTGTATATAATATTCCTTTGCTATTTAGGCCTAAATGTTATCTTTTTTCCGGTAAACAAAGGAAAGTAAAGTAGCGCCATCTTAGGCCGTGACGTCACGTTGTGACGTAGCAGCTTAGCTATTAGCCATCAAGATATTTAGCTTGAAATTAAAGGGGGCTTTGTTGGACTTAATTACCAAGCTTATTATCATTGATTATATTTTATTGATATTGGACTACTCTGTTGTTTGTTGATTGTTCGATAGCACATTTTAATTGGATTGCTGTATTTCCCATATATATATTTTTCTTCCTATTATGTTTTAATTGTAATGTTTGTAATGATTAAATAAAATCATTAATCTAAAAACTCCTTCATTAATTAAAACTTCCTTCAGTTCACTCTTTCTAGTCATGCATTATACCTGATGAAGGGCAGCTGATACCCGAAAGCTTGTTGTGCGAAATAAAGAACCTTACCACGCTATTCACCTACTTTCTGTTTTAATATATTTATATATAATTCTACTATTTTATAAGCTTATGTTCATAATTTTCTTGAATACCATTTCTGACATTCTACCTTTCAATTTGACATAATGCCAAATTATCTTTCTGTATATTCTCAATCTTATGAAAACTTTGGCAAGTTTAAAGCTATTTGTACACAGATTTATAAAACACTACTAATTCATCGTGTAAATAATTAAAGATATATATGTAGATAATTCTAATATAGCGTAATAGTCTGATAGACTTCGTGCTTCTGTAATAATAAAATAAAATGTAAAAAATACAATCAATGTATCATATATAAGCACAATCGTCCAATACAATATTAGAGCTCTGAGAAGCGGTCTGGTAGAATAAACTGGCGAAACCGCTGGGAGGGTTCACCACTGATGAGCTAGGCCCTCCCATTAATTTAACATTGCAGTAAGGACAGTAGATAATTGTTTAATTTGTAAATGGAATCATACGCGTCTAAAATAGTTTCAGTTTTTCACATAACAGATGGTGCGCTAATGTATCATTAAAAATAATAATTTTTAAAATATTTGGAACTTTACAATCTTGGTCTCAAATGTTAGAATTGATCAGAAGTGCACATACTGGGTCTTATTTGCGGTTACTTTCTTTCCTAGAATTGTATTTGGGACAACAGAATGTGTCCTGGTTTTATATACGACATGTCCTAAATCGAGAACCTGTAGTATCTAACCAAACTTACTTGATTCAGTAAAACATCGCTTAACCTTGGATATTGCGAACCTTCACTCATAAATAACCTAAAAGTACAAAAGTGATTTTATGCTTAGATCACTGATTTAATAACTCAAAGTTGTTGATGGCTCGCACCATCTATCGGAATTTTAATTATACACAATATTGACTAAATACCCTTTCTCTATAAATCAAAGAAAGTCATCCACGTACGCGTTTCGAGCTGTTGGCCCTTGTTAGAGTGATGCAGGTTGAACCTCTACGACCAAATATTTAAAAAGCTTATCCTATATGGTTCCTGAAAATGAAGGAACCTAAAATAATCCTTAATATTAGTCTCCTTCTTTTTAATCTCAACTCAATCATACCAAGGTATCAAGCCTGTAGAGCTTTTTGATGATGTCTGCTGGGGATGAGTAGAGATCATCAATGGATGAATCAATACAGTCAATAATGTGTTCAATATTAGTAATACTGAATAGTAAACCGTGGCTAGATTGAACTAAAATTTCAATTCCATTGGGGTTTGCTGGAGACATATAATACTGTATTATTAATGGAAAATATGAATTTTTGAGAAATATAGTCCAACAAAAGGTCGAAAGTTTCCGAGACAGACTTCAATGAATTACCAACTCGTCATTTCCTGTAAGTTATCTCATCAAGGGTCTGTATTCACTGTTACGTAAGTTCCCCCATTCTTCGAGTCCACCCACGTACCTCCGGGATGACAAACCGACCGTTGTCAATTTCCAACTATTGCAAGTACACTACTTCTCAAAGTATATACATTCATCTCCCTAACAGAAGAATTTGTAAAGAAAATGACAAATATTACATATTGAGAAAAACTCATTTATAGAATTTATAATGAAACAGAGAAAGTTGAATGTTTTCATGAAAGATGAGTCTGATTATGTATACGAGTACACACACACGTACAGCTTCATTAAGACCACCGGTCTTAAACAGATTCATCGCTGGAAGGAAGCATAGATGGAGCTTCTATATTCCAGGCAGCACAGAACCCAACAACATCGAGTCTGAGTATATTGTTGCGATGGTGTTCTGGGGTGCCGCGAGGAAACATGGAGACAGCGGGAAATAACTGTTTATTATGTTTATTGTACAACCGTCCACTGGACAAGTCGAGGAAAAAATCTAATCTAATAATTGTTAAGATGGAATTTATAATGGTGAAAAAATAAGAAACATGTAAAACAGGCGAACAAAGAAAATTAAAAGCATAAATGCAAATTAGGTTAGGCAAATTTACAATAATGGATAAAATAAAATGTACTTTCAAACTCTTCTTAACATTACTCTCCCCCTTGAAAAAGACTTGTCCTCAAGTCTGCGGTCCGGTACAGTTTCATTCTTGACACATGTACAATTTTCTTGCCTCTTCCCGTGACTTCTTTTACTTCATAATTTACTGGTGATGTCTTCCTAATTATCTTGAATGGTCCGATGTAATTTTTCTGTAGTTTGTCCGCTCTTCCAACTTTTCTTATCGGTGTCCAAATCAGTACTAGGTCGTCTGGTGAAAAGTTAACTTCTCTGCGATGTTTGTCGTATACTTGTTTGGATTTATCTTGCCGTGCCATTGTTCTAGCCATTGAAATCTTTTTTGATTCTTCAACTATGGTTAGGAGATTTGATATGTAGTCATCAAAGTCTCCGGGTTTAGGCGGTACTTCCGGCCAGTCAAATGTAGAGTCCAGAAATGTCAATGGTTCTCTTCCGTGAATCAGAAAATATGGGGAATAGCCGGTCGTCTCTTGTACCGAGGAATTGTAGGCGAAAGTCACAAACGGGAGAATCTCGTCCCAATTTTGGTGCTTCTCGTCAATGTACATTGATATCATATCTGTCAGCGTACGGTTCATTCTTTCCGTTTGGCCATTTGTCTGTGGATGGTAACTTGTCGTTTTCTTATGTATCGTATTGCAAATTTTCAAAACTTGTGTGAGTAGTTTGCTCAAGAAAGAACTCCCGCGGTCAGAAATTAAAATTTTCGGTGCTCCATGTCTTAGTACTATTCTTTTCAAGAAAAAATCGGCAATTTCTGTGGCAGTTCCTCGAGGTAGCGCCGCTGTTTCAACATGCCTTGAGTAATAGTCTGTGCAAACAACGATCCACCTATTTCCGTTGATGGACTTGGGGAATCTACCCAAAAGGTCTATTCCTATTCGTTCGAACGGTCTAGACGCTGGTGGTATCGGTTGCAATTGTCCCGATGGTTGTTGGGATGGGGTCTTACGAAACTGGCATTCAGGGCAACTGGAAACATATTTCTCCACTGTTTTGAACATTGAAGGCCAAAAATATTTATCTTTTATTCGGCTGTATGTTCTTTTTATACCCATGTGGCCCGATGTAGGATGATCATGCATCTGTTCCAAGAGTTCTAGTTGTTTGGTCTTTGGGATGACCAGTAACCACGGGTTGCCTGTTGGGGTAGGATTCTTTTTATAAATTTTTCCGTTGTGTTTGGTGAAGTTTTCTCCGTAGCTGTTTGGTTGTTGTAGTTTCTCCTAGGAGGGAATGGTCTGGTCGGGCGGTTATTTTGCCTGAAGCTTCTTCGCTGCTCAAAATCCACTAGATGTTGATCTATTCTCCTCGCTAGTTCCAAAAAGTCTTTGACCGTGCTGCAAGGTGTTATCATCATAATGAGTGACAGGTATTTGTTTAGACCAGTCTTCATGTAGTATAATTTATCGTCCGTTGTCATTTTGGGGTTGACCTTGTTACAGAGGTTGAGGACATCCTCGGCGTAACGCAGAGTTGACTCATTGGGCTGCTGGATTCTGTTTTGCAGGTCCATTATTAATTTAAATTTGGCAGTATCTGCCCTCCTGAAATCTCTCAGGAGTGCCTTTTTGAATACACTCCAGGCCGAAAAAATGTGAGGGCTGTTGAGTTTTGCCCATTTCTTCGCAGGTCCGTCCATGTAGCTCCGGGCATATGCCAGCATGACATCGTCTGGCCATCGTTGTTGTCTTGCTAACAACTCGATTTCTTCCAGCCATTCTGAAGGATCTTCGTCTGAGTATCCGCCAAATACTTCCAGACTTGGAGGAGGTGGCTGGCAGAAGAAAATGTTGTTGCAAGGTGTAGCGTCATCTTGATTCACAATGGCGCGTCTTGTTGGAGAGGCACTGAAGGATCTCATTGGAGGTTGTCCTCGTAGACGACGGCTTCTTCTTAAGGTAGCTTCATTTTTGATGGTAGGATCAGCATCTCCACCAGTGTTGCGATGGTGTTCTGGGGTGCCGCGAGGAAACATGGAGACAGCGGGAAATAACTGTTTATTATGTTTATTGTACAACCGTCCACTGGACAAGTCGAGGAAAAAATCTAATCTAATGATTGTTAAGATGGAATTTATAATGGTGAAAAAATAAGAAACATGTAAAACAGGCGAACAAAGAAAATTAAAAGCATAAATGCAAATTAGGTTAGGCAAATTTACAATAATGGATAAAATAAAATGTACTTTCAAACTCTTCTTAACAATATTCGTAAACAAAAAATAATAATAAAGGACGATAATTTTGTAAACTAAAATGTGATAAAATTCTATAAAGCTCAAGTTGAAAACCGTATCCTGGTCTTATATAAGTGTAGTTTATTCCAACTTTATCTTGTAGGATTTGTTATTATGTAACAAAGTATTTATTATTTTATTAGCAGAGTATTATTTTTTATGTTTATAATTTGCTACTCTGTAAACTTTTTCCCTCATTTGCTTATCTTTTGTTTATCTCTCATAGTTTGTTCTTGAATGAAATAAATTATTGTCTCATCCCGAAGTTGGTCTTCCCTAATTTTCCACGTGGCAATATGTTAGAAGTTACCGATTAAAGCATGTCTACACATCCGCGATGTGACATCTTCATCAACGTGTCGACATATCTGAGGCGACGCTTGTGATTCCATCTAGATTCTCATTTCACAACATACGTTTCTATTTTTTTGTATAAAAAAGATAAAATCATGAGGCAAAGAGTACTTATACGGGTTTTTTTTTTATTTGACCGAAATAACGGTAGAAACGTCACGTAAGACGTTCGTGACTTCGAATAATCTAGGAAACATTTCCAATATTCATTGTGTTGGTGAACTCCGCCTTTGTCGGTCCCAAGCCCGGATGAAAAAGGAGAAGGGGGAGCAATAACAAGCTCGCTAAAAAACATGGGCTCAGCTGGCCTGGTTTCGTAGTACCCTGTAAGGGCTTCTGATCCAGGGATACAGGATGAGCAGTGTTTGTACTCCATGTTATGAGCGGCTGCATATGGTGTCTGTTCCTCATGTCAGAGGTGGCCATTTCATATTGGAGCTAAGTCGGCCTGCTACTGAGTGGCGCTCCCTATCTTATTGACAAAGGCAGACACATTCTACTTCACCAGGAGATAAGAAAGAAGATTGTGTATGTTGATAATTTTATTTAATTAAATGTTAGGGGTTTAGATTCTATTACGTTTTCACACTTACCTTTGGGACATATGGTATATATATGTGACAATATCGTTGCGGAATTTCTTGTTGTTCGATGAGAATGGTGAGGCTTGGTTGAAACGCAGTCGTTTGAGTGGAAGTTGAAGCATACAGTTAGGAATAATCAGGACACGTGATGGGGTTTGAAAATAAAAGGCAACTGGGTTGGAGGAAAGAAAGCTTGAGAAGAGCGGAGCGGGTTTTGACTGTTAATTATCTGATCACATGGCGGTGATTGACTTAGCTATGAGCTGAGCGGGGAGGTCTCGAGAGCAGATGTTACCTTGTTGGGAGCGAAGGAGCAACTGACAATACTAGCTTCTCGATTTAACACCAAGACTTAGCTTCTTTCCTATTGGTCGAGGAATGGAACATGCCCGTTTTTCTATTGGTTGACCTATTTAGGGGATACTTTCTAATTGGTTCTGCGGCTTTCTTTGGTGGAAGATACCGCCGATCTTGTCAGGAAGTATTGGGTGTTAGTTCGACTCTTATAACTTCCGCGGTTATCAGATACCTCCGGTCCTGCTCCGGAAATATTGGGCGTCTCTCGACTTTTATAACTTCTGCGGTCACCAGACACGTCCGGTCCTGTCAGGAAGTATTGACTGTACAAGTTATTTATAATTGGGCCCGCTTTAAGCCTACTTCCTAGGTCTTGTTGCTACTTTCTTTCCTCCAGTTACCTTATTCTTTATTAAATCTTTGAAAATCATACATTGTACATGCATAGTGGGTCGGGGGTGCATACAATTATATACAAATTATGACATATACTCATGGATATACACACATGGACAGAACTTTAGGAAGTGGAAAGGCTTTGATGTCGCCGGTCGTCTATTTTTTTGAAGGAGATAGAGTCAATTTTGTTAACACTTGGTTATCTCGTGTGTCTATAATTAAGGTCACTGTGTACCAAATATCTTTTAGAGTTATTATCTGAATCCCAATATACATACAAAAAGGTAAATATTCCTTTAATTTTGTCAATGGGTGTGTGTATTGTTAAATTTGCTGAATTCCATATATATTTTTTGAACTAGCTTAAAATAGTTTACATTTTTGATAATAGATGGAGCTACGAGTCTCGTATTTTGGTAGAAGAAAATTATCAATAGAAAATAAAATATTTTTATTGAATGTTCCTATATGCATTCAAATTTTTTAAATTTATTACTAATAAAAATCATATATGATAATACAAATATGATTTATGCAAATATTTCCGTATATTTGCATATATTTGCATATTATCTTTTCTCTGTGGCAAAAACAAAATATCGATAAAACTGTGTTGTGTATGAGAGGGATTTTTTTAAAAAAGTATGACAGCACAGCTGGTACAAGGCAGGGTTGTCGGACGTATTATATAAAGGAAGCAAACGCCTTTTGGGAACAATCGTTTGGAGAGAAATTACTCTGGCACTTTGCCAAGTACGGAGGTGGGGCCAGATGGTTTCTACATAATGCTTGGTGCATCTGTCCCGTGAACATCATTTTGGCTGTATTGGAATGTCCTTTTCTGCTTGTTTGTTTTAAAATGTATTTGGTGTAAAAATGTTATTGTTTTTTATATTTCTCAACGATATATTCATTGAATGGTTTATATTGAAGAGTGGAATTCAGTAATATAGGATTGTTTAGTATTTAATTTTTGGAAAGGAATTTGCATATTGGCATCGAGGAGTATAATATATAGAAATACTTAATATTGAGAATTGATTTGAGGATATGTATTTATCTCTCTCCGATCTGTTTAAACCTAGCCATTTTTAGCCTTTTTCCAATTAAAAATCAGTTTTTAAGATCTTATTTATTTTACGTTCACACACAGATCATTCTCGTTCAAAACAAATACCGAAACGTTCTGAAAAAACAGTACAAAAGTAAAATTGTACTGGGATTAGGTGGATAAATTAAGAAAATGGCATCTCCTGATTGTGCAACTAAAAGTTGATGATGGTTTGCACCATCTGTCGGAATAAATATCAATTAATCGTTGATTTTTTAAATTATTCCAGAATTGGCTAAATACCCATTCTTGATTAAGCAAGAAAAGCTAACCATGTACAACGTTGAACACCATGGGCTGTTGCCCCTCGTCAGCGTGGTGCAAGCTGTACCACTACGACCAGAAAACTGGTCTTGAAAAATCATGAAATGGGTTTTTAAAGCCAGAAATGCGTGAGAACTCCAAACAATGTGTAAAAATGGTAGAGAAGTGATATTGTACTGAGATCAAGTGGATAAATTAAGACATCTCCTGATTATAATTTATGCATGCGAAACGTTGGCTAAATATAAATTTTGTTGTTATATCCAAGGTTTTAGAAATGTTTTCAAAGAATGAAGATAAGTGTATGATAACGAATGAAATAACATCTGATAATGGAACTGAATGTTTTCACAACGCGCCCTCTCTCTTTGTTCTCATACTGACATGAATCTGACGTGCTTCTCTGCCAAGGATTCCTTCGGAGTCTTGGAACTCTGTTACTAGTAGCTTTACGTCCTTTCTCTTGCGGCGTGAAGAACGGCTTTGTTGTCGTATCGTCTATAGGGACATCGTCATCTCGGAAGAAAGTCTTTGTTTTGACACGGCGGTGGAATCCTGGAGCCAGTCTCGGAAAATGTAGATCACAGCACCCAAGGCCTGTAAGTTTTCTCGGCGATCTTCAGTTTGACTTCCCTAATCTACCCAACAAAGAAACCGCTATACTGCATTGTAAAATACTAAACAATAAATAGATTACAAATAACACTGTAATGTTAAATGGAGAGAGAGAGAGAGAGATCTACAATACTAACGTGTAATACTAAACATAAGCTACTATGTTAAACAGACACACACTACTGTAATACTACACGATTGTTAGATGCATTAGATTGATTATAGATGCGTTAGATGCATATGATGCATTATGATGCATTAGCGAGCCATCTGTTATCAAAATTCGAAACTATTATAGACGCGTATGATTCTTTTAAAAAATAAACAATTTCTACTGCCCTTACTGCAATGGAAAAATTAATGAGAGGGCCTGGCTCATCAGTGGTGAACCCTCCCAGCGGTTCCGCCAGTTTACTCTACCCTTCCGCTGATATATTATTTTTCCATTGCAGTAAGGGCAGTAGAAATTGTTAATTTTTATAAAAATAATCATACGCGTCTATAATAGTTTCGAATTTTGATTGTTAGACATTCAGAGTAATACTAAACGGAAACCACTAAGCTCGAATACCAATAACACAACTACATTACAAAGCTGACACATCTTATCTTTGAAGACTTGTTCAGAAATATTTTATCCTGAAAGAGATAAGTTATATTGAACGGAACTTATCATTCAGATAGTTGTTATCAGTGTGGTAGAGACAAGTTTCATTTTATAGCTTTTGTTTTTATATCTCCTCTAACCCGGACTCCAGGCTTACCTCATGTGGATTCCTCCTCAATTTATACACTGTAGAGGAAGCTTCGAATATCCTAAACTTGACATCAGTTGGAGCTTGAACGGACGGGGAAAGATTTCTTCTTTCTCATCTCATAATTCTCCAGACTCGGCCCTAATTATTTAACAAACCATCATGATTGGGTGAAGTAGAATGCGTCTGCCTTTGTCATTGAGACTGGGAGCACTACTCAGTAGCATGCCGACTTAGCTCCAAAAGAAATGGCCGCCTCTGACATGAAGAACAGACGCCATGTGCAGCCGCTCCTAACATGGAGTACAAACGCTGCTCAACTTGTATCCCTGGAGCACTTACAGGGTACTATCAGCCAGGCCAGCTGAGCCCAGGTTTTTTAGTGAGCTTGTTACTGCTCCCCCTTTTCCTTTTCCATCTGGGCTTGGGAACGGCAAAGGGAGAGACTGCTCTTCAATATAACTTCACCTGCAAGAACTGCCACTTCTTCGGTATTTATAACCTGGACTGAGTGCACTGCTTCTACCCACCATGGCCTGGTATTACATATATTTGTAGACACAGAGCTACTTACAGTATAAGCAATTGAAACCTTCTACCTACAATGGCCTACCTGTTTGGAACTTTGGTGTAGTTACAGTACAAGCTCTTTATTGGTGTCAGCGATTTGCTGCTACCTTGCTCTGAGGAAACATCAGGACAACAATGAAAAGGTTGAAACTTGATTGCTAGAGCTGTGTGTGGAAGTACATTTTACAAAACATTTACCACCAGAAAATGATTTCTACAAATTTATATTTGTTTGTTTCTCTATGGACTCTCTTTGGATGTGGTTTCGTTGACGCCTATTTGAATCCTTCAAATGATGGACATTTTTTATCAATAAATGCATTGAACTAACAACTTTTGTGTTGCAGGCACGATGCATTCATCCAGTAAAACTTCGCTAAATGACATGGACGAAGCCCCTCCTAGCTACCAAGACATCATGTCCCATCCAACTTGGAGCAACCACGCCTGCTGCTGTCCAACCTGCCCTATATCACAGACATGTTCGAACGGCGTGAATTTCTGTACGACCCCGCATCTAACGCCAGTCTACACGCGGGCTACAGTCATAGCTCGTGGTATACAACCTCGCCAGCATCGCAAGAAATGGTGGAAATGCCTTCTTCATCTGTGATCTTTCATTCTGTCGACATTTTGGCTTTTTTCAGCAGAGTGGGCGGTAGACGAATTATTTATGGAACCCACTGCAGCTATAGTTGGTCTTCCTACTGTGTTATGTGATGTTCTCTTCAAGAGTCGCGTTTGTCTCCTGATGTCACCTTCTTCCTTTCTTTGTGTTCATAGATTATCATCCAAGACACCACTACTGTAAATGGTTGCATTTACTTACGAATTACCCTGTAAATTTGTTTTGGTGAGGTATTAAAGAGTTTTCCTCTTCAAAAATGAATTCTCTCTTTTAAACACTCTTTCACAATTTCTTCATTTTATACATGTGATCACTGTTGGACATTGCAAATCTTATTTAGTTTTTCATTTTCTCTGTCGTTTGCGCATTTGCTTTTGATCTACAATCAGCAAATGCAGCACCCATCTTGCGTAGAGATTTCACATCTCTAATTCTTTAAGAAAGATGTTCCGCGCCCTTTCTTCCGATATTCCCACAGCTATCTCACACACCTTTACTCACCTATCGTCCAACACGATATTGTGCACCTTCGATAGATTCCAGTGTGGTTGCAGTTTTTGATCCTCCATTTCTTGTTGCTGTTATTGCTTATTCCTCAAGTCGTTCAAACGATCTCCATTAGGTTAAATTGTCTCAGCTTTTCCATTATAGTCCTGGGGTTTTCCCAGAGGTCTTTTTTGGAGGATTTGATACAATTCAATAGATGTTCAGGACTGGCTGGTCGGGAATTGCATTTGGGGTATTTCTCCATTACCTTTATATATGATACAGCCTGCTCCACGCTGACGAGCGCCAACAGCGCGAAATGCGTTCGTGATGGCTTTTCTTGATTTGTCAAGAAATTGGGTTGGCTTAATATCACGGAGAAAGTTAAATAAACGTTTGGTTTATTTTTGCTCCACTAGATGACGTTCTGCCATCTAAAGAGCACATGTGCTTTTGGTCAGGATATGCCTTCATTTAAAATATATATATATATATATATATATGGAAAATTTGCCGGGAGGAAATTAATCCATAGCAGCAATGGGCGCTTCTCCCGTCAAAATAAACGTCAGAATCTGACGCCATCTATTGACCGTCGCCGCAACTAGCGGCATCGGGTCGGTGACAAAGCCACAAACACCAACTTTGACAAAATGATAAGCGTCCACCTAGAGACCATGGTTTCGGGCTAATGGCCCTCGTCAGTCTAGGGCGGACTTTATTCCATGAGATCCACACGGGATCTAATGGAATCCTCACAATCTACCAAAGAGGTGTGTTTTATCTATGTTTTGCCAATAGATTTGTCCCAGCCACATTGCCAGCAAAACATCTCTTTGGTAGATTGTGAGGATTCCATTAGATCCCGTGTGGATCTCATGGAATAAAGTACGCCCTAGACTGACGAGGGCCATTAGCCCGAAACCATGGTCTCTAGGTGGACGCTTATCAGTTTGCCAAAGTTGGTGTTTGTGGCTTTGTCACCGACCCGATGCCGCTAGTTGCGGCGACGGTCAATAGATGGCGTCAGATTCTGACGTTTATTTTGACGGGAGAAGCGCCCATTGCTTATATATATATATGTTACAATATAATAAGGTGCGAAGAGAAATAATCACACTACAATTTGGAAAGAGGAACCCAGGCAACCAGAGAGAGGGAGGGAGAGAGCCGGGCGTCCGTTCGTGTCGCACATAATTCCCAACTGTCTTCATAGTCCCGAGAACTTACGGGCCCCTGTGGTCGCTCCTTGGAATGTCGCTGGTGCCTTAAATGACTGGACTTTACATTCCGTTTCTCTCTGGGCTAACTCTAGGTTTGCTTTATTATTCCTGGAAGAGTATATATTATGATATATATATATATATTAAAAATTAAAAAGGCATCTCCTGACCACGAGCACATGTGCTTTTTTAGATGGCAGAGCGCCATCTAGTGGAGCAAAAGTAAACTAAACGTTTATTTAGCTTGCTCCGTGATATTTGGCCAACCCAATTTCTTGATTTATCAAGAAAAGCCATCCACGAAGGCGTTTCGCGCTTTTGGTGCTCGTCAGCGTGGAGAAGGCTGTAACCACTGCGACCAAAAAAGATTTTTGGTCCCAATGGCTTCTTGAGAAATCAGAAAATGGGTATTTAAGGCCAAATTTGCGTAAAGACGCTTAACACATGAAAAAACAATAGAAAAAAAAAAAGATAAGTGGGTCAGGTGTTGATATTAAAAATAAAAAAAAAATTTGGTCGCAGTGGTTACAGCCTTCTCCACGCTGACGAGCGCCAACAGCGCGAAACGCGTTCGTGGATGGCTTTTCTTGATAAATCAAGAAATTGGGTTGGCCAAATATCACGGAGCAAGCTAAATAAACGTTTAGTTTACTTTTGCTTCACTAGATGGCGCTCTGCCATCTAAAAAGCACATGTGCTCGTGGCCAGGAGATGCCTTTTTTATTTTTAATATCAACACCTGACCCACTTATCTTTTATTTTTTTCTATTGTTTTTTCATATATATATATATATATATATATCATATATATATAGATGACGCTGTTATTATTTTAAATATATATAAGTACCTATATATCATACACGTACAAAATCCCGAGTTACTCCTGCTCACATAGGCGAAACAGGTAGACCTTTAGAAGACCGAGAGTAAATCACCAGCCTCTTACCAAATATTAGACGCTCTTAGTCGACCATGCCATACTAAACAACATAAACTGAAACAGCAGTGAGATTACGAGACTATATTTCTAAAAATAAATATTAATTAGAGTAAGTTGGGCCTCACAACTGACAAGACAACAGCATCAATAGAAAAAAACTAAATCCCCCAAAGCTTACATTCAATCCTGAAATACTTCTCTACACAATACCACCACCAAAGTCCACTCCAACAGTAATACAAGGGCGTATGTATGACTTATGAAGTGCTTGTCAACATATGTTCAGTTTCTTTAAATATCACATTTATTTTTCCGATAAACCTTTTATTATAAATGTAAGATATGTCTTATTATCTTGTACAAATTATGGATACACTATATTCTCCAATAAATATACACGAAACCGTGGGAGGAGGATTTCCATTGCAGTAAGGGCAGTAGAAATTGTTTATTTTTAAAAAGAATCATACGTGTCTATAATAGTTTCGAATTTTGATATTCATTTATCAAAAGCCGCACCTGTACTGATGATGGCCAAATTCCGAAACCATGGCATACAAATTGTTGACTTTTTGATAGAAAAATGGTCAGATGTTGATATTTAAAACAAAAAATGTATGTCCTGACCTCTCACATAAGAATTTTTAGATGGCAGAGCGCCTTCTAGTGAAAAAAAATCAAATAAACGTTGATTAAGGTCATCAATCCTGAATGCGTACGTGGTTGGCTTTTCTTGATTTGTCAAGAAAATAGGTTGGCCCAATATTACGGAACAAGTTAAATCAATTTAGTTTATATTTATTCCAATAGATAGCGCTGTGGTACAGGCCATGATAATCATGGTGGGTAGAAGTAGGCGACTGCATTTACTGTAAGTGCACCACATGTCTACACATGTGAAAAGCAGTTCGACTTTGCACTTACAAATGTTCCAGAGCCCCATTTGGTTACTTGCACTCGCTGATGGGGTTGACTTTTGCAAGAATCGGAGGCCATTGGAGCATTCTTTTAATCAGAAAAAGGTGCCAAATGCGGGAATCGAACCCGGGTCGTAGCGGTCGAAACCTACGGTTTAGACTATCCTTCCATCGATCCCCCGTTTAAAATCTAAAAAAGGCTCATCCTAGTGGTCAGAATATGCCTTTTTTGTTTGAAATAAAAATGCATGACTAGATGTATCAAAAGAGTCACCTCTCCCATTAAATGTACATCAGAACGACTATACATCACATTAGTAAATAAAAGTATATTAATGATGATAAAGAATGATCCACAACAACAGTTTTGGCAAATTCAGACAAAAAGCCAACAAGCTGTATACCGTAGTTTCGGGCTTTGACCCTCATCAGTACAGGGACGGCTTTTGATACGTGAATATCGCGCCATCTATACATTTAAAATGAAAGGATTTAAGCACGAATATTTATTTTATACATAATACAAACTTCTACTGTCCTTACTGCGATGAAAAAATATATCGGGAGGGCTTGGTTCATCAGTGGTGAACCCTCCCAGCGGTTTCGCCAATTTAATCCACCAGACCGCTTCTCAGAGCTCTAATACTGTATTGGACGATTCTGCTTATATACGCAGCACTGAAGGATGGAATCTCAGAAATGGTTTTCAAGAAGACTATGGACATAAGCTTATAGGACAGTAGAATTACATTCAAATATTTGCATCGAGCAATGCTCTTCCGCAAACAATAAAGACAAGGTCAGATTCCACCCTTCAGTGCTGCATATATAAGCAGAATCGTCCAATACAGTATTAGAGCTCTGAGAAGCGGTCTGGTGGATTAAATTGGCGAAACCGCTGGGATGGTTCACCACTGATGAGCCAAGCCCTCCCAATACATATTTTTCCATCGCAGTAAGGACAGTAGAAGTTTGTATTATGTATAAAATAAGCATTCGTGCTTTTAATTCCTTTAATTTTATATGCATGAATATCAAAATTCGAAACTATTATAGACGCGTATGATTCTTTTTAAAAATAAACAATTTCTACTGCCCTTACTGCAATGGAAATCCTTCTCCCACGGTTTGGGGTATGTCCTGGACGGCTCGGGCCCTCGTTGACTTACCATTAATTTTTCCATTGCAGTAAGGACAGTGGAAATTGTTTATTTTTGAAAAGAATCATACGCGTCTATAATAGTTTCGAATTTTGATAACAGATGGCGCGCTAATGCATCATAATACACGAATATCATCCTCCATCAACTTTATATTGTATTTTAGCTTGAAAATCGGCTCTTGCCACTACACCGGCTTAAACACTTGTTTGGTTAATTCGACCGAATTCATAACCCTTCTTGTAGGATGTTACGAACTCTAAGCCTCTTCTGTACTGATAAGGGCCATAGCCTGAAACAATAGTATACAGGTTGGGTCTTTGTCTGAATTTTACATAACTGGTGTTGTGGCTCATTCCTTATAATCACTAGTAAAGGGTTTAACGAGGGTGATGCATAGTGCCATCGTTCTGATGCAGATTTAAAGGGATAGGTGCTTCTTTTGGTACATATGTATGTGATTTGAATGACAATCGAGGTGGAAATGGTAAGTATGCACACAGGAGTGTGTGACAAGTATCTACAAGAAGTAGACAAAGAGGAGAGAGAAGGTCCGAGGTCCAGCAAAAGATTCAGTAACGTAGTGACTGTGTCAGAGAGATCCGGCCCCTAATCATTGAATCCAAGGGGGTTTAAAGTCTTCGTACATACAAAGGTATGAGTCCCTAAGAACCTAGGAATGAAGCTAATGACCTTTCTGCCAGAAGGCAAGATATTGCGTCAGATTTACGAAGTCTGATGGAGTTTAACTAATTTCTATTTAGGAGACTCTCTGTCACTCTATTATGGAGGATTCTCCACCCTTTTCGAATTGGTATTGGCATTGGTTGAAGGTCAATTGCCACCCTCAACTACTGATGCCATCAGTGCCTCTCCGATGCCGGAGAAGACGGTCTAACAAAAGCCTGGAACAGGCAAGCCATCTACGAACTGGGCTGAAATCGTCGATCAGGAAAATCAACTCGTTGTGGAAAAGGACACCGTCGGCATCCAAAAGTGGAGAGGAAGAGGCCAGTTGACTCCGAGGCGGCAAGCCGGGAAGCTGATAGGAGCTGCGTCCAGCCAACTGCCGCGAAGTCAGTCCTCAATCAACGCCCTACGTCCAAGTCCAAAATACAGGAATGTACGATGACTCGGCAAAAGTATTCGGCGTTCAGAGCAAGATCGGCGGTGGGTCTAATGGTGCCAATGTATCTACCTGGAATTCTGCCCAGACTTCAGCCAGTCCCAGTACTTTCTGGCGTTAGAGGCGAGGCTGGGCAAGGGTTCCGTCTTTCAGCTGACGAAAATGAAGGGACACATCCTGGTCGGCCTCTCTAGCGTGCAGCTTGCCGATAAGCTGATCGAGCAAGGTCTCGATATCGAGCCCTTCCCTCTAAGAAAAAGGGTCGATCGAATAGTGATAGGCAAGGTTCTCTTCTTCGTGGAGGACGCCGATCTTGTCGCTGTGCTGCGGCCATATGGACAGGTCACGTCCATCATCCAGAAGATAAGGCAGCTCGAAAATTTGAATAGCTTATGCACGTCAGGAAGATTTTATCACTCTGCGAGACGGAGTAAAGCTTTCCTAGATCCTTGCCCTGCTGGATGTCAAGTCCAAGGAAGTGATCACACACATCTATGTGACCTATAGCATCAAGTATCCTCTGTGATGTAAACAAGGACACATGTACGAACTGTTCTTGCATGACTTCAGGAGGACAGGCTGGTATTCCTTGTGGATGCTTCCGTTGCAAGCAATAAAGCCTGGACCAAGCCGCCCTCCACTTCAACCGCACTCCGGGTTGAAGCTCCACCACCAGCTGCTACTGTTGTTACAGAGCCTCCCTCCAGCGACAAACTATGACAGATATGTTGGTCGAATTGGCTTCTTCTCCACCCGAACCGCAAAGCGGTACTCAAAAGGCTTCACATACGGAGGATCGGCAAATGGATATTCTCATGAAGAACGAAAGAGCATCTACAGCCATCACCATCATTTAGCAGTTGGGGATAGAAAGAGAAAAACTCCTCCAAGCCTCCAGCAACAATGGGGTAATGGACAAGCCCTTGGCCAATTCGAACGTCCAGAAGAGACAGGTCATCGACACTTTGGCCACAGCGCTAATGGCTCTAATAGGGGACACCAGCCCAAATGAACTTCCGAGTTGCACTCCTGAAGATCCAGCTCTGCTGTTTTCTTAAGGAGCATGAGATTGACATCTGCTCCCTGTAGAATACGAAAGTCATGTTCCTGGACGACGTAGTAGACTTCTGTCACGGCTACAGCGCCGACTTTGCCCGCAGCGACCACCGTGGGATCAGGCCTCGCCTGCGTCTTCATGGCCGAGGTCATTATTCACCAGCAGAAGATCCTATGGCCTAGAAAGATTTCTGTCATCGACCTCACCGTCCGGGAATTCTCTATGACATGCGTCAAGGCCCACGTCTCTCATACTCCTGAAGATCGGTGCCGTCAGCTCCAGACCATCGCAGCTTTGGCGCGCGAAGAACCTGCGTGGATTCTCAGTGTCGACAAAGGACCTGTTATTGGATTCGGTAGAAGCCCTCGCGGAGTTCCTGGACCAAGCCGACCTCGTCGACGTCATCACCTTCTTCGACGCTGCACTGCCAAAAACCAGGTCGACGCGCGTCGTCTGGACAGGATCCTACTTCCAACAGGCTTCTGAGACCGCGTCACCCAATACCAAACCATCGACTACACCTACTCGGACCACCGTGCCCTCCTGATCCAAGTGGGAGACCCGGCGGCTACAAGACTTCCCTGTATCGGCAAGCTGCTAAGTCAGACCTGTTCGTCGATATATATCGAATGGAAACATTCATCGATGAAATATCGAAATCCTTCACTCCCGATTTTATGGAAACAATGGGACGGTATCAAGGTAGATCTGGTCGCGGAGATACGGTCACTCGCGCCTGCCGTCGCCGAGTCCTGCGGTGGATACATCGAGAGAGCAAGCCTCTTCCTGAGGCGGAGACTGGAGGACGACACTGCCCGCTCCGACTATTCTACCTTGTCGGACCTCGGGCGTTCCCTCCGAGCCAGACGACGAAGGCAACGTCATCTCTGGTGCGCGGAGCAGCTAAGACGTTTCCTCCGGGAGCGCTTGATCAGTCGCTTCGCTCAGGCTCCAAGCTCGGCTGAAGCCATCGCCGACATCTCCCGCGACCAGATAGTAGCAGCCATCCACTGCCTGTCAAACGGCCATGTCTCGGGATGAGACGGATTACCCTGCGAGTTTGTCAGTCTTTGAAAATTTCCTCTCGAGAATTTTCGACTCCGCGAGGCCTTGCTTTCATTTTCAAGGCGCAGTAAGGTCATCCTACTGCCAAAACCACAGTTATCCGGGTCTACAGGCTCTTCGTCCAATATTTCTCCCAACCATCAACCACAGGATTCTCAGCGGCGTGTTCATGGGCCGTCTGGGTCGTCATCTGTCAGAACTCAGGCCCGACTGTCAGACCTACGCCCTTCCAGAACGGTCATCCTCCTGGAACATTGCGCGAGTGTCTGACAAAGTCGCCTGGGCAGCGAGACATGACACCTCGCTGGCTGTCATCTCTCTGGACCTGAAATCGGCGTTCGACACCCTTTTATTCGCCTTCCTAGGGTGGGTTGATGTCCTCTATAGGGAAGCAGATGCCTCCATCCATGTCGGAGATGTTCAAACCAGAGTCTTCCTTCTTCTTAACGGGTGCGTCAGGGCTGCCGCCTCAGCACCGTCCTATTTACCATCGGAGTTGAGCCTCTGCTACGTCACCTCAGGAGGAACTGGAGTTACGGTTGCGTGGTCGTCTATCTATGCGAATGAAATCGTACCTTTCATCAGGGACGACGCTTAGTTTAAACCCATGCCCATGATCTTCGAAAAGTTCCGCATGGCGTCCGGGGTGACTGTCAACTTTGACAAGAGCTACAAGCTTTGGTGCAGTTCCTGGAAACACCGGACGGATTCTCCTCTGGAGATCTCCTGGACGTCCGAGTCGATGAATATACTGGGCTGCACAATCTCTTCCCGGATCGCCGTTGCTTTCCAGGCCTCCCACCTGAGCTGGAGCCACTGAATTGCGCCGCCAACGGCTATTCTTGGCTAGCCCGCGCGGTTGACCCCTCCAGCTTCTGACATCTGTCTTTCCCCGAGCAGAAGGAGATTGCTGAACCTCTGGGAGACCGTCTGTAGCATCCTTGACCTGGAATACCGGGTTATGTACCCTGTCACCCTGAGGTCCCTGCTTCTTCAGGGCCAGCAGGTCCCTGCGGCCGCCAAATCTGCTCTGAGCACTGGACTTGGTACGGCTGCAGGCTCATCCTGTTAGAGAGCTGGGGGCGCGCTGGACTTCAATCGTGGATGTGCCTTGTTTAATTTCCTGGTCAGACCTGCGTCGCAACTGCTTCTATAGACACGACGCGCATATCGCTCTGGCTCTCCACGCCCAGCGACGGGTCGCTGACCCACATATTGGAGTTCCGAGCCATGCGACCCCTGGAAGGTGTTCACTTCTTGTAACTTACCCCTTCATCTGCAGACCTGGCTGTTCGGCTTCCATTCCGAGGCAATCAAGATGACAAATGTGGCGAAGGCTACCATCTACAACTACCATCTTGGTCTTGAGGTGGTGGGTAACGCCGGCCATCACATGACCTGCCCGCTATGCCGAAATGAACTCTCGCAGTCCAACAGTGGCGGAACCTTTCCCTCACTGGAAACGTCACTGGGACAGTGAAGGTTTCGAATTCTTAGCTATAATATTCTAAGCAAGCTATTAACATGAACTATTGTAATTACATACAAATATTTGCATCGGGCAATACTGTTACTGTCAAATTACATTGACAAACATTTGCACTTTTATCTTATCCCAGTTTTTAGTGGGAAGAATGTTGATTTTGTTTGTTAGTGAACCAATCTTTCACGCCTTCTCATTGGACGAATGTGGCCATATTTTTTATATATAAAAGGGGGCTATGACAATTTTGACAATTAAAAATTGTTTATTGATATCTAGTCAACGGTCAAGAGAGAGTTTACAGAGTTTAAAATAGTAGAGAAAAATATATACACCAGAAGAGGCCTTCTCCGAAGGTACGTCTGGATTCTATCAGGAGCTTAGAATCGTCTTGAGTTCAGACTTGCGAGTTATGGAATCCGTGTCCCCAGCGATGACTGTGTTGAGGAACTTGACAAGAATAGTCTTGTGTTTAGGTAAGGTATCCGCGAGGAAACTCTCCCTAAGATGGGGGTACAGGACCGCATATGCGACATCATTAATGGTCGTCCTCCGCTTATATAGCGGCCTAAGGATAGTTTCATCGTTCAGTTGTTCGATTCTGTCCATTAACTGAATCTCACGTTCTATTTCCTGCTCCTCCTGGAGCGTCGGGGCAGGTATTAGAGGCGGGGGACTACTACGGCTGGAGCTGACTCCTCATGGGGAGTAGGCGGCGTTGGTTCAAAGGAGGCTATGATATTGCGAGGAGCCGAGTGTGGTTGATATTTTTGTTGAGATGCTTAAAGTGTTCTCTGCGTGCTTTATCCGTGTCTGGTGATCTCCTCACATACCTGTGTAACCCCGGTCCGATCCCTACCAACGCTACAATAAAGATAAGTACTGTTTTGTTTTTATATAACAAATCTTGAGTTTTTATTTTGCTCCCTTTTTATTGTTATTGTACTCTTGAGTGTACGCTTTTCTGTATGTTAGTTACTATTACTTTAGGCCCTAGTAATTTGCACATTGTGTGATAACCCGTAAAATAACTTTTGTCATTACAATAAGGACAATACCAGTTAGGCATAAAATTAATTATAAGACAATAACGGGCCATCTATACATGAGAAATAAAAATATCAGGATACGTAGAACAAACTTTCTAATGTGCCAAACCCTCCCAATAATTATCCATCGCAGCAAAGACATAGTTCCTTTTATATGAAAAACGAACATTCGTGCTTATAAAGTTTATTTCTCATGTATGGATAACACGTTTTATTGCCTCATAATTAATCTAAGCTTAACTGGCTATATGTCTTTATTGTTTACGGAAGCATTGCTTGATGCAAATATTTCCATGTAATACTAGTCTAATAGTTTATATAAAATAAATGTGAAATCATTAAAGCACTAATGTTTATTTTACACATAGAAAAAAATTATACTGTCCTTATTGTGATGAAAATATATTGGGAGGACTTAGCTCATCAATGTTGAATTCTCCCAGCGGTTTCGCCAATTTAATCTACCAGAAATTTCTCAGAGTTCATTTAGAGCATATAGCATATCTTCATAGTTTGCTTAGGATGCTATAACCAAGATTACATCCTTCGCTGTTTCATATATAAGTAGAATCAGCCAATATAGTATTAGAGGTCTAAAAGATGGAAGGGTTTACCACTGATGAGACAAGCCCTTCCATTAATGTTTCATCGCAGTAAGGACAGTAGTAAAGTTTGTTTTGTTTGAAATATAAACATTCATTCTTAACAGTTTATCGTGTATAAATGGTGTAGTATAATATTATACGGTTCTCCCAAAAGTTCGTGTTTTTCTTATTACTTGGTGAATAATATAATTACGGCGAATACATCATAATACAATTACTTTATACATAATACAAAGACATTATACATAACGTCGAATAATATTATGAAGAATAATATTGGTATTTCAATTTTGTGTGCAAGTGTTTACGAAATTTTGGAAACGTCTTGTGATATTCCACCCTTCTATCCCATATATAAGCAGAATCATCCAAAATAATATTAGAATTCTAAAAGTTGTGGGAGGGCTTACTACTGATAACCGAGCCCTCCCAATATTTTGCATCGTAGTAAGGACAGTAAAAATTTTGTCTTATTTGAAATACAAACATTCATTCTTAAAATGTTTATTTCTCGTGTATAAATGGCGTGATATAGTATTATAAGGTTGTCCTGAAAGTTCGGTTTTTCTTAAACGTTTTTCTTACTACTTGGTGAATAATATTATTACGGGGCGAATACATAATAATACAATTACTTTATACATAAAACAAAGACATTATACATAACGGCGAATAATATTGGTATTTCAATTATTCACAAGTGTTTACGAACTTTTGGAACAACCTTGTATAAAGTGGAATGTAGTTTTAAGTGGATCCTCTCGTTGAAGGACATAAAATGTCGAACATTTGAGCAACGACACATTTTATCTACAAGAAACTTTTCTCTAAATCTTATTCATTACTGTGATTAAATGATACAACGGAATATCATTTCTGTATTTAAAGTCAGAAATTATTATTAGAAATTCTTATAAAAAGTTTTCATTACATCTATATTTCACCTGATCGCTCAAAAATGTAGGAAAAATAAGAAAACATCCAAATATATTTTAAAAGCAAACTATTATATGTAGAATATTTATTTTTTATAATTAGATAACATAATATCTTCATGAATTTACATTCTTCTATATTCTCACTCTTAAAAATAAATTTGCATAACCAACTAAAAGATGAAATTAAAACTGTGACGTCAAGTATTGAAACAAATTGATAAAACAAATATTAAATATTTTTATCTTATTATCTTAAATATATATATATCAATTTTTTTAATATAAAAATAAAAAGCTTGTAATACATTCTATTCTGAAATAATTTAAAATTGACATGAAGAAAATGATTAAAAGAGATGTTATTTACATATAAGTTATATGAAACTATGCAAATCGGGGATTTGAAAAAGTGACATATTTGCATATAAGACGGCTGATAGCGGCTACTAGGCGGGTATATATAGGAGGACGGTCAGTAGAGAAGTAGTCAAGATGAGTTGCCCGGGTTCTAAGGCGCGTGAGGATTCCCTCCTTTCTCTGAAGCAAGTGTTGGGCGCCATTGTGAGGTGGATCTACCTCGGCTGGTGGTGGTGTTGCTGGTTCCCCCCCTCGGCCTGTTGTTGCCTCGCTCCTCTCTCCCTGGTCTACACCCTCACCAACTCCGCTTGCTACTGGCTCCTGCGCACCCGCCTCCAGCTACAGTACTACGCCCGCCTTCATAATCACCCCGAACATAAGGAGCATCTACAGAAAGCATATAGAGAAAAGTTTCTTGAACTTCAAATGTACCTTACTTCTGATTTTTACCCGGATAATAAAGATCCTAAGAAAGAGGCGAAAGAAGAAAAGAAAGAATCGTTAGAGCGAACAGAGGAAAAGAAAGAGGAAAAGAAAAAATCGGAAGAAAAGGAAGAGACAAAAGTAGTGGATAAACAACCGAAACCTTCTACAAGTCTGAACCTGGAAGTCTGCCATGAGAGTAAGATAGTGAACGGCCAGGAACAAGGCACCACGTACACCATCCCGCCTGCCAGGATCGAGGATGTCAGGCTGAGAGCTGCCCCCAGCCTGGAGGCAAGTGCTGACTCCAGCAAGCCAGAAGTACGTAAGCGACCTCCCAGTCTGGTTGAACCCAACCTTCCTAAAGCCCCTAAAATGTAATTACAACTCTTTCTATCTTTTTGAGGTTTTCATTAAAAGTTCGGTTTTATAAATTATTTTTGTAATGTTTTGGTAATACATGTCATCTATATGAATATTTATTTACAATTAGTTTTTTTATATTTTATTTTAGAGTAGGTTTGAATCCTTATTGTCTTAAAAGGTTTTTTAGTTTATCGTATAATTTTGATGGAAGTTGGTTAATTTTAGAACCTCTGTTTTGTTGTTTAGGTAAAAGTAGATACTGTATAAAACCAAATGAAGGCTTATCAAGGTAAAATTTATTCGAATATTTGAACAGATTGTGCTTCAAAAGTTTTGGAATTTGTATTTCCAAAAGGATATGGAAATATTCAGCGAAAAAAATGCAAATGAATAGTTTAACCATCTTTAAATTGTCGTGACAAGTGTTCGAAAAACTAGTAGCTTGTAGAGACTTGTGTAAATTTAAAGGAAAGTCGTTAGAATTTTAAACCAAAACTTGGGGGGTTTCTATCAATGTTATGTCTAAAGAGCCTCGGATGTCTCCATGCATCACTACATCTTTAGTCTACTATCTTTAGTCTATCAATATATTGGCTAAAAATCATATAAAGGAATTTTAGAATTCTCGTAAAATACTTGAGACCATTATGCAAATATAGTATAGAGGCTTTAGACAGTACAATAGGCTATACAGCTTGTAGAAATCTATACCCACTATGGCTTATTACATTTGTAAATGTAGTGATTGGTGGAACATTTCCAAATATTTAATCTTTGTTGGCCAAATAGTCTATATGCGGGAAAGTAAAATCCTCTGCAATACAGAAAATTGCTTTCAAATATTATTTTATATTAAGCTTTCGGAGTATCAAACCTTACTACAGGAGCTTTAATCATATACTTCTATTAAAGGGTTTGATACCCGAAGTATATAGAATAAAAACTTCTGTTTATAGTCTACATTTATGTACTTTATCCATATTGCATATACGTCGAGCTATATTTACTATCAATGCTGCATATGTAATTTATCAATACTGTAAATTTACTTGACCCTCTTACTCTATATTCCATACACTCCAAAAGACATTAAAATCTAATTTTTGTCTTGTTACCCCAGGTTGTAGCTGGTTTGTCAAACTTTAATATCCGCCTTATTGGTGTAGCTTATATTTCTAGAGCGAGTTTCTATATAAAGGTGTATAGAACAATATTTAAAAATTATCCCGCATGTTTCTTTTGAACGAAAAATCGAAATTTTAAGGATAAATAATCGTTATTTCTCAAAATTTCGACTTTTCGTTCAAAAGAAATACACACGTGGGATAATTTTCAAATATTGTTCTACAATCATAGGTCGCATTATATTGTATTATAAAGGTGTATATTGATAACTTTTAAAGTGGTTGGACTTCCAGTAGGTGATGATCCGAAGTGTGTGTGATACAAACCTGTCTCCATGGTTCGACAGTGAAGCCCAATGTCAACATAAAACCTGTCATAACACCTGATAAGATAGAAAATTTGAATAAAAAGTTTTTTAAAATATACACTCATGGACAAAACTTAAGTTGTACCTTTCAACATGTATATCGAGATTCAGACAATAACTCTGAACGATAGTGACCTTTATTTAAAACACGCTTGATAACCAAGTGTGAAAATAAATTGCCTCTGCCTAAAAAAAAAAAACCGGCGATATCAAAGACATTTAAATTTTGTTCATGAATGCAAATACGCGCAACAAATATGATGCATATGTATAATGCAAATAAGATTAATTTTAAACTGGGTAGTTGGCGTTCTGTACATTAGAAACCTGGGTTATACATACTCTGTAAATATCTATATATATATATATATATATATATATATACTAGACGGGTGACCCGGGCTTCGCCCTGGGATTGACCCGTGTGCATATCTACCCGAGTGATATATATTTAGATATGATTTTTTAAAATAATTGTTTGTTATTAGCATTATCTATTTGTTTGCATCAGCATAATTTAATCTAATCTTTGATAGAGGGCGCTGTTCGTGAGCTAAATAGAATAAATTGAATATATAGTTTTAATAATTGATTTATATATTTTTTAAAATAGCTTATCGTCTTCCCCGTATTATTTTACCTATGTATGGAAATTTTGGTTTGAATTAGTGAACTACTGCGAATTTGTATACCGGACATACAAACATACAAACAAACAAACATACAAACTTATATAAAAGGGCGTACCTGGATCTGTAAAGAAAAAAATTGTTTTTTTTTTCTTTACAGATCCAGGTACGCCCTTTTATATAATCTTAATTAATGGATCGCCTTTTGACTCAAACATACAAACATTGATTTATATATATATAAAGATATTGAATAAGATAATGATGATATTAACAATCTATTAAAAATGATCAGGTTAAAATAGAAAATTTTAAATTCTATTTTCACTATAGGTATTTACATAGTTCATTTTTGACTGAAAGCTATTTACTCAGCGATCTTTATCAACAGAATCCATACGTTTTTTATCAGTATTTTTGCCATTTTTGCAAATGAAAAATATAAACTGAAATATATCATTACATCTTTGAGTGCCAGTATATTAACGAAGAAAGAGAGACGTTCTTCTCAACAGTAAACGACAGCCAACTTACCTCAGTACAAAGTATTTTAACCAGCGCCATATCAATTCGAATGGTTGTTCTGTCATTATATAAATTTTACAAAGCACTAAGTAGAAGAAATAACTTAGAGTCATCGTTTTCTCCTCCACTACATGATGGTGATTGTCATCGTGAGGGTATTGTTGCAAGCCGGCAGTGAGATGCATTGGTTGCTCTGTCCCTCTACAACTTTTACAAAGCAGTAATCAGAAAAAAGAACTTAGATCCATCGTTTTCTCCTCCAATACATGATGGTGATTGATCATCGTGAGGATATTGTTGCAAGCCGGTAGTGTGAAATATAGTATAAGATAGCACGCTATTATATCATAATATAAATGTTTTGATAAAAGACAATTTTATATTTGTGGAAAAGCGATTGCTCGAAACATATTATATATTTATAATTGTATGTATTTATACTGTCCTTAAAGCTTATGTCCATAGTTAATCTAAAATACCTATTCCAAGAGTCTAGCATCAGTATCACTATAAAAGGAAAATCGAAAAATGCAATATAACAGCGGTATGGTAGATTAAACTGGAGAAACCGCTGGGAGGGTTCACCACTGATGAGCTAGGCCCTCCGATTAATTTTTCATCCAGTAAGGGCAGTAAAAATTGTTTAATCATCATACGCGTCTCTAAGTGTTTCGAACTCTAATAAGACTGGTGTCTTAATAAAGGCTTTGTGTGTGTGTGATAATGATGATTATACATTTTGACACAAGTCGATGTGTGCAGAAAAAGCCGGAGTCTCTCCGCCCCAGTTTGAAGGATCTAAACGACAAGTACAGAAAAATGAAAGCCGAATTGAAAACTCTGCGGAGGAAAGTGAAAAATCTCAAGAAAAAACTCTGGCTTCGCCTGAATCAGGAACCAAGAGCCCCAGCATGTTGACTAAGCTCTGACTACTTAACTTCAATCTATCTTTCATCATGTTTCTTTGCTTCTCTCATATTCTCCCATCATATTTACGTGAATTAAATTTATAAAATCGTGAATATTAGTAACAAATAATTACTGGCAATGTTTCACTAATATAATCGAAAATTATATATACAGACTTTACTGCAATGATATAAGTTATTGAATAAGAGGTAATTGAATATTTGTAACACAAATAGTTACTGGCAAAGTGTTTCAATAATATCATCAAATATTATCTCTACAGACCTTACTGCAATGATATAAGTTATTGAATAAGAGGGCTTGACACATCAGTAGTGAACCCTCTCAGCCTGATGAGCCAAGCCCTCTCATTCAATGGTGGTGATGTCTTGTCCAATGATTTTGTTGCTACATGGAATGCAGGGATGCAATTGCCCCGTTAGTCAGCCACATTTCAGATTCCCTGTTCACGGTTACCGTAACGGCTCGGAGCTCACGACACCGTACTTCACCCTACAGTCCTCTCATTCAATAACTTGTATCATTGAAGTAAGATCTGTAGAGATAAATATTGATGATATTATTGAAAAATTGCCAGTAAAAATTTATTCGTTACAAATATTCATGTACATGAATGTCTATCAGTTTTGTCTATTGCCATCTTTATACCTCCAGCTTCACTGTGATAACAAATTATTAACTGCTACAGAGATCTGTCTATTGATTTAATTTGCATTTAAATAACTTTAAATCTCTTTATATCTCCCTATTGGCATATGATAAGAATGAAAATTATGTATTATATAAACACCAGTATTGTCAAAAATAAACTTAAATATAATGATATCTCCATTTATCCTTTTTTCAAACACGACAACTTTGAGCGTGAGTAAGCATTTATTATTCTAACATAGAATTTCTTGTTTTCACACTTTTTAAAGGGGGTGGCTGGAAGGATGGTCTGAACCAAGGGTGGCGAACCTTTTTATATTAGAAGGCCAATTTTCATTTTACCATTTTTGAGAAGGCCGCATCCATATATATATAAATACTAGCCGGCAGGGAAGTCACGTGCTGCGCCGGCAGCCAATCGTCGCGCGCCACCATCGCCCGCCTGAGTGTTCTTAGAGGGCGCTGCTCGTGAGCTAAGTTGAATAATTTGAATATATAGTTTTAATAATTGATTTATATATTTTTTAAAATAGCCTATCGTCTTCCCCGTATTCTTTTACCTATGTATGTAAATTTTGGTACCAATTGGTTCAGTAGTTTTTGAGTTTATCGCGAAACAGACAGACAGACAGGAATTGACTTTTATATATATAGAGATATATATATATATATACTACGTGACATTGAAAAAGAGGGGCCAGAAAATTAAACTTGGCAAACAGAGAGGCAGGAACGAACAAAAAGTGATCTTTATTTCAAAATGATAGTCTTAATACAGAGTGAGAACGGGGTCGGCTCAGTAGCAAGTAGGACCACCGCGGACACACGCATCAACACGTCTAGGTAGAGAGTCAATCAGACTACGGATGGCGTCCTGAGGGATGGCTCTCCATCCCCTTTAAACCATTTGTCACAGTTCTTCTTCAGAACGTGGCTGAGGCAAGGCATGTAAACGGCGTCCAATAATGTACCAGATGTGCTCGATAGGTGAGAAGTCAGAAGACTACGGTGGCCAGGGAGGCATATGTACAACTTGCAGAACTTGTTGGCTAATGTGAGAAGTGTATAGTCGGGCGTTATCCTGCTGATAAAGGGAATTGTGTACCCCTTGAAGGCAGGGGAGTATCACCGGTCGTAGCACATGCTGCCGGATTGGACCTTTCTCCATGTGACGCCACCCGTGTACACGGCGACTACCACTGGACAAACTGAAGCGTGGCTCATCGGAGAACACGACCCTGTGCCATTCCGTCATCCACGTCGATCTAGCCCGGCACCATTCCAAACGTTGGCGTCTATTCAGTAGGTCAATGGAAGTCTTCTTACCGGACGACATGAATGCAAGCCATTAGCAACCAATCGACGAGAAATGGTTCTGGTTGAGATGGAATGATCTATCTGCAGATTTAGGAGAATGGAGGTACAAGTGGCATGTGGGTCCGCCACTGCTTGTCGAAGGATACGCCGATCCACGCGTGATGACGTCACTGGCTGCACCGACATTCCTATACATTTTCTTTTTCCAACCATCTTCTCCACAGTCTTTGAACCGTGGACCCACCCAGGTGTGTGTCAGCTGCGATTTGACGTATGGACCAACCTGCCCTTTACAGTCAGATCACCACGCCCCTTGTAATACAAGGTATGTCCCATAAGTTCCCGGACTGGGTCCATAAAAAAATAAATAAATGAAAAATGTAAATAAATTTGACAGTTTATTATAGAAAAAATATCTGGCAACACGGTGGTACCAATATCGAGGCGGTACGTGCGCGTGCGCCAAAGTTGTTCTAATTTATTTAAAGGTTACACCTTGCTCTGCGGCGATTTTACGATGGAACAAAAATTGAAGCAGAGGATTTGCATAGAAATTTGTGTGAAACTTCAAATATCAGCAACCGAAACTTTTAAAATGCCTAATAAAGCATTCCCCAATGACCCCCCAAAAAGAACAACTGTTTTTGAATGACATTCTAGATTTAAAGCTGGCAGAATTTCTATTGAAGATGATCCTCGGCAAGAACGCCCAAAATGTGCAAAAAATCACCGATTTGATAAAAGAAAATCCTCGAACCACTTTGCTGGAGCTAGAGCAAGACACAGGCATCTCTAGAACAACGATTGGAAGGATCGTAACCAAAGATTTGAAGCTCAAAAGATTCCTGCAAAATTCATCCCAAGATTCCTCACTAATGAGAAAAAACTGTGTCGGCTTGCAACCTGTGAGAACATGTTTGAAATGACAAGAACGGATCCGGAATGGAAAGACAAGATAATCACAGGCGACGAGACATGGGTCTATGACTATGACCCTGAAACCAAGCGTCAATATGCCGAGTGGAAAGGTCAGGGTGAGCCTAGACCAAAAAAATCCAGGATATTGAAATCCAGAAACAAGGTGTTGCTGGTCGCTTTTTTGGATAACAAGGGCATTGTTCATCATGAGTATCTTCCTGCAGGCCAAACGGTTATTAAGGAAATGTATTTGGACATTCTTCGCCATCTAAGGGAAGCGATTCGAAAAAAAAATGCCCGAAAAATGGCCTAATGGTGACTGGATCCTACACCATAACAATGCCCGCCCTCACACAGCGCACTTGGTGACGAGTTTTTTTTTTGCTAAAAACGGGACAGAAATCCTACCTCAACCACCCTATTCCCCAGACATCGCACCAAATGACTTTTTCCTGTTCCCCAAACTTAAAGCAGTTCTAAAAGGAAGACATTTTGACACCAGGGATGACATAATAGAAAAATCGCTGTTGGCATTGAAGAGCATTCCAAAAGAGCTCTATAAAAACTGTTTCGACAATTTGGGGAAACGATGGCGCTGGTGCGTTGAAGCAAGGGGGGATTACTTTAAAAAGTTTTAATAATTTTTTGAAAAATATCTTACCTTTTTTTTTTTATGGACCCAGTCCGGGAACTTATGGGACACACCTTGTATTATCAGTCTGCTAGAACTGCCTCCGTTGACGACAGCCTGGTATTATCTGCTATTACACGTGTCTTTTGAAACAAGAACAGAATATCTACGATGATTTCCTTGAAGAAATAATGGCACAAATACTGTCCCTTCTGTAATTTCTTTCCCTTATATCATAATCCACGTTCGCACGAGATCTGCGCATTTCACATCATTTGCATAACTCGGTGAGCGCGTCTATCCTGAAATTTGCATAGGTTACTGGCCACTCTTTCTTGGTGTTCCATTTTCAATGTCACGTAGTTTCTTTTAGATGTAGATATTGAGTAAAGTTAAAATATAAAAATTGGTTTCTGATTTTTGATAAATAAAATAATTTATAATAAAAGGTAAACTTTTCCAGGTGGAAACTCGGCAGATACTCGTCATATGCTGGGTAAGCAAACTTCACTATACTCAATATCTGAAATACAACAACAACAACAATAGCCTTTATAGGGCACACGTGCCATACAGGATTCTCCCGGTAGGACAAAATAAATAAATAACAAATTAGCATCATAGTTATATACAAATATTGGGTATTGACCTCGACCAATTATCGAGTTGGATCCGGTATCTGTGCTAAACATTTTGATTGAGCTGATTTCCAGTATTTATAAAAAGCGAATGCAAAGGGTTTTACGGCTTTTGCCATTAAAACATAAGGCGAATTGCTATTATAGCCGGTCTCTTGACGAAGAATTTCTCTTTCTTCTTCCATTGCCGTGCAGTAGAACATGTAGTGTGGAAAATCGAGACTAAATTCACCGTTGCATAAGGTGCATTTTATGGTCCTAGTTTTCAATAGTGAAACATGATTAATTATCTGTACTACAAAAAGGCTTCTTACTTGTGCAATTATTCTCTTTAAGGTTAGGGGGATATTGTCATTCAGATAGCGTTCCATTGTAGATGATGAATGAAAGTATTTATAGTGAGAGTAGAGTACTGATTTTCTTATTCTTACATAATCCATCTGCAAAGACTGATCGGTTGCCGTTCTAATAATTAGGGGGATGTATCTTTGTAGAATATTGAAGTCTGTACATCCAACAAGCCATGAGAAACCGGTGGTATTGAGTAGCACTGTTATACTTTTTACCAGTCCGATATTCTGTTTTGAAGAAATTGAAATATCCCACAAATGTGCCAAACAAATTGAAGGTAGCCTGCTGCAGTCCATTTTCAGAATTCTAGTCTATAATTTTAAAGTTAGTTTTTTCACTGTGATGATATCAAGGGAGTTTCTTCCTGTTTCGGCCCTCAAAATATAGCCCGGAGTATAGCTTGGAAGGCACAGAAAACGTCTGAGAAAGGTATCCTGGATTCTATCTAAGATTAAGGCTTGATCATGTGCCCTGATTGGAGCCGCATAGAGTAGGACTGTCAAGATCATAGAATCCAACAATCTCATACTTGCATGGAAGGATTTAAGCTTGGACCTCAAAATAATCTCCCCCACAGCACCCATCGCGGCCATGGTCCTGCCTCTATAATTTAAGGCAACTTGAGTGAAAGAAATCGAAGGGGTGAGCGGGTAGCCCAGATACGTATATTTTGATGTAACACATAAAGGACTTTGACCCCAATACCATCTTTCTGAACGCGCCACCTTTCCTCCATTACGGAAAACCATTATTCTTGACTTGTTTTCGCTCAGAGTTAGTAAGTTAGTTTCTAGATAGGTTTTCAGTATATTGATTTTCAATTAAAGGTTTATTTTAGAATCACCGATCAAAACAATATCGTCGGCATATAGGAGGAGGTGTATGTTTCCGAAATTGGGTAAGTATCTTCCTGACAACCCCGAGTCATCAAATATTTTAATCAAATCATTAATAAAGAGTAGGAATAGGCATGGGGATAGTGGGTCACCTTGGAGAACCGCCGAACGAATTTCAATGAATTCGGTGATAGAATTGTTCCAACGAACCGCAGCGGTCATGTCTTCATAATAACATTTAATTAGGTTGACAAATCGGTGATTCAGTCCTATTTTGACTAGTTTTGTCCATGGCAATGCGTGAGGAACCGTATCAAAAGCTTTTTTTAAGTCTACAAAGAAGGAGTAACAATTACCTCTTTTCTTCCTTAATATCTGAAATATATCTTATGTACACCAATGCAAAATCAGCTTCCTATTCTGAGACCCAATATCTGATATCAATATTTAATATCTTTGATTAAAATTTAATTTAGAAACCAATTTTATTCTTAATATTTTGAAAATATAAATAAATACAATGATTAAGGCGTGAATTAGCAGTGCTAGTTGAAAGGACAGCTGCCCAGCATTGGGTTTATTCATTAATACAAAGAGGGTAGTGGTACAGCTAGAGCGAGGGTACTAGATGATGTCACAGAGTGGTACAGCTAGAGCGAGGGTACTAGATGATGTCACAGAGTGGTACAGCTAGAGCGAGGGTACTAGATGATGTCACAGAGTGGTTCAGCTAGAGCAGGGGTACTAGATGATGTCACAGAGTGGTACAGCTAGAGCGAGGGTACTAGATGATGTCACAGAGTGGTACAGCTAGAGCGAGGGTACTAGATGATGTCACAGAGTGGTACAGCTAGAGCGAGGGTACTAGATGATGTCACAGAGTGGTACAGCTAGAGCGAGGGTACTAGATGATGTCACAGAGTGGTTCAGCTAGAGCAGGGGTACTAGATGATGTCACAGAGTGGTACAGCTAGAGCGAGGGTACTAGATGATGTCACAGAGTGGTACAGCTAGAGCAGGGGTACTAGATGATGTCACAGAGTGGTACAGCTAGAGCGAGGGTACTAGATGATGTCACAGAGTGGTACAGCTAGAGCGAGGGTACTAGATGATGTCACAGAGTGGTACAGCTAGAGCAGGGGTACTAGATGATGTCACAGAGTGGTACAGCTAGAGCGAGGGTACTAGATGATGTTTCAGAGTGGTACAGCTAGAGCGAGGGTACTAGATGATGTCACAGAGTGGTACAGCTAGAGCAGGGGTACTAGAAGATGTCACAGAGTGGTACAGCTAGAGCAGGGGTACTAGATGATGTCACAGAGTGGTACAGCTAGAGCGAGGGTACTAGATGATGTCGCAGAGTGGTACAGCTAGAGCAGGGGTACTAGATGATGTCACAGAGTGGTACAGCTAGAGCAGGGGTACTAGATGATGTCGCAGAGTGGCACAGCTAGAGCAGGGGTACTAGATGATGTCGCAGAGTGGTACAGATAGAGCAGGGGTACTAGATGATGTCGCAGAGTGGTACAGCTAGAGCAAGGGTACTAGATGATGTCGCAGAGTGGTACAGCTAGAGCAAGGGTACTAGATGCTGTCACAGAGTGGTACAGATAGAGCAGGGGTACTAGATGATGTCGCAGAGTGGTACAGCTGGAGCAGGGGTACTAGATGATGTCGCAGAGTGGTACAGCTAGAGCAAGGGTACTAGATGATGTCGCAGAGTGGTACAGCTAGAGCAGGGGTACTAGATGATGTCACAGAGTGGTACAGCTAGAGCAGGGGTACTAGATGGTGTCACAGAGTGGTACAGCTAGAACAGGGGTACTAGATGATGTCAAAGAGTGGTAAAGCTAGAGCGAGGGTACTAGATGATGTCACAGAGTGGTACAGCTAGAGCAGGGGTACTAGATGATGTCACAGAGTGGTACAGCTAGAGCAGGGTACTAGATGATGTCACAGAGTGGTATAGCTAGAGCGAGGGTACTAGATGATGTCACAGAGTGGTACAGCTAGAGCAGGGGTACTAGATGATGTCACAGAGTGGTACAGCTAGAACAGGGGTACTAGATGATGTCAAAGAGTGGTAAAGCTAGAGCGAGGGTACTAGATGATGTCACAGAGTGGTACAGCTAGAGCAGGGGTACTAGATGATGTCACAGAGTGGTACAGCTAGAGCAGGGTACTAGATGATGTCACAGAGTGGTACAGCTAGAGCAGGGGTACTAGATGATGTCAAAGAGTGGTATAGCTAGAGCGAGGGTACTAGATGATGTCACAGAGTGGTACAGCTAGAGCAGGGGTACTAGATGATGTCACAGAGTGGTACAGCTAGAGCAGGGGTACTAGATGATGTCACAGAGTGGTACAGCTAGAACAGGGGTACTAGATGATGTCAAAGAGTGGTATAGCTAGAGCGAGGGTACTAGATGATGTCACAGAGTGGTACAGCTAGAGCAGGGGTACTAGATGATGTCACAGAGTGGTACAGCTAGAGCAGGGGTACTAGATGATGTCACAGAGTGGTACAGCTAGAACAGGGGTACTAGATGATGTCAAAGAGTGGTATAGCTAGAGCGAGGGTACTAGATGATGTCACAGAGTGGTACAGCTAGAGCAGGGGTACTAGATGCTGTCACAGAGAGAGAGAGAGAGAGAGTCTGGAGAAGTCCGAGAGATGGCAGTGAGGTCGGTGGATCGATAATTCCAATGGCGGACAACTAGGCGCGCGGGTGGATACCTCAAGATGGAAGCTGTACTAGACCACGGGTGAGTCCGTCCATACTATACCATCCTCGACAACAGCTCGGCCTTTCTTGACCTTCCTATTTCTGACCTTGGATCATGACGTCCCTGTAGACCTAGTACCAACCAGGGTACACTCTACACACGTGTTCAATGTCACCTCAGTCATGTCTCTTCCTCTATTTACATAGACAACTCTTATATGTAAATATATTCTTTTCTAACTAAACATAACTATTATTACTATCTTTACTGTCATTAACATCTAAGATCTATTCATAACAACCACAATCTATTTAATATCTTCATCACTATTTTATAGAAATTCCTTTTTATTTAGAACTTCACAATATTCCTTTCATAAATATAAAAAGAAAGAGAAAATACAATTAAAACTAACGTTTGATTTATAAAATATTACCGAAAATGTAAGTCATGACTAGGTATATTTGAAAAACAAATTTATACCAATAAGTTTATTTTACAGATTGTTGAGTATATTTTATATATGTTAATTTTACCTGATAATTAGGAATCATAAGTTATCTCTATATATTCGAATATTCATAGAAAATTTAACCAAATATTTGATCTATTCGAATATTGTTGGCGTTGGGCTCTCTTTAAATTGTAAGCACAGAGGTATGTTTGATATATATTCCTTTCTACCTCAAATATGTAGACATATCATATTTAACAAATTCAAACCAGTTATCAATATAACACATAGATAGTGTATATTCTCTATCTAGCTATACATAACTCTGTATATAGGGATATAGAGAGGTTATATAAACCACACATCAATTCGAAATACAATAGCTTCTCTATTTGTAAAATGATTTGCAATATTGAAAAAAGTCTAATACACTATTTTTTGAAAATATAGAAATCCATAAATATATCTTTAATTAAAAAGGCATATATATGTAAATAAATTCTTTTTTGAATTAATATTGCCTTTTCAATTATAAATTCTAAAATATATATTCAAAATGAAACGGTTCTATTAATTTTGCGATTTTATATATGTATATATATTTTTAAAATATCTGATGAAAACAGCAAATATTTCCAAACTGAGAAGAATACCAATAAGCAGGTAAATGTATATTGTGAAAGTGTTTTAAAAGTATAAGACCTTATGTATTTACAATACCCTTGTATGTATATACATACCCATGTATATGTATATAGGAAATGAATAACTGGGATGCTCACAACTCTAAGAAGTGTTGGAACTTCTGTCTATATCATGTAGATGAGATATCTGGAAGTTGAAGATAACTAAATCAATATCTTTATTAAGACCTTTAATCTTATATATACAGAATTTTGTTGAAAATACAAAAAAAAAAAAATGAATGAAAAAGAATGGAGAAATAAGTAAGAATATACAAAGTTTTGATTTAATCAATATGAAATCAAGGGTTTCGTTTCTTTCTTATTTCTTTTATTTCTCGAGATTTCGGGATAACATGCTCTTCAACGTCTCTGGCGTGTTATAATTAGATAGAAGTTTTACTTCTGAATCCTGTTGAAGGGCATGTTGGCCCGAAATATTAAGAAATAAAAGAAATAAGAAAAGAAACCCTTGAATTATTATTGATTATAAATGTAAAAACAGGAAAAATCATCAATATACAGAGTTATATGGGAATATGTACATCTATAGAGGTATAGTTACTATAATACATAGGTATTATCCTGCCAACCTTTTTATATAAAAAATTCCCTGGAGAATACATATATGTGTGTATGTGAAAACATTGTAGAAAAGTGAGATTGTACTGGGATCAGATGGATAAATTAAGAGAAAAGCATCTCCTGTTCGATCAACTAAAAGTTACTGATGGCTTGTTCCATCTATCGGAATAATTTTCAGAATGCCACAAAAAACAACTTTTATTTGGTTGTTGAGGTACAGCCTTCACAATACTGATGAAGGTCAATAGTCCGAAAAGTGCACGTGGTTAACTTTTCTTGATCAATCAAGAAAGGGTATTTAGCCATTTCTGGAATATTTGAAAATAACGATCAGTTTATATTTATTCCGATAGATGGCACAAGTCTCCAGCAACTTTTACTTTTACCAGAAACTATAGAGCTTATATAGATCGTTTGAATATTTTTTAGTAAACGAGATAGTAAAAATAGTATATACATTGTCAGAAGTTTTTCTAATTCAGCTTTGTAAAAATCGAGGAAAGATAAGAAGCCAAATAATGGACATAACCATGGTATGCTATATCACCAAATGAAACAATTGACTCAACAAGATAGAAAGACCTCTATGGAACGATCTTTCAATCACCACAGAGAAAAATAAAGAATATTTATATAAATAATTGCGACTAAAATCTGGTTCCTCATAGCAATATATAGTATTGGTTATATATCCACTCATGGACAAAACTCAAGGAAGTTGTACCTTTCACCATGTATATCGGGATTCAGACAATAACTCTGAATGATATTTATACACAGTAACTTTTATTGAAGACACACATACACTCATGGACAAAACTTACGGAAGTTGTACCTTTTAGCATGTATATAGGGATTCAGACAGTAAATCTGAAGGATATTACAATGACCTTTATTGAATACACATGAGATTACCAAGTGTGAACAAATTTGTAAACTAGGCGTTTCTATGAAGGGATTGAATAACACATCTCATCATATTGGAGAGTAGGAAAATCAATCAAAAACTGAAGATAGATTTCAGACACGATGTGCCTCATTATTTTGGAATGTCTAATTTTCGAGCAATGGGTCTACAACTGGCCAGTAATTATATTAGTAGATTTAGTGGAATCTATAGTGTTATTGGTCTGATAAAGATCTATTGATTGAAGGCTTAGCAATCCAAAATAATGAAACATCGCATCTGGCAAATTCTTTTGATTGGTTTCAATACTTTTAGATTTGAACGGTTATTAAAATATTTTACATATATAAAAGTTTCATGTACCAAAAAGGTGAACACCTCTCCCTTTAAAATTGTATTAAAAGAACGAATTTTGATTTATCAATCCAGTATTGAAATTCCTGTTGGTGGTAAGGATGTGTCACTATATTCGACCCATTTCATAAACTCCTCTCTCGTAGGATGTTATGAAATCGGTGCTGATTCTGTACTGGTGAGGGCCATAATCCGAAACCATGGTATACAGGTTGTTGGCTTTTTGTCTGAATTTTCCTAAACTGGTGTTGTGGTTCCTTTATCACCAACAGTACGTTTGTTGTTGTTGTTTCTTATCTCCTTGTGTAAAGATTACACGAATTCCATGAATCCAAGCTTCTCGAGCTGATCTAATGGAATGGGGTGTAGAGCGCAGCTTTTATTGATCATGACACCATAATCCAGACACACTTTGGTGAAGGTCTGACTTTTCCTGTTATTTGAGGCTGTTCCCAACATTGAAATCTTTGCTGCCAACTCTAACATGAGTACAGAGGCAGTTCCTCCACATCCCTGGAGAGGACCTTGCTGAGGTCTATCAACCGGGTCAGTTGAACTCAGGATTTTTAAAGAGGTATTTCTCCTCTTCCAAAAATCCTGCTGTTACTCCCGCGGTGGCTTTGACAATTTGAACCGTCTGTTCTTTTTTTTTTGCTTATCCCTAGTACACGTGGTACAGGCCATGATAATCATTGAAATGAACCAGGCGATAAGGAAGATGGGTGTTTTTATTATATAAAACGAGCACGAGCTTTCGGGTAAAAACCCTTCTACAGGCGGCTATCACATAGCAAGATGGATACCAATGGCAAGTGCTTCTCAAGTATATATAGCGGAGGTAATTTGTATAAACGGCGTTCCCTGCAAAACCGCTTTCCTTGTCTTCCGCGTCCGGCTCAGATCTAAAAATCTTGAAAAGACTCAAGAACAATAGATCCTTGATTACCACTAAATCCGACAAGGGCTCGAACACAGTTATTCTCAACCAACAAGATTATCACTCCAAGATGTTAGCCTTACTCCAGAATACTGATACCTTACTTCCTAACACACCTCAAGACAGAAGCGTCATTTTAAAGAAATTTAAAACTTCCCTTTCCCGCTTAAAGAAATCGTCCAGCACTTCCCCGGAAGACCACAAGTCGTTCACCTCCAATCTCTCCGGTAGTGCTTACATATATGGCCTGCCCAAGGTTCACAAACCAGGAATCCTTCTGCGCCCCATAATATCCTATCACCTCTCTCCTGCTTATCCGTTGTCTAAATATCTCTCCCACTTCCTCTCCCCTTTCTTAGGGCCCCATAGAAGTTGTTACTCTGTTTCCAAAACTCCTAGCTTTGTTAGTGAAGTTACTGCACTTCAACCCACACCCCACCGTATTATGTGTTCTTACGATGTGACTTCCCTGTACCTTAGCCTCCCGCATAACCTCATAGCGGAAAGCATTAATCTTTTCCTCACTACGGTCAATTTAGATCCCCCACCATCTCAACTATCACTCAACTTGTCAGCATTTGCCTAGACATGGGTACTTTCACCTATAGACAGGACCATTACAAGCAGATTAGGGGCTCCCCTATGGGAAGCCCATTGTCATCTATATCTGCAGAGATTATTATGGCCCGCATCGATGCCTGGATAAACCAAGTTCACCGCTCGGACATCCAGTTATGGCGTCGTTACGTAGACGACGTTTTTTGCATTTGTCATGCCAGCCGGGAAAACATCATTCTTTCATCCCTTAATAGTTACCATCCGGACATTTCTTTCACCATAGAGCTAGAGAAAGAGCAGGCCATCCCTTTCTTGGATGTCCTCGTCATTCGCTCTAGTTGCTCATTCAGCACTTCAGTATATTACAAAAAAGATTGTCCCCCTCACTACACTCATTTCAATTCTCATTGCCCAATTACCCATAAAATCAATATTGTAAACACTCTCACAAAACGTGTCTATACCCACTGCTCCCTTCCTATTTTCAGAAAAATTGAAAATGAATTAATAATTTCCCATCTCTCTGCTGCCTCTTTCCCTCTGTCCTTCATTAAGAGACACGCATATATTCCTGTTCCTCGGACACCACCGGATATTTACAGATCAATATGCACTCTTCCCTATTCCTCTCTTTCTGTTGACATTGCCCGTTTCCTTAAATCTTTTGGAATTCGAGTTTTTTACAATAATAGCCCTAACCTACTAACTTCTTAACTACCAATCACTAAGTCCTGTACTCCACCTGACGTCCTTCTCTCTTCTGGCGCTGTCTACTCCGTCTCCTGTGAGCATTGCTCTGCCACTTATGTGGGTGAGACAGGTAGAACAGTTGCCACTAGAGTGTCGGAGCATCAGCGCAATATATCTAACTGTGACCCTAGATCCCTAATATATACCAGCATATAGCCGATACTGGTCACGCCTTCGACTTTCTCCATCCCACTGTTCACTACCTACATATTCACGACCAACATCAACGATTGGTGCTGTAATCTATTATCTCTAAAAAACTCAATAGCATAAATAGAAAAATAGACATTCCCGATATCTATGGTGTTTTCCTTGCTGGTAATTCTTAAATCTTTAATGTAATAGTATCTATTTTATCTCGAACCTTTTTTGCATATATATTTATTTAATAGCATTCTTGTCTAATTTGCATCTTCTTTTTTTCATGCTGTTTATACAAATTACCTCCGCTATATATACTTGAGAAGCACTTGCCATTGGTATCCATCTTGCTATGTGATAGCCGCCTGTAGAAGGGGTTTTACCCGAAAGCTCGTATTCGTTTTATATAATAAAGACACCCATCTTCCTTATCGCCTGGTTCATTTAAAGTTTACTAGGAAGAGTTCCATGATAATAATGCTGGGTAGAATGTAGGCGACTGCTTTTACTGTAAATGCACAACATCTCTACACATGTGAAAAGCAGTTCGACTTTTCACTTGCAAATGTGCCAGAGCCCCGTTTGGTTACTTGCACTGGCTGGTGGGGTTGGACTTTTCTTAGAATCGGGGTGCCATTGAATATTTTTTAAAATCAGAATAAAAGTGCCCAATGCGGGAATCGAACCCGGGTCGTAACGGTCGAAAACCAACGGTTTAGACCATCCTTCCACCGACCCTCTAACCGTATGTTCTAGATATGCCTATTTCATTATGGAATTTCAAACATATTCTATGTGACAATATTGATCCAAAATAATCACAATTCATATGGCCTCATTTCCTTCGACGAATATCCGCCCATTTTTCCATATATGATTCCTAACAATCTTAGTTTTCACACACACACACACAAGGTAATGCAGTCTTCACAGAAGACATTTCGTTCCGATAGACAAAGCGTTTAGTTGCCAACATTCCAATGGTTGAATGTTGGAGACATGTCTGGGGAGTAGGGAGGTGAAGCTTCGACTTAACCTATAGGGAAATCTATGCACCAGATTGTTGAAGTTCGGATTGGATTGAGTTCAGTACGGAATAATATATCTTATCTCCTATATTTGTCCATCTTCAACTGTCAGAATAGAATATAAAGTGAATATTATACATAAGACATTAACGCACGAATTTTTCTTTTCAAGTAAAACATATCTCTTACTGCTCCTAACTACGATGAAATATTACTGGGAGGGTCTGGCTCATCAGTGGTGAACCCTTCCAGAGATGAGTCGACCAATACAATAGTAAAGGTCTTAAAACCGAAATGGTATTGTAAACTGGCGAAAACGCTGTCCATATATATAACATATGCAAAGTAGAAAATATAACTTAACAGTTGTGAAAAACGTATTTATTAAAATTATATAAAATAAAATTGTAATCATTTATTCTACATTTAAAAGACTTATTTCGTGTTGACCTCACTATAGAGGGAAACAGGGTAATTCACCTATCTACCAAGCTTGTTGGTCTTATTAGAGAGAAATTGGCCCATCTTGAAGAACTTGAGAAAAATAGCCTTTTTTAATGTAAAATAAATTTCTATTCCCTTGACTCTCTCTGAATTAAAGCAAGAATAGATTTTATATATTTACCCATTTTTATTTCAACAAAACAAACAAAAATATTATTTTATAATATTTATAAAAACACACATGCACATAAAAATATACTTATATAAAAAAGTGAATTAATAAAAACAATTATATATATAAATATATCCGATAAATAAAACTTTCAAACATCAGTAATAATCTTCACAAAGCTATTGGTCCATTTCGACGCCAAAAGATGAATTGTACCAATCAACGACAGTGAGATAAGCCAATGAAAAACGAGGAAATTTTAATGTCTGAAACAAAGATTGGGTAAAAAAAAAGAAAATCAAAAATACTTTCTTAGTACCAGAAATAACGTTGTTACCATGGAAACGGCAGCAAAAGATTTATTTCCCTTAATGAAATTCATAAACCAAACGAAAATGATGATAAGATAATGGCAGACGATGATGTTTTTATGGCAGAAGATGAATACCTTTCTTAGAACGCTAATCTTTTAGGCCTTTTTTAGTTTTTATTTAGACTTTTTAAATATCTAAAATAAATAAATTGTTTATATTGAAAGATTAAAGTGATAAAAGATATATTTCAGATATTTCTATCAATATTTTTTTCATATAATATTTGATATAAATAATATTTGTACAATTGTCCTTCAAAATATATCACCTAAAGAAAATAGCAGAAGTTTATCTTTTGAGATCCCAATATAAACAATGGAACGAGTATAATGCCAGTTGGGAAATATGCAAAGTTGACTTTTCATAGTACGAGTGTGAACAAAACAGCTCTTAAATATTACGCGTTTATTTAAATAAAGTATTAAAAAAGCTGTGTACGAATACATCAAACAAGTTAACTACGAGTATTTTGATTTAAACCAATTCCATGGGTTGGTAAATTGTGGCTCGCGAGCTACATGCGACTCTTTGAAGCTGCGGCTCTTTATATAGTTCCATACGTAAATATTTATTTATGTGAGTACTATTTATATATATATATATTGTTGGCAAGAAAATATTTTGTGGCTCTTTAAAAACTTTATAATTTTGTAAGTTGAATTTTTAGCTCCTCCGACTCAAAAAGTTGCCGACCCTTGACACATTCAAATTATTATTATATATTTATTATAGACTTGTCTTCTACTCAATAAATATAATAAAACACATTAATAAAAAGTATAGTTTAATTATAAAATTACATTAATTATAAATAGTATGGTAATAGTATGGTTATTGGTAAAATAAATTATATTTTGATCTAATATATACCTTTTTATTTAAAGATTTATTTATAGATTACTCTATTTTCAAAACTAAAAATAATATATTTCATATATTATATAATATACTCTATTAAAATGAATTTAAAATATTAAATTTTAATATTAAATAAATAACTTGTTAAATATTTAAAGAGATTATTAATTATAGTTAATTTAAAAATATATGTGGAATTGAATAATATATAAGCATTTGTTCTTTTTAAATTTAATTAATACAACATAAAATAAATGTATATCAATCGAAAACGAAATTTGTAGGTATTTATATAATGTTTAACCTTTGAAAATATACAAATTATTAATGTTACGATGTACTAGAGCGCCATCTGTTATCAAATTATAAAACTATTTTAGAGGCGTAATATTCTTTTTAAATATTAATATTTATCAATTAAAATATTTATTGTTAAACGACGTTAGACAAGTTTTACCGCAAATGTTTCTTTTGAAAGAAAAATCGTAATTTATTTTAAGGAGAAATAACGACTATTTCTATCCTTAAGGATACTTGTCAAACGTCGTTTTACAATCATAAGCCGCATTATATTATATTATAAGATATTTATATTTATAAATATAATTTCTTCATTTATCGAGATAAATTTTGTAATAATAATTTCTGGCAATGTGTTTCTTTCCACATATATTGTTAAACAATACTCTACAGAACTTACTGAAATGATAAAAATGTTGAACGAGAGGGGTTGGCTCATCAATGGTGAACTTTCTCGCTTAGTATAACTAGATATAGGTTTTTCTATCAGATGATATTATGAGTGAAGCCTTCTGTTGAAGGCTATAGGGTCAAAACTAAAATTTCATTCTTCATTGTTACATATATAAGCAGAATTGTCTAATACAATATTGGAGCTTAAAAAAAGCGGTCTGGTATATTGAACTGGCGAAATAGCTGGGATGATTTACCACTGAAGTGCAAAGCCCTTCCACTATTTTTCATCGCAGTAAAAAACAGTAAAAATGTTTGTTTCGTTGGTAACATAAACAATCATGAAAAAATAGTAAAAATGTGACATTGTACTGGGATAAGGTGCATAAATTACGAAAAGGGCATCTCCTTATCGTGCAACTAAAAGTTGCTGAGGGCTTGCGCCATCTATCGGAATAAATATCAACTATTCTCGTTGATTTTTAATTATTTCAGAATTGGCCAAATACCCTTTCTTGATTAATCAAGAAAAGCTAACCACGGACGCGTTTCGGGCTGTTGGTCCTCCTCAGCGTGGTACAAGCTGTACTTCAACGACCAAAAATTTGGTCATTCAGGCATCCTGAAAAATCATGAAACGGGTAGTTAACTATTACAGTCTGGCCTTAACTACCCGTTTCATAATTTTTCAGGATGCCTGAATGACCAATTTTTTGGTCGTTGATGTACAGCTTGCACCACGCTGATGAGGGCCAACATCACGAAACGCGTCCGTGGTTAGCTTTTCTTGATTAATCAAGAATGGGTATTTGGAAAATTCTGGAATAATTAAAAATCAACGAGAATAGTTGATATTTATTCCGATAGATGGCGCAAGCCATCAACAACTTTCAGTTGCACGATAAGGAGATGCCTTTTACGTAATAAACAATCATGTTTAATTATGATATATTAGCGCGCCATCTGTTATCAAAATTCGAAACTATTATAGACGTGTATGATTCTTTTGAAAATTAAGCAATATCTACTGCCCTTATTGCAATGGCTATAGGCCCTCCCATTAATTTTTCCATTGCAGTAAGGGCAGTAGAATTGTTTTTAATTTTTAAAAGAATCATACACGTCTATAATAGTTTATAATCATGTTTAATATTTTTGTTTATAATTACAATTGCCATCTATCAATAAAATATGTAACACTTATATTTACTGGAAATGTGTTTCTTTTTAATAATATCATTAAATATTACACAACTTACTGCAATGATAAAGTTATTGAATGAGAGGGCTTGGCTTATCAGTGGAGATTATTTTGAAGAAACCGCTGAGAGGGTTCACTACTGATGAGACAAGCCTTCTCATTCAATAAATTATATCATTACAGTAACGTCTGTAAAGATAATATTTGATGATATTATTAAAAATAAACACACATTGCCAGTATATTTAATTGTTACAAATAGTTTTATCTTCTTATATATAAAAATCAATGTCTTTTGTCTGTTTCGCGATAAACTCAAAAACTACTAAACCAATTGGTACCAAATTTTGCATGTCGCTTTTTATAAACCTCACTCAACTCAGGCAATTTCAAGGGTAAATGCGCTGGGGTGGGTACCTCGGGGGTTGAGTGGAAAAGCTGCCATCTATTTAAACTATATTGATTTTGAAACAACTAAATGGATTGCAAAATATAATTAAATCAAATACCTAAGCACTAATATAATACAATTTTTGCCATCACACACACTTTTTGCCTGTGGTTTATGTGTTACTTTTGTATTGCTATTCTATGGCACTTCTACTATTTATTATTGATGTACTTTCAATATGAAGGAAATTGCACTCAGGGAAATTCTCGGGCTGAGCCGGTTCATTCGTCTAGTTTCTTATGAATAGGCCTTGCTTGAGGGGTTTGGACAGGGGTCAGTATGCAGTCAGATTCAACTCTGGTTTAACATAGCCATAGCTAGCTTTCTCCCGGGACCCCTTCATCTTCTTCTTGATTTTCATCCGTAGAGAATGGTATTGATGGATCATTAAAAAGAAGATCCTACAAAAGGCACTGGAAAGAGAGCTTTGATTGGACCAGAACCAACCAATGAATGATATATCATATATTTAATTGATATTTATTTAGAATTCAGCTATCTCTACGTGCGTGGTGTGACATGATTATAAAACATTGCGTCTAACACTCTGTTATAATGTGTCAAAGATACTAGAGACGACTCATTGTCTGGCTGAAAAGATTTTTAAAAACCTTTTTTAGTTTCTCGTTTATACAGCAAGGAGTATTTATATATTGGAAGATTGTCATGAATTTGCATAGCGTTAAAAGATAAAACAATATTGAAATATACAAGTATCAGAGTCATCAATCAACAATTCTTAATTAATTCTGTCACTTTTTGCTTTTGAGAATGGAATATATACCCAAATATGGCCATTTCTTATAAGCATCGGTAGTTCTGTGGTAAAATACTCGCCTGCCACGCGGGGTTCGATTCCCGGCCGATGCATTTTTTTTTTTTTACAATTTTTAAAACTCATTTATATATTATACAAGAATGACATCCACGGCGCCAATTTATAATTGTAACGAATAGTATTTGAATAAAAGCATTTAATCGAGTAAAACCCGGGCGTTGCCCGGGCCATTCGGCTAGTATTACATATGAATGAAAATAGTTAATCATATCAAACGGACAAAATACATAGTATATGATAATTTACCATATATCACACTCCATCTCTATCTAAGGTAATTTCACCATTAGAAATAAACGTATTAAACACAGTTTACCATTCTGTGTCTCACATATTTTATATATATGGGCCTTTTGCCAAGAGGAAATTGATCTATAAAAACATAGGGCACCTCTACCGTCAAAATAGACGTCAAAACTAGACACCATCTATTTACCGTCGTATCAAACTAGCGGCCTCGGGTCGGTGACAAAGCCACAACATCAGCTTTAGCAAAAATTATATGTAAAATAGATATATTTACAGTCGATCGTCTCTATTTAGAACCAAACTAGGAGACCAGACCATTTTAAATTCTCATGCCAAACATCGAGGTACAAAAACACATCATTAAAAATATATTTAAAAAAGGCATTTACTAAATTTTAAATAGTTAATATATATATATATATGATCAATGCATATTAATAGATTTTGGTAGATATGTAAATATATTTTGTGAATTCATAACAAATTTGTATATACATAAACACTTCAATCTTTTCAAAATGGTTGTTCTATTTAGGAGATGTATATAAAAATGTTTGGATAGTTTCTGTTAGATTGAAAAAAGGCACTTTAATAGATTTAAGAGAAAATTTAGGGTTAGGAGAAATCTTTTATTAAAGTACGGATAAATTTTGGGTCAACAGAACACCTACGTGTGGAAACTATATCTCTCTTTTGTAGATCTCTATCCACTTTTATAAATAGAATATATTGGTACAGCTTGCACACCATGCTGTCGAGGGCCAACAGCCCGAAACGCGTACGTGGTCAGATTTTATTAATTAATAAATATATAATATTTTTGGCCAATTCAGAAATAATTAAAAATCAACGATTAGTTAATATTTATACCGATAGATGGCGCAAGCCATCAGCAATTTTTAGTTGCACGAGAGGTAGATGTCTTTTCCTTTACATAGAGTTATACAGTGGTACCTCGACATACGAGCGCCCCAACATACGAGTTTTTCGAGATACGAGCCGACGAGCAAGTGATTTTTTGCTTTTAGTTACGAGCGAAATTCGAGATACGAGTTCGGTTCAGTAGTAACACGCAGTCGCGCCATCACGATCAGTTAGCAGCGTGCTTCCGCTGTGATAAGTTGTGTTTTGTGTTCGCGTTTTGTGTTGCGTTTACATTTACAGTTTTAGTTCATTTATTTTTATAACCTTGGATCGGAAGAAAGTTTGTAAAAAGTCAAGTGCTAAGAAAAAGATGATGAGTATTGAATTGAAACGTGAAATTTCTACAAGTGAGATAAAGGAGATCTTAGGAATGTGGGAGAGAGTTTCACAGTTCGTTGAAAAAAAAAAAAACACCCAGAAAAAGTTGCAACAGGTCGTGCATCTGACCTTTTTAATGACACTTGCCTAACTCATTTCCGGAACATTCTGAGAGGGAGGAAGAAACAAACCTCCTTGGACATGTTTTTTTCTAAACGGCCTACAGGTGAACGCGAGAAAAATGGAGCGAAAAAGGCAAAGACCAGTGAGGATATCTAAATTATTTCTTTACATTCTCTTTTTGCTTTTGTGCAAAAAATATTTGATATTTATAAATACGTTTTTATTATTTAAAACCACGTAACAAAAATAACTGGGGTGACATTTTTGAGGTTGGAACGGATTATTGGTAGTTCAATTGTTTTGTATGGGGAAATTTGCTTCGAGATACGAGTAATTCAAGATACGAGCAAGGTTGCGGAACGAATTAAACTCGTATGTCGAGGTACCACTGTATGTTAATTTTGTAATTGTTCTTATTTTTTAATTCATAGAAGCATTTTTCTGGCAGACATATTTTATTTTTTATCATCATCACTCTGGTAATTTTTTTTCCTTAGTTAGTTATCAAATCATGGCCCCTCTCTGTGATACCGGTTCGGCGGTACAATAACTACAATAGGAATGATACAGAGAAGATTAGCATGGCCCCTGTGATACCAGTTCGGTGGTACAACTACTACATTAGGAAGGATACAGAGATGATTAACACGGCCCCTGTGATACCAGTTCGGCGGTACAACTACTACAATAGGAAGGATACAGAGATGATTAACACGGCCCCTGTGATACCAGCTCGACGGTACAACTACAACAATAGGAAGTATACAGAGAAGATTAACATGGCCCCTGTGATACCAGTTCGGCGGTACAACTACTACAATAGGAAGGATACAGAGAAGATTAACATGGCCCCTGTGATACCAGTTCGGCGGTACAACTACTACAATAGGAAGGATACAGAGAAGATTAACATGGCCCCTGTGATACCAGTTCGGCGGTACAACTACTACAATAGGAAGGATACAGAGATGATTAACACGGCCCCTGTGATACCAGCTCGACGGTATAACTACAACAATAGGAAGTATACAGAGAAGATTAACATGGCCCCTGTGATACCAGTTCGACGGTACAACTACCACAATAGGAAGTATACAGAGAAGATTAACATGGCCCCTGTGATACCAGTTCGACGGTACAACTACCACAATAGGAAGTATACAGAGAAGATTAACATGGCCCCTGTGATACCAGTTCGGCGGTACAACTACTACAATAGGAAGGATACAGAGAAGATTAACAAGGCCCCTGTGATACCAGTTCGGCGGTACAACTACTACAATAGGAAGGATACAGAGATGATTAACACGGCCCCTGTGATACCAGCTCGACGGTACAACTACTACAATAGGAAGTATACAGAGAAGATTAACATGGCCCCTGTGATACCAGCTCGACGGTACAACTACCACAATAGGAAGTATACAGAGAAGATTAACATGGCCCCTGTGATACCAGCTCGACGGTACAACTACCACAATAGGAAGCATACAGAGAAGATTAACATGGTCCCTGTGATACCAGTTCGGCGGTACAACTACTACAATAGGAAGGGTACAGAGAAGATTAACATGGCCCCTGTGATACCAGTTCGGCGGTACAACTACTACAATAGGAAGTATACAGAGAAGATTAACATGGCCCCTGTGATACCAGTTCGACGGTACAACTACCACAATAGGAAGTATACAGAGAAGATTAACATGGCCCCTGTGATACCAGTTCGGCGGTACAACTACTACAATAGGAAGGATACAGAGAAGATTAACAAGGCCCCTGTGATACCAGTTCGGCGGTACAACTACTACAATAGGAAGGATACAGAGATGATTAACACGGCCCCTGTGATACCAGCTCGACGGTACAACTACAACAATAGGAAGTATACAGAGAAGATTAACATGGCCCCTGTGATACCAGTTCGGCGGTACAACTACTACAATAGGAAGTATACAGAGAAGATTAACATGGCCCCTGTGATACCAGCTCGACGGTACAACTACCACAATAGGAAGTATACAGAGAAGATTAACATGGCCCCTGTGATACCAGCTCGACGGTACAACTACCACAATAGGAAGTATACAGAGAAGATTAACATGGTCCCTGTGATACCAGTTCGGCGGTACAACTACTACAATAGGAAGGGTACAGAGAAGATTAACATGGCCCCTGTGATACCAGTTCGGCGGTACAACTACTACAATAGGAAGTATACAGAGAAGATTAACATGGCCCCTGTGATACCAGCTCGACGGTACAACTACAACAATAGGAAGTATACAGAGAAGATTAACATGGCCCCTGTGATACCAGTTCGGCGGTACAACTACTACAATAGGAAGTATACAGAGAAGATTAACATGGCCCCTGTGATACCAGCTCGACGGTACAACTACCACAATAGGAAGTATACAGAGAAGATTAACAAGGCCCCTGTGATACCAGTTCGGCGGTACAACTACTACAATAGGAAGGATACAGAGAAGATTAACATGGTCCCTGTGATACCAGTTCGGCGGTACAACTACTACAATAGGAAGGGTACAGAGAAGATTAACATGGCCCCTGTGATACCTGTTAGGCGGTACAACTACTACGATAGGAAGTATACAGAGAAGATTAACATGGCCCCTGTGATACCAGCTCGACGGTACAACTACCACAATAGGAAGTATACAGAGAAGATTAACATGGCCCCTGTGATACCAGTTCGGCGGTACAACTACTACAATAGGAAGTATACAGAGAAGATTAACATGGCCCCTGTGATACCAGTTCGGCGGTACAACTACTACAATAGGAAGGATACAGAGAAGATTAACAAGGCCCCTGTGATACCAGTTCGGCGGTACAACTACTACAATAGGAAGGATACAGAGATGATTAACACGGCCCCTGTGATACCAGCTCGACGGTACAACTACAACAATAGGAAGTATACAGAGAAGATTAACATGGCCCCTGTGATACCAGCTCGACGGTACAACTACCACAATAGGAAGTATACAGAGAAGATTAACATGGCCCCTGTGATACCAGTTCGGCGGTACAACTACTACAATAGGAAGGATACAGAGAAGATTAACATGGTCCCTGTGATACCAGTTCGGCGGTACAACTACTACAATAGGAAGGGTACAGAGAAGATTAACATGGCCCCTGTGATACCTGTTCGGCGGTACAACTACTACGATAGGAAGGATACAGAGAAGATTAACATGGTCCCTGTGATACCAGTTCGGCGGTACAACTACCACAATAGGAAACATACAGAGAAGATTAACATGGTCCCTGTGATACCAGTTCGGCGGTACAAGTACTACAATAGAAAGGATACAGAGAAGATTAACATGGCCCCTGTGATATCAGCTTGACGGTACAACTACTACAATAGGAACGATACAGAGAAGATTAAAATGACCCCTGCCCAATGATAGCACGTTAAATCGAAATCCTTAATACAGATTCGAGCTCGAGATGCAGGGGACAGCTCATTAATTACTTAACTATCTCTAACTATATTTAACTATAAATCCATCATATCATTAGCGCCCTAGCTATAACTAGATTGATACAGTAGATTCAATGCAATTGTTACTTATGAATTATATAATTAAATCATTATTTCTAAATTATATATAAACAAAGAGAGACAAATGTATACCAATTTAACTATTATACCAATATAAAATATTTTATAATATATTAAAATTGAAAATAAATATATTCAAACACGCTTATGTTTTTCAATTAATAATTTATCCGATTTTTATTTTAAAAATAAATAATTTTATCGTTTTAATTGTTTAAAATTTAAAGTTCTGTTTTTGTTTATACCTTGTATATTTATAATTTACGTTATTTTCGATAAATGTATTTATAAAACGTTATTTAATACGTTTATAAACATGTCAATTTATATTCATAACAAAATGCTTACAGGACTATTTAAAAGTTTATTTTAAATCAAACGTCGCAAGAAGAAATTCTTTATTTGCTATCGTCAGCATTTAAATTTAGCTTTAGGGAGCAGACGCACTTTTAGGCGGCAAAAAAAAAAAAAAAAAAAGTTGAGAGTTTTACGTCTGCTTTAAAATATAAAATTGCTTGCTTCTTTAAAATTTATTTTTTAAATATTCTTGATAATTTTCATGCGTAAAAAGCTCTCCAGATTTGACTTTTTTTTTTATTAAATGGGCACACGAATATATTTAAAATGTTGTAGCTTGATTCCTTTGATATTTATTGAAAAATAAAATTTTGTATTAAAAAGCTATTTTCGAAATATATATTTTTAAAAAATTATATAAAAATAACATTTTTAAAATACTTTAAGTCGTGTTTTCTCATTTATTCTTGATCCAAGTGCTGTAATGTTATTTATTGGTACTTGAAAAAAAAAAAAGAACAATTGTAATTGAATCCAATTTAAAGTGTTTTTACAACAATTAATTAGATTATAAATTACGCACACAAGAATATAATTCACCAAAGCAATTTAACGCTTGCCTTAATTCAATTTACTACGTATATTTTGTCTTTTGCGAATAATTTTAAAACATTTAATAGCAAAGTTTATCATGCAAATAAAAATAAAAGTCATTTTAAAAAATATATATATTGAAATTCACTAAATATCTACCAAAATAATGAAGATATTTCTACATAGAAAATAAGACGTTTAATGTTAAAGGATATAAAATAATTTATAAATCACTACAGTAAATATATAACATAATTACTCTTACAGACAAATAATATATTTACTTCATTAAATAATCAAAATAAATTATTTTTTCATGTCACACTATAATAACACGAATTTTTAGAATAATTTTATCTAAATGCATCTTTGATATCTAAATAAATAGAAGAATCAGCGGAATACGTGTAAAAAAAAAAAAAAAAAAAAGAATAATTAGGCGGGTTTCGATCCTAGGACAAACCTAATAACTAGACATGACCACTTAGGGCAATAAATGTCACCACAGCATTCATTTCCAAATTCAATAAATATCCACAAATCAGGGTTATTGAATTGCCCTCCTAACCAAGATGGCGGTCTAGCTAAACAGTCTTCTGCCTTTATTTTGGGGCTTTTGTAACGATAAATGTATAAATATTTAGTTTTATTTCATTCTAATTATATATTTTTAATTATATATAATACGTATAGTTAATTATGTGGTTAGATTTTATTATATTATATTTTATTATATTATTTTATTAACCAAAAAAGGGTATTTAGCCAATTCTGTGGAATAATTAAAAATCAACGATTAGTTGATATTTAAAACGACAGATGGCGCAAGTAAATTTAAGTTGCACAATCAGGATATGTATTTTTCTTAATTAATTCACCTGATCCCAGTATTATTTCACTCTTTTACTAATTTTTTACATTATTACATATTAAAAATAATGAAGGCATACCCTGACCAAAAGCACATGTGCTTTTTAGATGGCAGAGCGCCATCTAGTGGAGCAAAAATAAACTAAACGTTTATTTAACTTGCTCCTTGATATTTGGCCAACCCAATTTCTTTATAAATCAAGAACAGCCATTCACGATTTTTTTCTATTGTTTTCTCATTATTACATATATAATGGTAATTATATTCATCATATTATGATGATTTTTAAATTCAATCCTAGAGTGAGTTTTTTTTATTGCTTATCCCTAGTACACGTGGTACAGGCCATGATAATCATGGTGGGTACTTAGCGACTGCTTTTACTGTAAGCGCACCACATGTCTACACATGTGAAAATCAGTTCGACTTTGCACTTACAAATGTAGCAGAGCCCCGTTTGGTTACTTGCACTCGCTGGTGGGGTTGGACTTTTACAAGAATCGGGGGCCATTGGAGCATTTTTTTTAAACAGAAAAAAAGTGTCTAATGCGGGAATCGAACCCGGGGTCGTAGTGGTCGAAAACCAAACGGTTTAACCAGCCTTCCACCGATCCCCTTTAGAGTAGGTTTATAAGTCAAAATCAAAATGACAGAGAATAGGTTTTTGATTGAATTTAAAAACTTTGTCTTTTTCATGGATTACAGAATCATTCAAAGTCACTTAAAGGACTCTATAAGATTGAAAACCTTATATATGATGGTGACAATTGTACTTTCTACAAACTGGGAATTAACTGAGACTGTAACTGCTTTGGTGGGAGTTCTCTGGATAGACAATTGACAATTAAAATAATTTTATTGACATCTTGTCAATACATGCAAAGTGCACACAAATATGCATTATATACACTATGTACAATGAATATGGCGTCTCTGCCAGCGCTGCAGAGTTTGGTGGAGAATCGCCAGTGGGTCTCCTGCGACACCACGTATTTCACGATCTACAAAGAATACGTAGATCGCGTACTTTGTCGCTGAGGAGATGGTGATGGCGTGGTCCTCGAGACCAACTGGAAATATACACTATGAATAGATATATCCCACTTTGTCTATTGTTCTTTTTGAATCCATTAATATTTTGGCATTGTTTTTTTTTTGTTATATATCACCAAATATTATCTCTACAGACCTTACTCTAATGATAGATTTTATTCAATGAATAGGCTTGGCTTATCAGTAGTGAATCCTCTCAGCGGTTTCACCAAATTAATCTCCAGACCGCTCTACTATTGTATTGGATTGGTTTTCTTTATACCTACATTTACTATGGAAGGTAGCTTAGAGGTGTTTAGGGAACATATGGACATATGCTTATAGGTCTGTAAAGTTGCATACATATATTTATAAGAAATTGCATCGAGTACAAAGCTCTTTCACAATTATTATTTCATATTAAAGCTATCTCTTAGCAAATTACAATATACTTTCACAATTGCCATATATATTTATAGAATAAGTAATATATATATATATATGTTATATTAAAATATTATTTTATTCAAAATTATATTTCAAAGATTCAAATACTCTGTTTATATCTGCCACCAGATGTCGGGTCTACCCCTATAAAAACTCATTGTTGTTGTTTCCCGATGGCCGGCTCAAACCTTTTGTATATTATGTAAATAAGTTTTTCAATTTTTTTTATTCTTACGCCTTAAGCCAGGAATTACTTTTATCAAATTATGTTTTTTATATATTCCTTTAGTTCAATTAAATTACTGATCAAAACTATTTTTATAATTATACTTTCAAGATTTTAACCACGACTGCATTACCATAGCATAATCCTCAAGATAATCAGAAATCAACAGAAATCTTTTTATTTTTTCTTTTTATAGAACATATATATGGTCAAAAACTTTTAACTTCCTAAAGTTATGTCTCCATGAATGTATTATTTTAATTTATATATATAATTCACTTCGTTAATATGGTCATGTTACCTTATTTTTTATTCATATCAATAAATAAAAAGAGTATTTATAAAATTATTAAAATATATTCAGATATAAAGAAAACAATTTAATAATGTAAATGATAGAATAATATCTTTTATTTTTACTATTTTAAATTATATTTCATGAAAAGAAATTAAAGATAGAGAGACATTAATAATACTAACTTATTTAAAATTTATTTCATATATTAAATATACACTTACACAAAAATATTATTTATTATATACAAGATGGCCCATATGTTCCGAAAATATTTGTTTTTTTATTAAAGCTTAAAAGGCAAACTAGAAAAAACTATAACTATTTTATTCTCTAGTTTTTCTTTTAATTTTTACTAAAAAATCAAGAGGGCACGGAAGTTATGGGCCGTCTTGTATATTCCTAAGAGAAGATTTTAAAAAGCATTCGATAATATTAAAATGGATAAACTTATTGTTGAAAGTGGTAATTCTTGGATATTTTAAAGATATAAAACTCTGTTTTTATTTGTATTTGACCAATGTTGTCAATGCTAATTTGCATCTCAGCATATACATATTAAGTTTTGCCGATGTGTGTGCGTGTCTTCGATAAAGGTCACTGTAATATCTTTCAGAGTTATTGCCCCGATATATACATGGTAAAAGCTACAAATTCCTTAAGATTTGTCCATGTGTGTGTAATATATTGCAGGTTTATTAAGTCAAAAGTTAGGTTATTGGATAGGTCAGACCGCTGATAGATGTGAGCTGCTAGTATGTATATATAATTTTATCTAGTTCTTTCTTTAATCTCTTGTCCTTCCTTATTGTTTATTAAATTCCTTTTAAGTAATAAAGGATCTTCGTAATTATCAGCCTTCTTTCTTCCCGTATTATATTTTTCCCAACACTATTAGAAAAAATATATAGTAGAACCTCCCTTTAGCGGACACCCTGCTAGCGGACACCTCTCCACAAAGGACAGTTTTCATTTGCAAAATTACCATTTTTACAATTTAGAAACTCTCCGGTAAGAAGACACCTCTCCCTAAAGGACAGTTTGACTTTGAAATTAGGTGTTATCTTTTACACGGAGGTTCTACTGTATTCACAATAGAACACTATTAGTATTGTAAAATGTATTTTAAAATGAAAAAGAAAAAAAATCTTCAAGTTCCACAAATCTTTGACGTCCCAATATCCATTCAGCTCTAATACCAAATATCCATCTTAACCACTTCTATAGTGAATCGATTCAATTTTGTTTCATCTTCGTCCAAAATTCGTGGAAATGAACACATTGATCAATAATCCAAAAAAAAGGCTTATTAAAAGTATAATCAATATATAGATTATAATAATTAAAATCTTTCCCCCATCGCTAATTGATTTTTTAATCATTAAACGATTATTTGATAATTAGCTTCACCACGAACCATCATTTCTTCTCTTTTTTTTTAGATTTGGGTTTCTAGATCTTGTTTTCTTTGGTAGCTTTCTCTCTTCATATATACGTAGGGGAGTCAAAACTTGAAGAATTTGTACCTTTTAGCATGTATATAGGGATTCAGACAATAACTCTGGAAGATATTACAGTGACCTTTATTGTGAAGACACATACACATGGACAAAACTTAAGTATATTGTACCTTTTAGCATGTATATAGGGATTCAGACAATAACTCTGGAAGATATTACAGTGATCTTTATTGTGAAGACACATACACATGGACAAAACTTAAGGGACATGTAAATTTTAGCATGTACGAGTATATAGGGATTCAGAAAATAACTCTGAAAGATATTACTGTGACCTTTATTGAAGACACACACACACATGGCCAAAACTGAAGAAAGTTGTACCTTTTAGTATGTATATAGGGATTCAGACAATAACTCTGAAAGACATTACAGTGACCTTTATTGATGACACGCACACACATGGGCAAAACTTAAATAAGTAGTGTTTTTTAGCATATATTTCGGGATTCAGACAATAACTCTGAAAGACATTACAGTGACCTTTATTGAAGACACACACACATGGGCAAAACTTAAGTAAGTAGTAACTTTTAGCATATATTTCGGGATTCTCTGGAAGATATTACAGTGCCTTTATTGAAGACACAAGAGATAAAAAAGTGTGAACAAATTTGACTCTGTCTTTCCTTCAAAAAGATAGACTACCAGCGACATAAAATACTTTCTACTTCCTTAAGCTTTGTCGATGAGTGAACATAGGTGGGTCAAAAGACAGTTTCGCCAGTACTGAATGAGACCGTCCTCGAAGTGCTGACTGCATACAATGAGTTGATCCACCAGGGGGCATTCATGAGAGATTTCACCGCAATGATATCATAGTTCTTGTAGCTGTGACAGAATGATCATACACACATCTCTCTCACTTTGTACCAAGAAAAAACAAAGTAAATTGATCTGTTTTTTATAATTGGAAGGTGTGAAAACGACTGAAACACTTGTACAAGAGAAACATTATCAAGAATGTGATAGACAGTGACATGTTGACAAACAAGCTGAATTTATCCAAACGGCGAGGTATAGTGTCGAGGGGACAATGTTGTTTTGTGACAATGTCACGTACAGGACATGTCACACTGTCATCATCAAGTTGATGAACCATCCTTCTTATTACCCAGACCTTGCTCTCTCAGCTCTTCTTACCATTAAAGAAATCCCTAAGAGTTCATAGTGTCCCTCAAATATAGACGGCGTTCTATACAAAATTAGCTTCAAGACTGACTTTCTTCCACGATGGAATCCAACATCTGGTAGCATGCTAGAATAGAAGAAAATATTGTAACAAAGTATTTATTAATTTTATTATCTTTATTAACAGAGTGGTCATTTTTTTTATGTTTATATTTTGTTACTCTGTAAATTTCCCTCGTGGCTTATCTTTTGTTAATTCTGCATAGTTTGTTCTTGCCTGAAATAAATTGTTGTCTCATCCCGAAGTTGGTCTTCCCTAATTTTCCACGTGGCAATATAATAGAAAATAGAATATAAATACAGTTATCAGTGTCATAATAAATTCTTTCTTAATCAATTCTGTCACAGTTTGCTTTGTGAATGGAATAAATACCCAAATATGGCCTTTTCTCATAACCATCGGTGGTTCAGTGGTAGAATGCTCGCCTGCCACGCGGGCGGCCCGGGTTCGATTCCCGGCCAATGCATTTTTTTTTTTACAATTTTTAAAACTCATTTATATATTATACAAGAATGACATCCACGGCGCCAATTTATAATTGTAACGATAAGTATTTGAATAAAAGCATTTAATCGGGTTATACCCGGGCGTTGCCCGGGTCATTCGCCTAGTAGAATATAAAAGAAGATAATAAAATTTAAGAAAAAAATAGAAGTAAATGGTATATAAGAAAATAAGCTCAATGCAATAGTAGAGAGATAAGAATATAAACTGGCGAAACTGCTGGAACTACTGATGAGCCATATCCTCCACTTTACAATATAAAGTATCTCTTTACAAGAGAAAGAATCCCCAGACATCATTTCGAAGAAAGAATCAAAGTTTACGGCGACGTTTATTTATGCTGTATAATCTTGGCTAGCTTTCGGACTGTGACCTCCTTCAACTATGTCTGTGACTAGGTCTCCGTACAAATAAATACCAACCTAAACAGTATCGAACTATAAGTACTGGAATCCCTTCAATAAAGTAAGATAACAATTCGAGAATCAAGGGACGTGTGTCTTTTATACGTTGATTTATTGTAAAACGCTCAAGTTTTCGGGCTGGCCGGCCCTTCTACAGGAGACAAGTGAAAACATATGGCACATTGGACACTATATAGGGATGAGACTATTTACATATTTAAAAACTAAAGGGATTTTGCATATCTATGAAATGTTGAGAGGAATAATTAGCATACTAGGAAATTATGGAAAGGCGAAATTAACATGCATGTATCGTTAGAACATTTTGTCCCAATTTCTATAAATCAATAAAATAGCCTACATCACGTTGATGTTGGTCTTCTTCAATGTGGGTCAGGCTGTAACTCCCTCAACCTGATCTCAGAACTGTTTTTGATAAATTAATAAAGGCCAACATATTTTTGATATATAAATGAAGACCAAAACAATTTTTGCTTAATTAATGAGAGCCAAAATACCTTTTAGAATAAATTAATGAGGATCAAAATGTGTTTTGATAAATTAATGAAGAAAAAGGTATCCTTAAAAAGTTACACGATAAGAAGATGCCTTTTTCTTTATTTATGAACCTTATCCCAGTACAATGTCCAATTTGTACTATTATTTTCAAATTAATGAAAACAAAAATATGTTTTGATAAATTAATAAAGGCTCTAAACTACATTTCTGGATATGTAAACTAAAAGGCCAAACTACATTTGTTGATATTTCAATGAAGACCAATGATTATGAATCGAAATCAAATGAAACCGTGATACATTGGTGAGTCAGCCATATTTGAATGTTTCAGAGAATATTGAAGAATGTAATCAGTTGTACATTCAGAATTCTATCTAGCGTAGATATAAAGACACACGTGTGATCTACCAGCACCGGGCGGTGTAGCCAATAAAGAGAAGTTGCAGAATTTTGGCGAAGAATCAATCTTAGCTCACACGGTCATTAATCTTCCCCAATCTTCCTCACGACAAATGGCGAGGGAAACTTTCCCCCGACACAATCGCCGGTAATCGTTTGGTATCTTCCTCGTTACCTCCAATACCTTATTTCTTTGTTTGTTTGTTGAGTGTTGTTACTGGTGTGGACATCTAGTGTACAGGTCATGATAGTCATGGTGGGTAGTAACTGTGTTTGTATTGTTAGTACACTTCATGTCTATACATTTAGAAATGGTTGTGACAGCCTGTTCTGTAAGTACACCACATGTCTACACATGTAGACAGTAGTACCAGGCCATGGTGGGTTGTGACTGTTTCTACTGTAAGTATACCACATGTCTACACTTGTAGATAGGGTTGTGGCAGCCTGTTCTGTAAGTACACCACATGTCTACACATGTAGACAGTAGTACCAGGCCATGGTGGGTTGTGACTGTTTCTACTGTAAGTATACCACATGTCTACACTTGTAGATAGGGTTGTGGCAGCCTGTTCTGTAAGTACACCACATGTCTACACATGTAGACAGTAGTACCAGGCCATGGTGGGTTGTGACTGTTTCTACTGTAAGTATACCACATGTCTACACTTGTAGATAGGGTTGTGGCAGCCTGTTCTGTAAGTACACCACATGTCTACACATGTAGACAGTAGTACCAGGCCATGGTGGGTTGTGACTGTTTCTACTGTAAGTATACCACATGTCTACACTTGTAGATAGGGTTGTGGCAGCCTGTTCTGTAAGTACACCACATGTCTACACATGTAGTACCAGACCATGATAGTCATGGTAGGTAGTGACTGTGTTTTTACTGTAAGTACACCCCAGGTCTACACATGTAGAAAGGGTTGTGACTGCTTGTTCTGTAAGTACACCACATGTCTATATATGTAGTACCAGGTGGGTAGAGTTTTTTGACCGTAAGTAAATCACATGTTTACACATGTAGTACCAAGCCATGAGGGTTGAGAGTTGTGACTGATTTTTATATAAGTACGCCAGATGTCTACACTTGTAGTACCAGGCCTTGGTGGGTAGTGACTGTCAAGTTCACATCACATGTGAGGTCACAACTCGATTCAGGCATTATGTTCATATGTGTGGTATTATTATAAATTGTATAAATAGTATATTCATAATAAAGTTTGTCGAATATTATTAAATAGGTAGCATTGTGAAAGAGTAAATATTTACGCCATATACATTAGGCATGAGTCGCAAAACGTAAGTTAAATACGTTTTCGATATTGTTTTCATAGTTAAAATCAATACTTCTCCAGAATCTGTATACTACTTATACACTAGCACGACTTGGGATAATTTTATAGTCACTATTCATCAAAGTGATTGGTCTCCAGTCTTTAATTGTTTTCGGAACGAGATTGTTGAAAAGGACAATTATTTTGTAGATCTTATATATTCGAAAAGGAAGTTATTTTCGTATGATTGAGTGGAGGCGTTTTGCAAGGATACAACTAGTTCATTTATGAATATTTTGTAGAATTCTGGAGAAATATTGTTTTTACCAGTGGATTTTAAGTTGGAAAATGTTGTCTGTCTATGTCTGTGTGATTAATTCAATAATATTTTGCTATTGGTTCTTCATTGACCGGAGGGATTTTTCTACCTCTTTCTAGAATTATGATGAAATATGCTTTAATATCTTCACGATTATTGATTATATCTCATTGAAAATATTTCTCGATATAAAGGAATTTTTGTATTACATATGTAGCAATACGTCGTTGTCATTTAGAGGTGTTGTATCATACAACACCATACAACTTGTATGGCGTAAGCCATCATTAACGTTTATTTTCAGGATCAGGATATGTGTTAATTCAACCACTTTAACCTAGTGTATAGTAATGCAATTAATCATAGTATTCTATTGTAAAGCTATAGGGGCATAAAATTGATCAGAAATATTGAGTCTCTCATTGGTTTATTAAAACCCCGATCTTCATAAATGATCTCAAGATTGAACAATGCTGACTAACCATACGATATATTTGTCTAATCCTTCTATATGAATCATTGTTGTACATATGATGACCTGGGTAGGTCTTTTATTACAACCTATTTTGAAAATAGAACAATCCATAAATAGATCTTTAATTGAAAAGGTATATATTGGATCAAATTTGATATCCAAGTTTGGTCTAATATATGTCTTTTCAATTAAATTACAATCTATAATTGCACATATATTACCGTAAAAAGACCATGTTAATATTAAGGATTCAAAAATAGAAATAGAAAAAGTGGAGTCTATCTATCCAGAGGACTCCCTCCACCACGGCAGTTACAGACTCAGGTGTCGTGGAAATCTTCCATTTTGTAGAAAGTACAATTGTCACTATCATATGTAAGGTTTTCAATCTTGCAGTTGTCCTCTCATTGATTATCTTAGCCATTTAATCAATAATTCTGGTTTCTATATTTGTTCATTTTGCTATTTTTGAGTTTATAATTGTTGAATGGTTGCTAGGTTGATATTTTTTATCGCTAAAAAATACAAATTATTTATAGGAACCTACGAAACGAGGAATATTATCAACATATTGAAAACTTCTTTTATACCATATATATCTATGTTTGTTGACCTAAAACACATAATTCATAGTAATCATTCCGTAATGAAGGTAGTTATAACTAATCTGTCACTACGAGATTCCATCCTTATAACGTGTCGTACATAGGTTTCGAACTCCAGAGCGCTGTGAACCAACAACCTAATCAATAGATCAAACTACGGTCTGCGCATGCGTGATGTTACATCAGCAGACGAGTTTTTTTCTCTCCATCTTCTGCCAAAGTAATTTTCTGAACGTCTGATGAAGAGCCTGGAGCTCTCGAATGCTTACGTTTTGATATAAATAACCTTGTTGCTGTGTTATGGTCAAAACACGATATATGTTTAGCAATTTGACGTATCATTTTGAGTAGCTATCTATATGGAATATAAACATATAATATTTGCTCTTTCCATTTTATAGACATCAAGCAGAAATAGGTTTTTAATTTCTTCCATTCTCTTAAACATGTTAACTAAGATTTTTTAAATTCACTTATCCTAAAGGGGGGTCGGTGGAAGGATGGTCTAAACCGTTGGTTTTCGACCGCTGCTCGAATGGCCCCGATTCTTGTAAGAGTGCAACCCACCTAAGAGTGAAAGTAACCAAACGGGGTTCTGGCGCATATGTACGTGCAAAGTCGAACTGAATTTCGCATGTGTAGATATGTGGTGTACTTACAGTAAAAGCCGTCGCTAACTATCCACCATGATTATCATGGACTGTATGTACCACATGTACTAGGGATAATAGAAACAATTATTTATTATTATTATATATTTGTATTTAACCTTATATAACCTTATATAAATGATGAAATAAAGAAGTTTCAATCTTTTTCAAACTCGGATTTCTATCTGTTGTTGAAACACTGGGGAAATGTATTTCCAAACCTCTACGTGGTGCACTTACAGTAAAAGCAGTCGCCAACTTCTACCCACCATGATTATCATGGCCTGTATCACGTGTAGTAGGAATAATAAAAAAACGTATCCTAAATGTATACGTAGTTCAGGCTATGATAATAACGAAGGGTAGTATGAAATGCCATTACTGTAAGTGCACCACATGATTACGATTGTTGAAAATAATTTTGTACTTACAAGATTCCACTTGGTTGCCTTCAGTCATTAGTGGCTTTGGACCTGTACAAGAATCGCATTCCTTTTGAGCACTTTTTTAAAGAAAAAAAGTAAATGCTTTCATATATTATATTTTTTGCCTTAATTTGAGACAAGGGATTATAATTCATTGAATGATATCTTACCGAATTCTTTACCTCACATCTCTATAGCGGGATATTGAGGAATGTGGAAATCAGAATTAATTCAGATAATACATAATCTGACTAATTCATCAGCCAACATTAAAGATTCCGAGTAGTTTTCGAATTAATACAATCATAGACTTAAGGAAGTGCAAAGTCTTTGATATCGCCGGTCGTATGTTTTTTTTATCATTATTTTCTTTTAATATATATTTTAAAGGAGATTGAGACAATTTGTGTTCACTCTTGGTTATCTCGTGTGTCTTCAATAAAGGTCATTGTAATATCTTTCGGAGTTATTGTCTGAATCCTGAAATACATGGTAGAATATGTAGTTTTCTTAAGTTATGTCCATGAGTGTAGTTTATGATAAGTAAAAAGAACGAACGCCTCACTTATAAACCTACATCTGAATGGACATTCCGCCCAGTTGCATTTCCACCATGTTTTGTTAGGACATTACATTTAAATGATGAATATTCTTCATCATTTCTGCGCAGATCGTACAAATTCAGATACGAAAATAGCATAACACCAGTTTTATAAAATTCAGACAATAGCTAAGTTGTATACAAATGGCTATATAGTCGTCTCAAGTTCAGTGGCGACTAGGAATTTATGAGATCCTATGAGAAGATAAAGTAAATTATAAGAAATGAAAAAAAAAAAAAATCAAAACTGCAGCTTATCTAAATCATCGCTGGTACAAACCATTGAAACAATTAGAAGAACTTCAAAAACTCAAAAGAAATCAACAAACAGCTTTAGCAAGACTAAGAAGTGGCCATATAAAAACTTTAAAATTTCAAAATGGACAAAAAACCTTCAATAACTGCTTGAAAAGCAATAGTGCAGAAGCGTGCGACGTTTGACAATTATCCCGCAAATGTTTCTTTTGAACGAAAATTCGAAATTTTAAGGAGAAATAACGATTATTTCTAACCTTAGGGATGAAGTATGAAATGATGGATTGTGAAGAGTAATGATAAACAGAATTCCTATCCCTGGACACTTATTTTACCGTTTAGCATTTCTTTTCACAATTCATCCTTTCATACTTCATCCCTAAGGTTAGAAATAATCGTTATTTCTCTTTAAAATAAATTTCGATTTTTGGTTCAAAAGAAACATTTGCGGGATATATGTGGTAGTTGAAAATAACACCATTGGAGAGATGAACATTAAGGCAGTACACACACACACATACCAGCTTTAATTGGTAGTAATTAACATCTAACTAATTATAACTTTAATTTAGAGAAGACATTCTCTGTGACATATCTGTCAGAAATCTCTAACTAACCTAATCTCCCACAACTCTGTCATATATATGTACAGACCATTCTCTTGTAAGACCTATCTCATTCTATTCTCAGTTTGTAATCTAAGACATCTATTCTCAAGTTGTACCTTTCAGCATATATATCGGGATTCAGACAATAACTCTGAAATATATTGCAGTGATCTTCATTATAGATACACATACACAAGGATACTCTTAAGGAAGTTGTACCTTTCTAATATATCAACAAACAAACAACAACAATAGCCTTTATTGGGCACACGTGCCATACAGGATTCTCCCGGTAGGACAAAATAAATAAATAACAAATTAGCATCGTAGTTATATACAAGTATTGGGTATTGGCCTCGACCAATTATCGAGTTGGATCCGGTGTCTGTGCTAAATATTTTGATTGAGCTGATTTCCAGTATTTATAAAAAGCGAATGCAAAGGGTCTGGATTTTACGACTTTTGCCATTAAAACATAAGGCGAATTGCTATTATAGCCGGTCTCTTGACGAAGAATTTCTCTTTCTTCTTCCATTGCCGTACAGTAGAACATGTAGTGTGGAAAATCGAGACTAAATTCACCGTTGCATAAGGTGCATTTTATGGTCTTAGTTTTCAATAGTGAAACATGATTAATTCTCTGTACTACAAAAAGGCTTCTTACTTGTACAATGATCCTCTTTAAGGTTCTTTCTAATATATATATATCAGGATTCACACAATAACTCTGAAAGATATTACATTGACCTTTATTGAAGACGCACGAGATAATCAAGTATGAACATAATTGTCTCTGTCTCCTTAAAGATAGACGGCTATCGATATTAAAGACTTTCCACCTTCTTAAACTTTGTCTATGAGTGTACAATGAAGCTCAGATGGATTCGAGAGAATGCCATTATTGGAGGTTGGCTGGCAGCTTATGGTCAATTAGAGACATATCAACGTTTATTGACTCAATTGAACTCTTCGAATTAAAATAGCAAATATGAAGAGGAGTGTCTTATAAAAACTTTATTCGCAAGGGACACACGCGTCCTTGTATGGTCATTGTTAAGCCTGTAGAAGAACGCACGCGTCTTTGTATGGTCATTGTAAAGCCTGTAGAAGAACGCACGCGTCCTTGTATGGTCATTGTAAAGCCTGTAGAAGAACGCACGCGTCCTTGTATGGTCATTGTAAAGCCTGTAGAAGAACGCACGCGTCCTTGTATGGTCATTGTAAAGCCTGTAGAAGAACGCACGCGTCCTTGTATGGTCATTGTAAAGCCTGTAGAAAGACGTCCGAAAGCTTGCGAATACATTTTTATAAGATACTCCTCTTCAATCCTCGTTATATTTTGCTATCAACGTTTATTTACCTAATGTCAACTTTGTGTCGGACATACCATCCTGACACTTGGCGACAACGGCTCACTGAAGCATCGAGTAATAAATGTTGAACTTACACTCATAAACAAACTTTAAGGAATGTATGCATCTATGAAGACATACAAACCTATATCCATAGATCCCCTAAATAACTCTAAGATACCTTCCATAGTAAATACAGTGTATATAAGTAAAAAATCCTATATAATAGTAATGCGGTCTGGAGATTAATTTGGTGAAACTGCTGAAAGTGTTCACCACTGATGAGCCAGGCCCTATCATCTAACAATTTTTATCATTGCAGTAAGGTATGTAAAGATATTATTTACATGATGTAATAGCACGCCATCTGTAATAAGAAATGTAAACTAT
>CP092868.1:59286891-59298876 GCA_030710605.1 Cordylochernes scorpioides
GAATGTTTATATTTCAAACACAAAACAAACTTTACTACTGTCCTTACTGCGATGAAACATTAATGGAAGGGCTTGGCTCATCAGTGGTAAACTCTTCCAGCTTTTAGACCTATAATACTACTAGCCGAATGACCCGGGCAACGCCCGTGTTTTAATTTAGACACGTGGACCTGTTGGATCATTAACGCCCGTGTTTTACCCGATTGAATGTTTTTATTCAAATACTATTTGTTACAATTATAAATTGGCGCCTTAAATAAATGTATATGTTAGTTAATAACTATAGCCTATGTGATTTATCTGTCTATGTACTGTTGGCTTCCGTAGGCGTCTCTTACTGGGAAAAAGAAAGAGAGGATTCCATTTAGTTATTAACTAATATATGCATTTATTTAAGGAGCGACCCGCTCCAACACAATAGTTACAATCGATTGAAAAACCCTGTACATTGATGCTTTATTTTATTCGTTTACAATAGTTACAAAAACCAAAAAGCGATGTGGGGGGGGGGCAAAGTCAAAAACAAAGTGTCTCGCGCAGTGGCGGCGTCATCGTAGCGAACCAATAGGAGAGCGCCATTCCAAAAAAAAAAAAAAAAAAAGCAAACGGTGACAGAGATGAAGAACGCATGACGCTCGTAACTGTATATAGAATATTGAGCGATTCTGCTTATATATGAAACAGTGAAGGGTGTAATCTTGGTTATAGCATCCTAAGCAAACTATGAAGATATGCTATATACTCTAAATGAACTCTGAGAAACGTTCTGGTAGATTAAATTGGCGAAACCGCTGGGAGAATTCAACATTGATGAGCTAAGTCCTCCCAATATATTTTCATCACAATAAGGACAGTGGAAGTTGGTTTTATGTGTAAAAGAAACATAGTGCTTTAATGATTTCACATTTATTTTATATAAACTATTAGATTAGTATTACATGGAAATATTTGCATCAAGCAATGCTCTTCCGTAAACAATTAAAATATACAGTTATCAGCGTCATAATCAAGCAACAATTCTTAATCAATTCTGTCACCCTTTGCTTTGTGAATGGAATAAATACCCAAATATGGTCATTTCTCATAGCCATCGGTGGTTCAGTGGTAGAATGCTCGCCTGCCACTCGGGCGGCCCGGGTTCGATTCCCGGCCAATGCATTTTTTTTTACAATTTTTGAAACTCATTTATATATTATACAAGAATGACATCCACGGCGCCAATTTATAATTGTAACGAATAGTATTTGAATAAAAGCATTTAATCGGGTAAAACCCGGGCGTTGCCCGGGTCATTCGGCTAGTAAATACATAGCCAGTTAAGCTTAGATTAATTATAAGGCAATAAAACGTGTTATCCATACATGAGAAATAAACCTTATAAGCACGAATGTTCGTTTTTCAAATAAAAGGAACTATGTCTTTACTGCGATGAATAATTATTGGGAGGGTTTGACACATTAGAAAGTTCGTTCTACGTATCCTGATATTTTTATTTCTCATGTATAGATGGCGTGTTATTGTCTTATAATTAATTTTATGCCTAACTTGCATTGTCCTTATTGTAATGACAAAAGTTATTTTACGGGTTATCACACAATGTGCAAAATACTAGGGCCTAAAGTAATAGTAACTAACACACAGAAAAGCGTACACTCAAGAGTATAACAACAATATAAGGGAGCAAAATAAAAACTCAAGATTTGTTATATAAAAACAAAACAGTACTTATCCTTTATTGTAGCGTTGGTAGGGATCGGACCGGGGTCACACAGGTATGCGAGGAGATTACCAGACGCGGATAAATCACGCAGAGATCACTTTAAGCGTCTCAACACAAATATAAACCACACTCGGCTCCTCGCAATACCATAGCCCCCTTTGAACCAACGCCGCCTACTCCCCATGAGGAGTCAGCTCCAGCCGTATTAGTCCCTCCGCCTCTAATAGCTGCCCCGACGCTCCAGGAGGAGCAAGAAATGGAACGTAAGAATCAGTTAATCGAACAACTGAACGATGAAACTATCCTTAGGTCCCTATATAAGCGGAGGACGACCATTAATGATGTCGCGTGGGCGGTCCTGTACCCCCATCTTAGGGAGAGTTTCCTCGCGGATACCTTACCTAAACACAAGATTATTCTTGTCAAGTTCCTCAACACAGTCATCGCTGGGGACACGGATTCCATAACTCGCAAGTCTGAAATCAAGACGATTCTAAGCTCCTGATAGGATCCAGACGTACCTTCGGAGAAGGCCTCATCTGGTGTATATATTTACTCTACTATTTTAAACTCAGTAAACTCTCCCTTGACCATTGACTAGATGTCAATAAACTATTTTTAATTGTCAAAATTGTCATAGCCCCCTTTTATATATACAAATATGGCCACATTCGTCCAATGAGAAGGCGTGAAAGATTGGTTTACTAACAAACATAAAAAAAAAAAACAATCTACCCACTAAAAACTGGGATAAGATAAAAGTGTAAATGATTTGTCAATGTAATTTGACATTAAGAGTATTGCCCGATGCAAATATTTGTATGTAATTACAATAGTTAATGTTAATAGTTTGCTCAATATTATAGCTAAGAATTCGAAACCTTCACTGTCCCAGTGACGTCTCCAGTGAGGGAAAGGTTCCGCCACTGTTGGACTGCGAGAGTTCATTTCGGCATAGCGGGCAGGTCATGTGATGGCCGGCGTTACCCACCACCTCAAGACCAAGATGGTATTTGTAGATGAGAGCCTTCGCCACATTTGTCATCTTGATTGCCTCGGAATGTAGGCCGATGCCGAACAGCCAGGCCTGCAGATGAATGCGTAAGTTAGAGGAAGTGAACACCTCCCAGAGGTCGCACGGCTCGGAACTCCAATATGTGGGTCAATGACCCGTCGCTGAGCGTGGAGAGCCAGAGCGACATGCGCGTCGTGTCTATAGAAGAAGTTGCGACGCAGATTGGACCAGGAAATTAAACAAGGCGCATACAGGGTGGTAGTCCAGCGCGCCCCCAGCTCTCTAACAGGATGAGCCTGCAGCCGTACCGAGTCCAGTGCCCAGAGCAGTTTAGGCGGCCGCAAGGACCTGCTGTCGTCTCGAAGACGCAGGTACCTCAGGGTGACGGGGTACATAACCCGGTATGCTAGGTTAAGGACGCTAGAAAACGGCCTTCCCATAGGCTCGGCAATCTCCTTCGGCTCGGTGAAAGACAGATGTCAGAAGCTGGTAGGGTCAACCACGCGGACTAGCCATGGGTAGACGTTGGCGGCCCCGCTCCGTGGCTTCAGCTCAGGTGGGAGGCCTGGGAAGCGACGGCGATCCGGGAAGAGATTGTGCAGCCCAGTACAGTCAGTGACTCGGACGTCCAGATGATCTCCAGAGAATAATCCGTTCGTTGGTTCCAGGAACCGCACCAGAGCCCGTAGCTCTTGTCAAAGTTGACAGTCCCCCCGGACGCCATGCAGAACTTTTAGAAGATCATGGACATGAGTTTAAACTGAGCGTCGTCCCTGATGAAAAGTATGATTTCATTCGCACAGATAGACGACCACGCAACCGCAACTCCAGTTCCTCCTGAGGTGGCGTAACAGAGGCTCAACTCCGATGGTAAATAGGGCGGTGCTGAGGCGGCAGCCCTGACGCACCCGTTAAAAAAAGGAAGGTTCTGATTTGAACATCTCCGACATGGATGGAGGCGAATAAAAGGATGTCGAACCCTGACCTCAGGTCCAGAGAGATGACAGCCAGAGGCGTGTCATGTCTCGCAGCCCAGGCGACTTTGTTAGACACTCGCGCAATGTTCCAGGAGGATGCCGTCCTGGAACGACGTAGGTCTGACATTCGGGCCTGAGTTCTGGCAGATGATGACGCAGACGGCCTATTAACACGCCGCTGAGGATTCTGTAGTTGGTGGTTGGGAGAAAGATTGAACCAAAACCCTGTAGACCCCGATAACTGTGTGGTTTTGGCAGTAGGATGACCTTACTGCGTATTGAAGATGGAAGCAAGGGACCGCGGAGTCAAAAAGTCTCAAAGATTTCTCAACGAACTTCGAATAATAAATATTCAAAGACTGACAAACTCGCAGGCTAATCCGTCCCATCTCGAGGCATGGCTGTTTGGCAGGCGTTGGATGGCTGCCGCTATCTGGTCGCGGGAGATGTCGGTGATGGCTTCAGTCGAGCTGGAGCCTGGGAGAAGCGACTGCTCAAGCGTTCCCGAAGGATATGTCTTAGCTGCTCCCCCCACCCGAGATGACGCGGCTTTCGTCGTCGGTGTAGGTGGGAAGAGAGCGAGGTCTCACTGGGAGGGAATACCCGAGGTCCGACAAGGAAGGATAGTCGGAGCGGGCAGTGTCGTCTTCCAGTCTCGTCCTCAGGAAGGCCTTTTCTCTCGATGTATCCACCGCAGGACTCGGCGACGGCAGGCGCGAGTGACCATATCTCCGCGACCAGATCTACCTTGATCCCGTTCCATTGTTCCCATAACATCGAAGGTGAAGAATTTCGATATCCCATCGATTAATATTTCCATTCGATATCGATGAACAGGTCTGACCCATAGCAGCTTGTCGATGCAGGGAAGTCTTGTAGGCCCGGGTCTCCCACTTGGATCAAGCCGGCACAGTGGTCCGAGTAGGTGTAGTCGATAGTTCGATATTGGGTGACGTGGTCTCAAAAGCCTGATGGATGTAGGATTCTGTCCAGACGACACGCTTCGACCTGGATTTTGCCAGTGCAGCGTCGAAGAAGGTGGTGACGTCGACGAGGTCGGCTTGGTCCAGGAGCTCCGCGAGGGCTTCTACCGATTCCGATAACAGGTCCTTCGTCGACTCCTCGGAGATGTTCAGGACACCGAGGATCCACGCAGGTTCTTCGCGCGCTAAAGCTGCGATGGTCTGGAGCTGACGGCACCGGTCTTCAAGAGTATGAGAGACGTGGGCCTTGACGCATGTCATAGAGACTCCCTGGACGGTGAGGTCGATGACAAATATATTTCCACGCCATAGGATCTGCTGCTGGTGAATAATGACTTCGGCCATAAAGACGAAGGAGAGGCCTGTTCCCACTGTGGTCGCTGCGAGCACAAAGTCGGCGCTCAAGCCGTGGAAGAGGTCTTGTAGTTGTCCAGAGACATGACGTTGGTCTTCTGCAGAAAGCAAATGACAATCTCATATTCCTTGAGAAAATAGCAGAGCTGGATCTCTGACGAGAGCGGCGATGCTGCGCGTGTTCAGGGTTGCAATTAGGAAGTTAATTTGGGATGCCAGGCAGAGTTTCTGGCTGGCGACAGCTTCTTGTACAGGGTGTTGCTGATATCCCCTGTCAGAGCCATTAGCGCCGTGGCCAAAGTGTCGAGGGCCTGTCTCTGCTGGACGTTCGAATTGGCCAAGGGCTTGTCCATTGTTGTTGAAGGCTTGGAGGAGTTGTTCCCTTTCTATCCCCAACTGCTGATTGATGGTGATGGCGGCAGATGCTTTTTTGTTATTCATGAGAATATCCATCTGCCGATCCTCCGTATGTGGAGCCTTTTGAGCACCGCTTTGCGGTTCGACTGGAGAAGAAGCCAATTTGACCAACTTATCTGTCATAGTTTGTCGCTGGAGGGAGACTCTGTAACAACAGCAGCAGCTGGTGGTGAAGCTGCAACAGGGAGGGCGGTTTGAAGTAGAGGGCGACTTGGTCCAGGCTTTACTGATTGTAACGGAAGCATCCACAAGGAGTACCAGCCTGTCCTCCTGAAGTCATGCGAGGACAATTCGTACATGTGTCCTTGTTTACAGTACAGGGGACACTTGATGCTATAGGTCACATAGATGTGTGTGATCACTTCCTTGGACCCGACATTCAGCCGGGCAGGGATCTAGGAAAGCTTTACTCCGTCTCGCAGAGTGATAAAATCTTCCTGACGTGCTTAAGCTCATCAAGAATTTTCGAGAGCTGCATCATCTTCTGATTATGGACGTGACCTTTCCTTATGGCCGCAGCACAGCGACAAGATCGGCGTCCTCCACGAAGAAGAGAACCTTGCCTATCACTATTCGATCGACCCTTTATCTTAGAGGGAAGGGCTCGATATCGAGACCTTGCTCGATCAGCTTATCGGCAAGCTGCACGCTGGAGAGGCCAACCAGGATGTGCCCCTCCATTTTCGTCAGCTGATAGACGGAACCCTTGCCCAGCCTCGCCTCCAACGCCAGAAAGTACTGGGCCTGGCTGAAGTCTGGGCAGAATTCCAGGTAGATACCTTGGCACCATTACACCCTCCGCCGATCTTGCTCTGAACGCCGCCTATTTTGCCGAGTCGTCGTACATTCCTGTACCTTGGACTTGGACGTAGGGCGTTGATTGAGGATTGACTTCGCGGGAGTTGGCTGGGCGCAGCCCCTATCAGCTTCCCGGCCTGCCGCCTCGGAGTCAACTGGCCTCTTCCTCTTGGCCTCCACCTTTGTGATGCCGACGGTGTCCTCTTCCACAACGAGTTGATTTTCCTGATCGACGATTTCAGCCCAGTTCGTAGATGGCTTGCCTGTTCCAGGCTCTTGTTAGACCGTCTTCTCCGGCGTCGGAGAGGCACTGATGGCATCAGTATTTGAGAGTGGCAATTGGCTTTCAACCAATGCCATTGACAATTCGAAGAGGATGGAGAATCCTCGATAAAAGAGAGACAGAAAGTATCCTAAATAGAAAGAAGTTAAGCTCCATCAGACTTCGTAAATCTGACGCAATATCTTGCCTTCTGGCAGAAAGGTCATTAAATACATTCCTAGGTTCTGGGGGACTAAAGGGTAATGGTATGTACGAAGACTATAAACCCCTTTGGATTCAATGATTAGGGACCGGATCTCTCCGACACAGTCACTACGTTACTGAATCTTTTGCTGGACCTCGGACCTTCTCTCTCCTCTCTGGCTACTTCTTGTATATACTTGTCACACACTCCTGTGCGCGTACCTACCACTTCCACCTCGATTGTCAATCAAATCACCATACATATGTATCAAAAGAAGCACCTATCCCTTTAAATGTGCATCAGAACGATGGCACTATGCATCACCCTCGTAAAACCCTTTGCTAGTGATAATAAAGAATGAGCGTCAACACCAGTTATGTAAAATTCAGACGAAGACTCAACCTGTATACCATTGTTTCAGGCTATGGCATTAATCAGTACAGAGGAGGCTTAGAGTTCGTAACATCCTACAAGAAGGGTTATGAATTCGGTCGAATTAACCAACCAAGTGTTTAAGCTGTTGAAGTAACAAGAGTCGATTTTCAGACAAGAATACAACATAAAGTTGCGGGGAGATGATAGTCATGTATTATGATGCACTAGATCGCCATCTGTTATCAAAATTCGAAACTATTATAGACCCGTATGATTCTTTTAAAATATAAACAATTTCTACTGTCCTTAATGCAATGAAAAAGTTAATGATGAATAAACGAGGGTCCGAGCCGTCCAGGACATACACGAAACCGTGGGAGGAGGATTTCCATTGCAGTAAGGGCAGTAGAAATTGTTTATTTAAAAAAGAATCATACGCGTCTATAATAGTTTCGAATTTTGATATTCATGTATATAAAATGTAAGGATTTAAAAGCACGAATGTTTATTTTATACATAATACAAACTTCTACTGCCCTTACTGCGATGGAAAAATATATTGGGAGGGCTTGGCTCATCAGTGGTGAACCATCCCAGCGGTTCGCCAATTTAATCCACCAGACCGCTTCTCAGAGCTCTAATACTGTATTGGGTAATTCTGATTATATACGCAGCACTGAAGGGTGGAATCTGACCTTGTCTTTATTGTTTGCGGAAGAGCATTTCTCGATGCAAATATTTGAATGTAATTCTACTGTCCTATAAGCTTATGTCCATAGTCTTCTTGAAAATCATTTCTGAGATTCCATCCTTCAGTGCTGCGTATATAAGCAGAATCGTCCAATACAGTATTAGAGTTATAAAGAAGCGGTCTGGTGGATTAAATTGGCGAAACCGCTGGGAGGGTTCACCACTAATGAGCCAAGCACTTCCAATATATTTTTCATCGCAGTAAGGACAGTAGAAGTTTGTATTATGTATAAAATAAACATTCGTGCTTAAATCCTTTCATTTTATATGTATAGATGGCGCGATATTCACGTATCAAAAGCCGTCCCTGTACTGATGAGGGCTAAATCCCGAAACTACGGTATACAGGTTGTTGGCTTTTTGTCTGAATTTGCCAAAACTGTTGTTGTGGATCATTCTTTATCATCATTAATATACTTTTATTTACTAATGTGATGTATAGTCGTTCTGATGTACATTTAATGGGAGAGGTGACTCTTTTGATACATCTAGTCATGCATTTTTATTTCAAACAAAAAAGACATATCCTAACCACTCGGATGATCCTTTTTAGATTGTAAACGGGGGGTCGGTGGAAGGATAGTCTAAACCGTAGGTTTCGACCGCTACGACCCGGGTTCGATTCCCGCATTTGGCACTTTTTTTCTGATTAAAAGAATGCTCCAATGGCCCCCGATTCTTGCAAAAGTCAACCCCACCAGTGAGTGCAAGTAACCAAACGGGGCTCTGGAATATTTGTAAGTGCAAAGCCGAACTGCTTTTCACATGTGTAGACATGTGGTGCACTTACAGTAAATGCAGTTACCTACTTCTACCCACCATGATTATCATGGCCTGTACCACGTGTACTAGGGATAAGCAAAAAAAAAAAAGATATTAAAGCGCTATCTATTGGAATAAATATAAACTAAATTGATTCAAATTGTTCCGTAATATTTGGCCAACCTATTTTCTTGACAAATCAAGAAAAACCAACCACGTACGCATTCTGGATTGATGACCTTTATCAACGTTTATTTGATTTTTTTCACTAGAAGGCGCTCTGCCATCTAAAAATTCTTATGTGAGAGGTCAGGACATACATTTTTTTGTTTTAAATATCAGCACCTGACCATTTTTCTATCAAAAAGCCAACAATCTATATTCCATGGTTTCTGGATTTGGCCATCATCAGTACAGGGGCGGCTTTTGATAAATGAATATCAAAATTCGAAACTATTATAGACACGTATGATTCTTTTTAAAAAATAAACAATTTCTACTGCCCTTACTGCAATGGAAATCCTCCTCCCACGGTTTCGTGTATATTTATTGGAGAATATAGTGTATCCATAATTTGTACAAGATAATAAGACATATCTTACATTTATAATAAAAGGTTTATCGGAAAAAGAAATGTGATATTTAAAGAAACTGAACATATGTTGACAAGCACTTCATAAGTCATACATACGCCCTTGTAGTGGACTTTGGTGGTTGTACGAGTATTGTGTAGAGATGTACTTCAGGATTGAATGTAAGCTTTGGGGGATTTAGTTTTTTCTATTGTTGCTGTTGTCTAGTCAGTTGTGAGGCCCAACTTACTCTAATTAATATTTATTTATAGCAATATATTCTCGTAATCTCACTGCTGTTTCAGTTTACGTTGTTTATTATGGCATGGTCGACTAACAGCGTCTAATATTTGGTAAGAGGCTGGTGATTTACTCTCGGTCTTCTAAAGGTCTACCTGTTTCGCCTATGTATACAGGTGAGCAGAAGTAACTCGGGATTTTGTACGTGTATGATATATAGGTACTTATATATATTTAAAATAATAACAGCGTCATCTATATATATATATATATGTCATAATATATACTATTCCAGGAATAATAAAGCAAACCTAGAGTCAGCCCAGAGAGAAACGGAATGTAAAGTCCAGTCATTTAAGGCACCAGCGACATTCCAAGGAGCGACCACAGGGGCCCGTAAGTTCTCGGGACTATAAAGACAGTTGGGAATTGTGTGCGACACGAACGGACGCCCGGCTTTGCCAGGGCCGGCTCTCTCCCTCCCTCTCTCTGGTTGCCTGGGTTCCTCTTTCCAAATTGTAGTGTGATTATTTCTCTTCGCACCTTATTATATTGTAACATATATATATATATATATATTAAAAAACGAAAGAAAAAAATAAAAGATAAAAAGATCAGGTGTTGAAATCAATATTAAAAATGGCATATCCTGACCAGGAGCACATGTGCTTTTCAGAAGGCAGAGCGCCATCTGGTGGAACAGAAATCAACTATTCATTGATTTAGCCTGTTCCCTGATATTTGGCCAACCCAATTTCTTGATAAATCAAGAAAAGCCATCCACGAACGCGTTTCGCGCTTTTGGCGCTCGTCAGCGTGGAGTAGGCTGAACCATTGCGACCAAAAAATAATTTTTGATCCCAATGGCTTCCTGAAAAACCAAGAAATGGGTATTTAAGGCCAAACTTGCGTAAATACGCTTAGCACATTAAAAAACGAAAGAAAAAAATAAAAGATAAAAAGATCAGGTGTTGAAATCAATATTAAAAATGGCATATCCTGACCAGGAGCACATGTGCTTTTCAGAAGGCAGAGCGCCATCTGGTGGAACAGAAATCAACTATTCATTGATTTAGCCTGTTCCCTGATATTTGGCCAACCCAATTTCTTGATAAATCAATTCGTGGATGGCTTTTCTTGATTTATCAAGAAATTGGGTTGGCCAAATATCAGGGAACAGGCTAAATCAATGAATAGTTGATTTCTGTTCCACCAGATGGCGCTCTGCCTTCTGAAAAGCACATGTGCTCCTGGTCAGGATATGCCATTTTTAATATTGATTTCAACACCTGATCTTTTTATCTTTTATTTTTTTCTTTCGTTTTTTAATGTGCTAAGCGTATTTACGCAAGTTTGGCCTTAAATACCCATTTCTTGGTTTTTCAGGAAGCCATTGGGATCAAAAATTATTTTTTGGTCGCAATGGTTCAGCCTACTCCACGCTGACGAGCGCCAAAAGCGCGAAACGCGTTCGTGGATGGCTTTTCTTGATTTATCAAGAAATTGGGTTGGCCAAATATCAGGGAACAGGCTAAATCAATGAATAGTTGATTTCTGTTCCACCAGATGGCGCTCTGCCTTCTGAAAAGCACATGTGCTCCTGGTCAGGATATGCCATTTTTAATATATATATATATATATATATATAAGCAATGGGCGCTTCTCCCGTCAAAATGAACGTCAGAATCTGACGCCATCTATTGACCGTCGCCGCAACTAGCAGCATCGGGTCGGTGACAAAGCCACAAACACCAACTTTGGCAAACTGATAAGCGTCCACCTAGAGACCATGGTTTCGGGCTAATGGCCCTCGTCAGTCTAGGGCGTACTTTATTCCATGAGATCCACACGGGATCTAATGGAATCCTCACAATCTACCAAAGAGGTGTTTTGCTGGCAATGTGGCTGGGACAAATCTATTGGCAAAACATAGATGAAACACACCTCTTTGGTAGATTGTGAGGATTCCATTAGATCCCGTGTGGATCTCATGGAATAAAGTCCGCCCTAGACTGACGAGGGCCATTAGCCCGAAACCATGGTCTCTAGGTGGACGCTTATCATTTTGCCAAAGTTGGTGTTTGTGGCTTTGTCAAGACCCGATGCCGCTAGTTGCGGCGACGGTCAATAGATGGCGTCAGATTCTGACGTTTATTTTGACGGGAGAAGCGCCCATTGCTGCTATGGATTAATTTCCTCCCGGCAAATTTTCCATCTATGGAGCAAAAATAAACCAAACGTTTATTTAACTTTCTCCGTGATATTTGGCCAACCCAATTTCTTGACAAATCAAGAAAAGCCATCACGAACGCATTTCGCGCTGTTGGCGCTCGTCAGCGTGGAGCAGGCTGTATCATATATAAAAGTAATGGAGAAATACCCCAAATGCGATTCCCGACCAGCCAGTCCTGAACATCTATTGAATTGTATCAAATCCTCCAAAAAAGACTTCTGGGAAAACCCCAGGACTATAATAGAAAATCTGAGACAATGGGACCTTTGGAGATCGTTTAAACAACTTGAGGAATAAGCAACAACAACAAGAAATGGAGAGT
>CP092868.1:59298976-59317516 GCA_030710605.1 Cordylochernes scorpioides
ATAGTATATACATTGTCAGAAGTTTTTCTAATTGAGCTTTGTAAAAATCGAGGAAAGATAAGAAGCCAAATAATGGACATAACCATGGTATGCTCTATCACCAAATGAAACAACTGGACAACAGGATGGAAAGACCTCTATGGAACGATCTTTCAATCACCACAGGATATTTATATAAATAATTGCGACTAAAATATGGTTCCGCCTACCAATATATAGTATTGGTTATATATCCACTCATGAACAAAACTTAAGGAAGTTGTACCTTTTAGCACTTATATCAGGATTCAGATAATAACTCTGAATGGTATTTATACACAGTAACCTTTATTGAAGACACACATACACTCATGGACAAAACTTAAGGAAGTTGTACCTTTTAGCACTTATATCAGGATTCAGACAATAACTCTGAATGGTATTTATACACAGTAACTTTTATTGAAGACACACATACACTCATGGACAAAACTTAAGGAAGTTGTACCTTTTAGCACTTATATCAGGATTCAGACAATAACTCTGAATGGTATTTATACACAGTAACTTTTATTGAAGACACATACACTCATGGACAAAACTTAAGGAAGTTGTACCTTTTAGCATGTATATAGGGATTCAGACAGTAAATCTGAAGGATATTACAATGACCTTTATTGAAGACACACGAGATTACCAAGTGTGAACAAATTTGTAAACTAGGCGTTTCTATGAAGGGATTGAATAACACGGATCGCCATATTGGGGAGTAGAATAATCAATCAAAAACTGAAGATAGATTTCAGACACGATGTGCTTCATTATTTTGGAATGTCTAACCTTCGAGCAATGGGTCTACAGCAGGCCAGTAATTATATTAGTAGATTTAGTAGAATCTATAGTGTTATTGGTCCGATAAATATCCATTGATTGAAGGCTTAGCAATCCAAAATAATGAAACATCGTGTCTGGCAAATTCTTTTGATTGGTTTCAATACTTTTAGATTTGAACGGTTATTAAAATATTTTACATATATTAAAGTTTCATGTATCAAAAAGGTGAACACCTCTCCCTTTAAAATTGTATTAAAAGAACGAATTTTGATTTATCAATCCAGTATTGATATTCCTGTTGGTGGTAAGGATATGTCACTATAAAATAAAAGGATTTAAAAGCGCGAATGTTTCTTTTATACATAAAACGAACTTCTACTGTCCTTACTGCGATGAAAAAATATATTGGGAGGGCTTGGGTCATCAGTGGTGAACCCTCCCAGCGGTTTCGCCAATTTAATCCACCAGACCGCTTCTCAGAGCTCTAATACTGTATTGGATCATTCTGCTTTTATATGCTACTCTGAAATAAAACATCCTACATCTCGTAGAATGTTATGAAATCGGTGCTGATTCTGTACTGATGAGAGCCATAATTCGAAACCATGGTATACAGGTTGTTGGCTTTTTGTCTGAATTTTCCTAAACTGGTGTTGTGGGTTCTTCTTTATCACCAACAGTACGTTTGTTGTTGTTGTTTCTTATTCCCTTGAGCAAAGATTACACGAATTCCATGAGTCCATGCTCCTCGAGCTGATCTCATGGAATGGGGTGTAGAGCGCAGCTTTTGTTGATCATGACACCATAATCCAGACATACTTTGGTGAAGGTCTGACTTTGCCTGTAATTTGAGGCTGTTCTTAACATGGAAGCCTTTACTGCCAACTCTAGCATGAGTACAGAGGCAGATCCTCTGTATCCCTGGAGAGAACCCTTGCTGAGATCTATCAACCGGGTCAGTTGAACTCAGGATTTTTAAAGAGGTATTTATCCTCTTCCAAAAATCCTGCTGTTACTCCCGCGGTGGCTTTGACAATTTGAACCGTCTGTTCTTTTTTTTTTGCTCATCCCTTGTACACGTGGTACAGGCCATGATAATCATGTTGGGTAGAAGTAGGCGACTGCTTTTACTGTAAATGCACAACATGTCTACACATGTGAAAATCAGTTCGACTTTTCACTTACAAATGTGCCAGAGCCCCGTTTAGTTACTTGCACTCGCTGGTGGGGTTGGACCTTTGTTAGAATCGGGGTGTCATTAAAGATTTTTTTAAAATCAGAATAAAAGTGCCCAATACGGGAATTGAACCCGGGTCGTAGCGGTCGAAACCAACAGTTTAGACCATCCTTCCACCGACCCCCTAACCGTCTGTTCTAGATATGCCTAGTTCATTATGGAATTCCAAACATATGCTATATGACAATATTGATCCAAAAGAATCACAATTCATATGACCTCATTTCCTCCGACGAATATAAGCCCATTTTTCCATATATGAATCCTAGCAATCTTAGTTTTCACACACTTACAAACACAAGGGGATGAAGTCTTCACAAAAGACATTTCGTTCCGATAGATAGAGCGTTTAGTTGCCAACATTCCAATGGTTGAATGTTGGAGACATGTCTGGAGAGTATGGAGATGAAGCTTCGACTCAACCTATAGGGAAATCTATGCACCAGATTGTTGAAGTTCGGATTTGGTTGAGTTCAGTACGAACTAATGTCTTTTATCTCCTATATATATCTTCAGCAGTTAAATCATAATACAAGGTATGTCCCATAAGTTCCCGGACTGGGTCCATAAAAAAAAAATAAATGAAAAATGTAAATGAATTTGACTGTTTATTTTAGAAAAAATATCTGGCTACACGGTGGTACCAATATCGAGGCGGTACTTGCGCGCGCGCCAAGGTTATTCTAATTTATTTAAAGGTCACACCTAGCGCTGCGGCGATTTTACGATGGAACAAAAATTAAAGCAGAGGATTTGCATAGAATTTTGTGTGAAACTTCAAATATCAGCAACCGAAACTTTTGAAATGCTTAATAAAGCATTCCCCAATGACGCCCCAAAGAGAACAACTGTTTTTGAATGGCATTCTAGATTTAAAGCTGGCAGAATTTCCATTGAAGATGATCCTCGTCAAGGACGCCCAAAATTTCAAAGGACTGATGAAAATGTGCAAAAAATCACCGATTTGATAAAAGAAAATCCTCGAACCACTTTGCTGGAGCTAGAGCAAGACACAGGCATCTCTAAAACAACGATTGGAAGGATCGTAATCGAAGATTTGATGCTCAAAAAGACTCCTGCAAAATTCATCCCAAGATTCCTCACCAATGAGCAAAAACTGTGTCGGCTTGCAACCTGTGAGGACATGATGGAAATGACAAGAATGGATCCAGAATGGAAAGACAAGATAATCACAGGCGACGAGACATGGGTCTATGGCTATGACCCTGAAACCAAACCTCAATCTGCCGAGTGGAGAGGTTAGGGTGAGCCTAGACCCAAAAAATCCAGAAACAAGGTGTTGCTGGTCGCTTTTTCGGATTACAAGGGCATTGTTCATCACGAGTATCTTCCTGCAGGCCAAACAGTTATTAAGGAAATGTATTTGGGCATTCTTCGCCGTCTAAGGGAAGCGATTCGGAAAAAAAAGCCAGAAAAATGGACTAATGGTGGCTGGATCCTACACCTTGACAATGCTCGCCCTCACACAGCGCACTTGATGACTAGATTTTTGGCGAAAAACGGGACACAAATCCTACTTCAACCACCCTATTTCCCAGACATCGCACCAAATGACTTTTTCCTGTTCCCCAAACTTAAAGCAGTTCTAAAAGGAAGACATTTTGAACCAGGGATGACATAATAGAAAAATCGCCATTAGCATTGAAGAGCATTCCAAAAGAGGCTTATAAAAACTGTTTCGACAATTGGGAGAAACGATGGCGCTGGTGCGTTGAAGCAAGGGGGGATTACTTTGAAAAGTTTTAATAAAAAAAAATTTTAAAAATCTTACCTTTTTTTTTTATGGACCCAGTCCGGGAACTTATGGAACATACCTTGTATAAAGTGAAGATTAAACATAAGACATTAATGCACGAATATTTCTTTTCAATTAAAACATATCTCTTACTATCCCTAACTACGATGAAATATTATAGGGAGGGTCTGCCTCATCAGTGGTGAACCCTTCCAGAGATGTGAGTCGTCCAATACAATAGTAAAGGTCTTAAAAACGAAATGGTATGTTAAACTGGCGAAAACGCTGTCCATATATATAACACTAGACGAATGGCCCGGGCAACGCCCGGGTTTTACCCGAGTGCGAATATATTTTAAAAACTTTTTAATTCAAATACTATTCGTTACAATTATAAATTGGCGCCATGGATGTCACTCTTGTGAAACGTCCCGTTCCAAACTGTGTGTTTTTAAAATGTTTTAACCATATATAATATAACGGTATAATAACGGTATAAAGAAATAATGAGCCTATAGCCTAGTGGTCATGGCATCTGCCCGGTAAGCGGAAGGTCGTGGGTTCGATTCCCATCCCTTGACACTTTTTTTATTTTATCCATTCTGACCAAAATCTATCCGTGAACTTCACACAGACAGAATAAGGCAATAATATAAGTAGACTGCCCGGTAAGCGGAAGGTCGTGGGTTCGATTCCCATCCCTTGACACTTTTTTTATTTTATCCATTCTGACCAAAATCTATCCGTGAACTTCACACAGACAGAATAAGGCAATTATATAAGTAGATCTTCATCTTGTCTACAGCTTGTATACATCTTGCTTCCTAGGGTTGCCTAGAGTGGCCGCTATAGACAGGGTGATCTGTATAGACAGGTGAATGTAACACACTGATGATAACAGGGTTGCCTAAAGTGACCGCTATAGACAGGGTGGTCTGTATAGACAGGTGGATGTATCACACAGCTGATAACAGGGTTGTCTAGAGTGGCCGCTATAGACAGGTGTATGTATCACACAGCTGATAACAGGGTTATCTAGAATGGCCGCTATATATAGGATGGTCTGTATAGACAGGTGGATGTATCACACAGCTGATAACAGGGTTGTCTAGAGTGGTCGCTATAGACAGGGTGGTCTGTATAGACAGGTGTATGTATCACACAGCTGATAACAGGGTTGTCTAGAGTGGCCGCTATAGACAGAGTGGTCTGTATAGACAGGTGGATGTAACACACTGCTGATAACAGGGTTGTCTAGAGTGGTCGCTATAGACAGGGTGGTCTGTATAGACAGGTGGATGTAACACACTGCTGATAACAGGGTTGTCTAGAATGGCCGCTATAGACAGGTGTATGTATCACACAGCTGATAACAGGGTTGTCTAGAGGGGGGCAGGAAGGTCACGTGTTCGCCGGCAGCCAATGGGCGCGCATTCTATCCGTGAACTTCAGACAGACAGAATAAGGCAATTATATAATACTAGACGAAAGGCCCGGGCAACGCCCGGGGTTTACCCTTGTGCGAATATATTTCAAAAACGTTGTCTTGGGTGGCCGCTATAGACAGGGTGGTCTGTATAGACAGGTGGATGTATCACACAGCTGATAATAGGGTTGCCTAGAGTGACCGCTATTGACAGGGTGGTCTGTATAGACAGGTGGATGTATCACACAGCTGTAGAGTGGTCGCTATAGACAGGGTGGTCTGTATAGACAGGTGTATGTATCACACTGCTGATAACAGGGTTGCCTAAAGTGACCGCTATAGACAGGGTGGTCTGTATAGACAGGTGAATGTATCACACAGCTGATAACAGGGTTGTCTAGGGTGGTCGCTATAGACAGGGTGGTCTGTATAGACTGGTGAATGTAACACACTGATGATAACAGGGTTGCCTAAAGTGACCGCTGTAGACAGGGTGGTCTGTATAGACAGGTGGATGTATCACACAGCTGATAACAGGGTTGTCTAGGGTGGTCGCTATAGACAGGGTGGTCTTTATAGACAGGTGTATTTATCACACTGATGATAACAGGGTTGTCTAGAGTGGCCGCTATAGACAGGGTGGTCTGTATAGACAGGTGGATGTATCACTCAGCTGATAACAGGGTTGCCTAGGGTGACCGCTATGACAGGGTGGTCTGTATAGACAGGTGGATGTATCACTCAGCTGATAACAGGGTTGCCTAGGGTGACCGCTATGACAGGGTGGTCTGTATAGACAGGTGGATGTATCACACAGCTGATAACAGGGTTGCCTAGGGTGACCGCTATGACAGGGTGGTCTGTATAGACAGGTGGATGTATCACACAGCAGATAACAGAGTTGCCTAGGGTGACCGCTATGACAGGGTGGTCTGTATAGACAGGTGGATGTATCACTCAGCTGATAACAGGGTCGCCTAGGGTGACCGCTATGACAGGGTGGTCTGTATAGACAGGTGGATGTATCACACAGCTGATAACAGGGTTGCCTAGGGTGACCGCTATGACAGGGTGGTCTGTATAGACAGGTGGATGTATTACACAGCTGATAACAGGGTTGCCTAGGGTGACCGCTATGACAGGGTGGTCTGTATAGACAGGTGGATGTATCACACAGCTGATAACAGGGTTGTCTAGGATAGTCGCTATAGACAGGGTGGTCTGTATAGACAGGTGGATGTATCACACAGCTGATAACAGGGTTGTCTAGGGTGGTCGCTATAGACAGGGTGGTCTGTATAGACAGGTGGATGTATCACACAGCTGATAACAGGGTTGTCTAGAGTGGTCGCTATAGACAGGGTGGTCTGTATAGACAGGTGGATGTAACACACAGCTGATAACAGGGTTGTCTAGAGTGGTCGCTATAGACAGGGTGGTCTGTATAGACAGGTGTATGTATCACACAGCTGATAACAGGGTTGTCTAGGGTGGTCGCTATAGACAGGGTGGTCTGTATAGACAGGTGAATGTAACACACTGATGATAACAGGGTTGCCGAAAGTGACCGCTATAGACAGGGTGGTCTGTATAGACAGGTGAATGTATCACACTGATGATAACAGGGTTGCCTGAAAGTGACCGCTATAGACAGGGTGGTCTGTATAGCCAGGTGGATGTATCACACAGCTGATAACAGGGTTGTCTAGGGTGGTCGCTATAGACAGGGTGGTCTGTATAGACAGGTGGATGTATCACACAGCTGATAACAGGGTTGTCTAGGGTGAACGCTATAGACAGGGTGGTCTGTATAGACAGGTGGATGTATCACACAGCTGATAACAGGGTTGTCTAGGGTGGTCGTTATAGACAGGGTGGTCTGTATAGACAGGTGGATGTATCACACAGCTGATAACTGGGTTGCCTAGGGTGACCGCTATAGACAGGGTGGTCTGTATAGACAGGTGGATGTAACACACAGCTGATAACAGGGTTGTCTAGAGGGGGGCGGGCAGGGAGGTCACGTGTTTGCTGGCGGCCAATGGGCGCGCATTCTATCCGTGAGCTTCAGATAGACAGACAGACAGAATAAGGCAAATATATAAGTAGATATAACATATGCAAAGTAGAAAATATAACTTAACAATTGTGAAAAACGTATTTATTAAAAATCTATAAAATAAAATTTTAATATTTTATTCTACATTTAAAAGACTTATTCCGAGTTGGCCTCACTATAGAGGGAAACAGACCCATTTACCTATCTACCAAGCTTGTTGGCCTTATTAGAAAGAAATAGGCCCATCTTGAACAACTTGAAAATAATAGCCTTTTTTAATGTAAAATAAATTTCTATTCCCTTGGCTCTCTCTGAATTAAAGCAAGAATAGATTTTATATACAACAACAACAACAAAAAGCCTTTATTGGGGCCACTCGCCCCATACAGGGAATAGATTTTATATATTTACCTTTTTTATTTCAACAAAACAAACAAAAATATTATTTTAAAATATTTATAAAAAACACACACGCACATAAAAAATATACTTATATAAAAAAGTGAATTAATAAAAACAATTATATATATAAATATTATCCGATAAATAAAACTTTCAAACTTCAGTAATAATCTTCACAATGCTATGGGTCCATTTCGACGCCAAAAGATGAATTGTACCAATCAACGACAGTGAGATAAGCCAATGAAAAACGAGGAAATTTTAATGTCTGAAACAAAGATTGGGTAAAAAAAAAAAAAAAAGAAAATCAAAAATACTTTCTTAGTACCAGAAATAACGTTGTTACCATGGAAACGGCAGCAAAAGATTTATTTCCCTTAATGAAATTCATAAACCAAACGAAAATGATGATAAGATAATGGCAGACGATGATGTTTTTATGGCAGAAGATGAATACCTTTCTTAGAACGCTAATCTTTTAGGCCATTTTTAGTTTTTATTTAGATTTTTAAATATCTAAAATAAATAGATTGTTTATATTGAAAGATTAAAGTGATAAAAAAATATTTCAGATATTTCTATAAATATTTTTTTCATATAATATTTGATATAAATAATATTTGTACAATGAGAACATGGTAAATATTATAACGTGTCCTCTTCAAAATATATCACCAAAGAAATTGGCAGAAGTTTATCTTTTGAGATCCCAATATAAACAAATGAACAGGATGATGCCAGTTGGGAAATATGCAAAAATGACTTTACATAGTCCGAGTGAACAAAATAGCTCTAAACTATTACGCGTTTATTTAAATAAAGTATTAAAATATCTGTTTACGAATACATCAAACAACTTAACTATTTTTATTTATAACTATTCCATGGGTCGGTAAATTGTGGCTCACAAGCCACATGCTTTGGATGTGAAGCTGAGGCTCTTTATATAGTTCCATACGTAAATATTTATTTATGTGAGTACTATTTATTGTTGGCAAGAAAATAATTGTAGCTCTTTAAAAACTTTGAAATTTTGTAAGTTAAAATTTTGGGTCTTCCGACTCAAAAGCTTGCCGACCCCTGACTTATTAAAATTTTCATTATATATTTATGATAGACTTGTGTTCTACATAATAAATATGATAAAACACATTAATAAAAACTAATGTCTAATTATAAAATTACATTAATTATAAATAGTATAGTAATAGTATATTTATTGGTAAAATAAATTATATTTTGATTCAATATATACCTTTTTATTTAAAAATTTATTTATAGATTACTCTGTTTTCAAAACTAAAAATAATATATTTCAAATATTATATAATATACTCTATTAAAATGAATTTAAAATATTAAATTTTAATATTAAATAAATATCTTGTTAAATATTTGAAGAGATTATTAATTATAGTTAATTTAAAAATATATGTGGAATTGAATAATATATAAGCATTTGTTCTTTTTAAATTTAATTAATACAACATAAAAGAAATGTGTATGGTTCTCGAAAATGATATTTGTAGGTATTTATATAATGTTTAGCCGTTGAAAATTTACAAATTATTAATGTTTATCAATTACTAGCCGAATGACCCGGGCAACGCCCAGGTTTTACCCGATTAAATGTTTTTATTCAAATACTATTCGTTACAATTATAAATTGGCGCCGTGGATGTCACTTTTGTGAAACGTCCCGCTCCAAACTTTGTGTGTTTTTAAAATATAAAAATAAAAATGTAAATTTTCACAATGATATTTGAAAATTATATTATTTTGATTTTCAAATACTATTCGTTACAATTATAAATTGGCGCCGTGGATGTCACTCTTGTGAAACGTCCCGCTCCAAACTTTGTCTGAGAAGCGATATTTTTATAAAGAGATGATCTGGCTTTGTGTCTTCTGCTCGAATGAATGTTTTTCTGTTAGAATTTTGTTCCTGCACACTGAAAATAAACTGGCTTCACCCGTGGTCTCAGCTTTTTGGAATTTTTCCCGATATACTGTAATTTTGTATCTGATAATCAAACATGATACAGCAATATTGTCATAATCATTTTCTGACTAAAAAAACGACTATTTTTGCCCAGAACCTGTCAATTTTATTTTTTATTGGCTAAAAGTCCGATAAATATATTTTCCAGATTTTTCTCTATGTCCTGTCAAAACACGTTTTACATGTACGTTTGGTCAGCTGATATTACCTCCCATCTTCACCGCTAGAGGCGCTGCTTGCGAGCGAAAAGGCAAATTTGCAACGCAATTTGCAAATAACTCGAAGAATATTCGGGATAGAGACCTGAAATTTTCCCTATAAGTTTTTCCAGATTCTACTCTATATACTGTTAAAATTTCAGTCAGATTAGTTACGTATTGTGGATGTGTATAGCCGACATAGATACCCACATACATACATACATAATACAAAGACCGTGCGGCCACGCGTCGCGCGAGCTCCGCGTTTTTCGCCTCTGGCGAGTGTATGGATCCCGGCGGTACGCCGAATATGATACGGGCGGAAAGCCCATCGAAAGCTGAAAAGAAGCCTGTAAGGCTCGGCTTTCAAGCTCAACTATGTGCTGATTTATCAGCGAAAGAAAACATACAGAAGAACATTTCAATTTCTTCAGACGAATTTCAAAAATATGTAAATCCGCCCGCCGGCGGACAACATGCAAATCCGGCCGCGCCGACCAACTTTGATACTGCTTCGTTTTCCGAGGCCGCTGCCCAAGCCAATAGAAGCTGGGCAGATTTAGCAGAGGACAACAATCCTGAACACGAGGACAACTACACCACTGTCCAAAGAAAGAAAAGACGCCGTGGCTCGGCGGAATCACCTGCGGCGGCTGCACCTTCCTCTAACATCAGAGGCGCAGGAGCCATTCGCCGGCCACGATCATCCACGGGATGGGCACCGCGGGCGGAGGAAATTCGGACCACCCGAGCGCACATCGCGGAGGCCAGGGCGCGGCAAGCGTCTTCCACCGAGGACCACTGCGTTTACGTAGAGCGCAGCCCTGAACTGGAGCCCTTTCACTACATGAGGGCCATTGAAAGGATGTTTGGGAGCACCAGGGAGGTCTTCCAGGTGACCAAAATGAACGGCCACTTCCTGGTGGGACTGGCAAACAGAGGCATGGCCGAGCGCCTCGTCAACGAGGGCCTCGAGGTGGAGGGAACACTCCACAGGGCCTTCCCATTCCGCAAGAGGGCGGAGAGAATTACGGTGGGCAACCTCCCCTTCTTCGTGGGGGATGCAACCGTCATCAGCGCCCTTTCAGCTTTCGGGCGAGTAACATCTATCGCCCCCAAGCTGATGAAGGCTGGCCCATACGTCTACAACGACGGCCGCCGAGAGGCGTTCATCATCCTCCGCGAGGGAATGACCATCGAGAGGCTGCCCACCCGCCTCGACATCTCAATCAAGGGCGAGGCCTGGCCCGCATACCTATCCTCCGGGATTAGGTGCTCCAGGTGCCGAGGCCAAGGACATCGCCGGGCCAACTGCCCCCTGCTTGCAGGGCGAACCAACGCCCCTGGACCGGCCACACCTACCTCTCCCACCAGCGTCCCATCAGCGACTGCGCCTGGCCTGCCTCAGCAGCCATCCGCCCAGCCTCCACCTTCGGTGTCTCCCAGTCCAACCATGGAGCTCTCCGACGTGCCTCCCACGAGCCGTGCCGGGCTACTTCCACCTGCTGCACCCCGGCCACCACCACCAGCGCCTCTGGCCTTACCTGTGGAGGACACGTCTCCTGCCCCTCCACCTGTGATACCAGCTCCGTCCTTGCGGGCTCCTGGGGGTTCCGTGAGCCCTCAATCATCAAAGTCGGAACCCTCCGCTCAGAACATTGAAATGACCGCCATCGAGGAGTCCTCCGCTTCCTCTACATCATCGAGCAGGACATCCATGAGAGATGACCTCGTGGCGTTCATCCGGAGAAGCCCCACCGTGTCCTTTGCTGGGACGGACGCTCTTGGTCTTGGGCGGGAGGAGGTCTTGGACCTCCTCTCCTCGAGGACCAAGGCCCAAAGAAAAGGCTCGCTCCTGACACCTCCGCAGAGCGATGCTCTTGCCGGTCTTATTAAACAACTCCTTGACCTGAAGCCCGCAGGCAATACCAATGTTTATAAAATCTTACATCAGGTCAAGTCCGAGCTGAAAAAAGGACCGGCGGCAGTGCCTCCAACACCTCCACTGCCTGCGCCTCGGCCTGCCGGGCCAACACCACCCGTTCCCCACGGAGTAGAGACTAAACCGGCCATGGCGACACCTCCGCCTCCACTGCCTACCCCGATGGAGGAGGAACATGTAGACCACGAGGAATTGATGGAGGACCTATTTGACGAGTTGAATTCAAACACTGAATTAAAGCCTTTACTCGACTCAGGGTTCAGCACGTACGACCTCATCGAAGCAATCCTACACAGAAACGAGAGGGCGCTTCTCATTGCGCAACTCTCGCCTAGCCAGAAGATCATCTTTGCTGGTTTCATTGACATCGTCATCTGGCGCGCCCAGCACTGCGATAACCATATTCGCCAAAGATTGGCCAACTTCAGGAAGGCCCTAAACTCCTGACGGGACCCAGGCGTCCCCCTCGGTGTGAGCTTCGCCTACTAATGTAAATAGTAACTTTCCTCTTAACTCTTCGGAGTGAAATATTGACCAATTGTCAATAAAGTGGTTTTAATTGTCAAAAAAATTGTCATACATACATACATACACTGACTTTTATATATATAGGGATAATATTTATTATAAAACGACGTTTGACAAGTTTACCCCAAATGTTTCTTTTGAACGAAAAATCGTAATTTATTTTAAGGAGAAATAACGACTATTTATATCCTTAAGGATACTTTTCAAACGTCGTTTTACAATCATAAGCCGCATTATATTGTATTATAAAGTATTTATATTTATAAATTTAATTTCTCTCTCTATTTAACGAGATAAAATGTGTAACAAGACTTTTTTTAGCAATGTATTCATTTTCACATATATTATCAAATAATATCTCTACAGACCTTACTACAATGATAAGCGTTGTTGAACGAGAGGGCTTGGCTCATCAATAGTGAACTTTCTCGCTTAGAGTATAACTAGATATAGATTTTCCTTTCAGATGGTATTATGAGTGAAGCCTCCTATTGAAGGCTATAGTGTCAAAACTAAAATTTCATTCTTCATTGTCGCATATATAAGCAGAATTGTCTAATACAATATTGGAGCTTAAAAAAAGCGGTCTGGTATATTGAACTGGCGAAATAGCTGGGATGATTTAACACTGAAGTGCAAAGCCCTTCCACTATTTTTCATCGCAGTAAAAAACAGTAAAAATGTTTGTTTCGTTGGTAACATAAACAATCATGAAAAATAGTACAAATGTGACATTGTACTGGGATAAGGTGAATAAATTACGAAAAGGGCATCTCCTTATCGTGCAACTGAAAGTTGCTGAGGGCTTGCGCCATCTATCGGAATAAATATCAACTATTCTCGTTGATTTTTAATTATTTCAGAATTGGCCAAATACCCTTTCTTGATTAATCAAGAAAAGCTAACCACGGACGCGTTTCGGGCTGTTGGTCCTCATCAGCGTGGTGCAAGCTGTACCTCAACGACCAAAAAATTGGTCATTCAGGCATCCTGAAAAATCATGAAACGGGTAGTTAACTATTACAGTCTGGCCTTAACTACCCGTTTCATAATTTTTCAGGATGCCTGAATGACCAATATTTTGGTCGTTGATGTACAGCTTGCACTACGCTGATGAGGACCAACAGCCCAAAACGCGTCCGTGTTTAGCTTTTCTTGATTAATCAAGAATGGGTATTTGGCCAATTCTGGAATAATTAAAAATCAACGAGAATATTTGATATTTATTCCGATAGATGGCGCAAGCCATCAACAACTTTCAGTTGCACGATAAGGAGATGCCTTTTTTATAATAAACAATCATGTTTAATTATGATACATTAGCGCGCCATCTGTAATGAAAATTCGAAACTATTATAGACGCGTATGATTCTTTTAAAAATTAAACAATTTCTACTACCCTTACTGTAATAGCTACAGACCCTCTCCCATTAATTTTATATTGCAGTAAGGGCAGTAGAATTGTTTTTAATTTTTAAAAGAATCATACGCGTCTATAATAGTTTCGAATCATGTTTAATATTTTTGTTTATATTTTCAATTGCCATCTATCAATAAAATTTGCAACACTTATATTTATTGGAAATGTGTTTCTTTTTAATAATATCATTAAATATTACACAACTTACTGCAATGATAAAGTTATTGAATGAGAGGGCTTGGCTTATCAGTGGAGATTATTTTGAAGAAACCGCTGAGAGGGTTCACCACTGATGAGACGAGCCCTCTCATTCAATAACCTTTATTATTACAGTAACGTCTGTAAATATAATATTTGATGATATTATTAAAAATAAACACACATTGCCAGTAAATTTATTTGTTACAAACAGTTTTATCTTCTTATATATAAAAATCAATGTCTTTTGTCTGTTTCGTGATAAACTCAAAAACTACCAAACCAATTGGTACCAAATTTTGCATGTCGCTTTTTATAAACCTCACTCAACTCAGGCAATTTCAAGGATAAATGCGCTGGGGTGGGTACCTCGGGGGTTGAGTGGAAAAGCTGCCATCTATTTAAACTATATTGATTTTAAAACAACTAAATGGCTTGCAAAAATAATTAAATCAAATACCTAAACACTAATATAATACAATTTTTGCCATCACACACACTTTTTGCCTGTGGTTTATGTGTTACTACTGTATTGCTATTCTATGGCACTTCTACTATTTACTATTGATGTAATTTCAGTATGAAAGAAATTGTACTCGGGGGAATTCTCGGGCGAAGCCGGGTCATTCATCTAGTTTCTTATGAATAGACCTTGCTTTGAGGGTTTTGGACAGTGGTCAGTACGCAGTTAGATTCAACTCTAGTTTAACATAGCCATAGCTAGCTTTCTCTCAGGATTCCTTCATCTTATTCTTGACTTTCATCCGTAGAGAATGGTATTGATGGAATCATTAGGAAGAAAAATGCTACAAAAGACACTGGAAAGAGAGCTTTGATTGGACAAGAACCAACCAATGGATGAGCGAGAATGAATGAATGATATATCATATATTTAATTGATATTTATTTAGATTTCAGCTATATACAGAGGGTGTTCACACTTATAGGGGAACCCAGTTTTATCATAAAATATTAAAAATTAACACCATATTTGAAATTTTTCAAATGTTCTATTTGAAAGCCTTTTTGTTTATTTACAGAACGGCACCTGATTTTCCACGATAGCAGACACTTTCTGATCATGGTCATACTCAAAAGATCCCATTCTTCCTTTACCACTTTCCAGAGACCTTCAAATGTCCTAGGGTGTCTCTTTCCAAATGCTCTTTTAAGGCATCCAAAAATGCAAAAATCCATCGGGGCTAAATCAAGAGATTTTACAGGGGTTCTGTTCTTTGGAATAGTGTTGATTCCTGTTCTTTGCCTTAGATCTTCCAAATAAGCTTGGGTTGAAGATGAGGTATGACTTGTGGCGTTATCATGGTGAAACCAGACTTTGTTGCTCTGTTTTCCATAGATAGAGGGAATATCATTTTAAAATATAGGTTTTAAAATGTTGTTTTGATAGTACTCCGAGTTTATTTTGGCATTTCTTTCAACCTTTCTTATTTTTAATTTTCCTTCATATGATATACCGCATGCCACCATAAATCCTTTGGGGTAACTTTCGGCATATATAGCTCTTTTTCTGTCGCAATCGGTTAAATATACCCATGCTCCGTCATATGTAACAATAAATTTCCATCTATCAGCAGCCAAGAAATTTTCATTAAAATATCTGCTGATAGCGTGTCGTTGACGAATATGGCTCTGAAACAATTTGTGAACAGCGTGTTTTTTTGTAGCTTTTAGGCCTAAATCTTTTTTTATTATTTTATTTATTGTTGACACTGATGTTCCTATCAATTTGGCTATATCTCTTTGTGGCATAGGATTTTCTTTTGTAATATATTTTTTCACTTTTTTGACAGTTGCAGGAGTTCTCACAGATATAGGGTGATAATCTTTTGCCCATTTCTCCGTAGGTGCTTTGAATAAAAACTTGATATTTTTGTCGTGAATAATATTATAAATACCTTTTATTTTTAGAAATGTTGATATCATCTTGTTTGCATATTTCAATTATGTCCAAATAGGTATGATTAGCTCTGGAAAGTCCTAAAATATAACCTCTTATGAAATTATTGTATTTGAATGGCATTTTTTTAATAACAAAAGATATGTATAGCGTGTTAGAATTAGCTTAAACCTTTTCGAATTCCACGTTGTTGATTTTTAAAATAAAGTAATAGTTCCTTTTTTACACCCGGCGCTCGTTTCCTATAAGTGTGAACACCCTCTGTATTTGTGTGTGTGACATGATTATAAAACATTGCGTCTAACACTCTTTTATATAATGTCAAAGATACTAGAGACGACTCATTGTCTGGCTGAAAATTATTTATTTCACCTTTTTTAGTTTCTCTTTTATACAGCAAGGAGTATTTATATATTGGAAGATTGTCATGAAAATTTGCATAGCGTTAAAAGATAAAACAATATTAAAATATACAAGTATCAGAGTCATCAATCAACAATTCTTAATCAATTCTGTCACCGTTTGCTTTTGAGAATGGAATATATACCCAAATATGGCCATTTCTAATAAGCATCGGTAGTTCAGTGGTAAAATACTCGCCTGCCACGCGGGCGGCCCGGGTTCGATTCCCGGCCGATGCATTTTTTTTTTTTTCACAATTTCTAAAACTGATTTATATATTATACGAGAATGACATCCACGGCGCCAATTTATAATTGTAACGAATAGTATTTGAATAAAAGCATTTAATCGGGTAAAACCCGGGCGTTGCCCCGGCCATTCGGCTAGTATTACATATGAATGAAAATAGTTAATCATATCAAACGGACAAAATACATAGTATATGATAATTTACCATATATCACACTCCATCTCTCTCTAAGGTGATTTCATCATTAGAAATAAACGTATTAAACACAGTTTACCATTCTGTGTCTCACATATTTTATATATATGGGCATTTTGCCAAGAGGAAATTGATCTATAAAAACATAGGGCTCCTCTACCGTCAAAATAGACGTCAAAACTAGACACCATCTATTTTCGTCGTATCAAACTAGCGGCCTCGGGTCGGTGACAAAGCCACAACATCAGCTTTAGCAAACATTATATATAAAATAGATATTTTTACTGGGGATAGGCTCTATTTAGAACCAAACTAGGAGACCAGACCATTTTAAATTCTCATGCCAAAAATTGAGGTACAAAAACACATAATTAAAAATATATTTAAAAAGGCATTTACTAAATTTTAAATAGTTAATATGTATATATGATCAATGCATATTAATAGATTTTGGTAGATATGTAAATATATTTTGTGAATTCAGAACAAATTTGTATATATTCAAACACTTCAATTTTTTCAAAATGGTTGTTCTATTTAGGAGATGTATATAAAAATGTTTGGATAGTTTCTGTTAGATTGAAAAAAGGCTCTTTAATAGATTTGAGAGAAAATTTAGGGTTAGGAGAAATCTTTTATTAAAGTACGGATAGAAATCTGGGTCAACAGAACACCTACGTGTGGACACTATAGTTTGATATTTTATATATTTGCGGAAGAGCGATTGCTCGAAGCATATTATATATTTATAACTGTATGTAATTCTACTGTCTTCAAAGCTTATGTCCATAGTTCGTCTAAAATACCCATTCCAAGAGTCTATCATCAGTATCACTATAAAAGGAAGATCTAAAAATGCAATATAACAGCGGTATGGTAGATTAAACTTGCGAAACCGCTGGGAGAGTTTATCACTGATGAGCCAGGCCCTCCCATTAAATTTTCTATTGCAGTAGGGCAGTAGAAATTGTTTAATTTCAAAAAGAATCTTACGCGTATATAATAGTTTCAAAATTTCAAAACTATAGTTTAATGTTCCTCTCTCTTTTGTAGATCTCTAGCCACTTTTATAAATCGCCAATATTGGTACAGCTTGCACCACGCTGACGAGGGCCAACAGCCTGAAACGCGTACGTGGTTAGATTTTATTAATCATAAATATATGGCATTTGGCCAATTCTGAAATATTTAAAAATCAACGATTAGTTGATATTTATGCCGAATGATGGCGCAAGCCATCAGCAATTTTTAGTTGCACGAGAGGTAGATGTCTCTTCCTTTACTTAGAGTTATATATTGCAATAAAAATACAGTTTTCCTTATTTTTTAAAGTTTTTATAAATGAGCATAGCAGTTGATTCATTGCTCGGTTTGTTAAAATAAACTGGCGAAACTGCTAGGAGGATTCACTAATGATGAACCAGAACTTTCCACATTACAGTTGGAACTCTAATACAAATATAAAGATTGATTGAATCTCAATTTTATAGAGTTACAACTTCAATACTGTAGGATCTGGTTCATCAGTGGTGAACCCTCCCAGGGGTTTTGCCAGTTTAATCTACCAAACCGAGCAATGAATCAACTGTTCTAATTATTTTCATAAACAAAATAAGGAAAGTTTTATTTTTATTGCAATATAACACTATATGTGAAGAAAAAGACATCCCCTGAAGGTGCAGCTAAAAGTTTCTGATGGCTTGCGTCATTTATCGGGATGAATATCAACTAATCATTGATTTTTAATTATTCCAGAATTGGCCAAATACCCTTTCTTTGTTAACAAAGAAAA